>OU015493.1:171725615-172080615 GCA_907164885.2 Dolomedes plantarius
TAATCGGACACACTAAGCATAAATAATCGAATCAGGTATTTCACTGAGATACTTTGATGGACGAAACTATTTAGATACGAAAGAATCTGGGCCAATGTTGCATAACATGCGATAGACTTTATCGAATAAATGCATGACAAACTATCGGAGATCACCAACTCGGCGCTTAATGATATAGTTCACAGGAGAACAATATTTATTATCGATCAAAAATGAATTAACGCGGATGATGTAAGATGGAGTAAATTAAAAATGTTCAAGGGGAATTCTGGCTTTCACAACTTGCCTTAATGTCTTTGCATTTGATCTGCTTGCGAATTAAGCCCCAACTGTCGATTCAGTGTTATTTTTTTAAATATGCGTTAGCACCTCATGAGTAAACCATTTGTGATTTATCTGGTTCTAGCTAAACAAGTCTTAGGATCAATAGAAGAACTTAAAGCAGACATGATATTCTCATTTTCGTTTGCTCCTTATATATATATATATATATATATATATATATATATATATATAATGATTGCCTGTGTATGTTATTTAGAAATGAACGATTTAATTTAAAAAAAGAAAAATTTGAGCTCTTATAAAAGCGATACCCTATAATATATAATGTTTCACATTGTTCTTTTTTATATATATTTTTATCTTCATTCCGTTTTCACTTGCTTTAAATTTAACACTTTCTTGCAGGCTTTCTCCTCAGCATTAACGTAATTCAGCTTTTAAGGTAGTTAAGGAAGATAAAAAAATTAAACTGTTGGCTGTAATGCATTTTTATCGCAGAGAAGTTAACAGATCTCTGCTGTAATCTCAATTGACACCACGGCTCCCCCCGCTTTCTCGTATCAGCCCATGAATCACTGAAGACCAGCCGCTACGTAGCAATACCTGAATACGCAGTCGAGGGTAAATTTCCCAGGTTCGGTGACATATTTCATTGCTGTGGGGCTCGAGGATGCCGAACAAACGATCTCTGCTGTAAAGAAGATGAAACAGTGCTCCGTATGAATTTCAAGATTCTTGGAACTGGGAGTCTATTTCTGTTATTTTGAGTTCTGATTACGATCACAAGTATCAAAATTAAATAATCATTCCCCTTCAAATGCTTCCAAACTTGGGGAACCGACAGTTATAACCATCCGATTCCTTGCCACCCCTCAACTTAATTGCTAAAATTTATTTAATTCGTGGGGACGTTTTTGCCTTACTAATTATTGAAACCTGAAAGTGAGTTGAGCCAGATGGTGGCCGAATGGCTAGGGAGTTGGCATTCGGTTCAGATCCTGTGGGTTCGAATCCCACTGTTGGCATGGATGTTTGTAGCCGTCCGGAATCGGCTTAGCCTTTTCCTTTGTGGCGTGAATAAATTCAGTAACTTTAATTTTGGAGATTTTCGTGTATTTTATATGTTTAGCTCTCAATCTGTTATTGCAAATTAACATCTGAATACTTATCGTAATATATGATATAAATGTGTCATAAATACTCAAACATTATTAAAATTTCAAACTATTATATCCTGGACTTTCCTGCTTCTTTAGAAAGGTAAGAGATTTTCAAAGCAAAGACTAGTAAGAATGCTATTTGGACCATAAAATAATTGAAATAAACTTTCTTCGAAACACTACCAAGTTTCGAATCTCATCAACTTTAACCATATCAGTGTTATCTCTTATAAAACAAGTTTTATAATTGTGTTGTTTCAGATGATATATTAAGAGTGATATAGTAGAAACTAAACAAATTGCAGGAAAGAAGTCCAAAATTTTAACAAATTTGTCATTCCCTGAATATTACAAAATCAAACCATTGTTTCCGAACTTTTTTGACTTGCGTTAAAAGTTTGACAGAAGTTATTTTACACAAACCAGACTCCAAGATAAAAATGAAGTATGATTCCATTTTTTAAAATAGCTACCAAACCACATGGATATATATATATATATATATATATATATATATATATATATATATATATATATATATATATATATATATATATATATAATATATATATATATATAATTTTTCTATTCAGAGAATCCAATTACACTTCTTGCTTTCAAAAGTCTTGAATACATCTGTTTTGAGTTTCCGCATACACTCATGACAGTAAAATCAGATTAGAATTAAAGAATGGTTTAGAGGTTTTACCCGATCATAATTTTTAGCTTCTCTAGTTCGGCGAAAGAGAAATTCGTAGATTAAAAAATTTTTTAATCTTATCTTTTGAGGTAAAGCATTTTCCCTTATGACAGGAAATATACCTAGAGATGCTCCTATATAAATTCCAAAAGGCAGCTGCATCTATTTAAACAATTATATTAGCCTAAAACTTTTTAACTGTGTTTATTACTTTCTGTAATGTATTTTCATCGAAGTAAAGCCATCATTTTCTACGTACCTTATTGACAATTCTATGATAGGGTATTACAAGCTTAACATTAATTTAAAACAATATATGATATAAAACTTAAAATTTTTAAATAATGTCTTTCAAATCATGTGAAAAACTTGCATATAAATTTAAAATTAGCTCTTAAAGGACCGATGTACATCACGTTGCGTTTTGCACTGTCATCAGTTATAACAAAAAAGGGAAAGTATGTTTTTTTTCATTTCAGACATTTTATAAAATGAAAAAAAAAACATACAAAGGAAAGTATGTTTTTTTTTTCTTTTTATATAGCTGCGACACATACTCGATATAATTATTTTAATGAATGTGATAATAATCCATCTGAAAACCTTTCATATTGTACCTTCGACATGTTTATACAACAATCGTGGATAAATTTATTTTTGGCCCTTTAACGCATTATGGTGGGAAATATATCAGGAAGATACAACTCTCTGTCACTGTTAAATGCGTTGACTAGCGATCTTCGCTGGATTCTTTTTTTTTTCCTCTTATCAATCTATACAAACTATAAACTCTATACTGGATTGTGTACCCACTATAGTTTGTAAAATATTTCCGATGAAAAAAAATTATCATGCTTTTCTTTGGGCGATGATGTCGTAAGGAATATTCTACAGTAAAGTCGAAATTGGCTCAAGACTGGTGAGTCAAAACATTAGGGATATTTCAAAAAAGCACAGTTTAGAGATTGTTTTATTAATGAGCTATTATGGTTTTATTCATTGCAACCCTGTATGATACTATATTAACTGTTTAAGACAGATAAACAGATAACGCAAAAATACCTCGGAAGTGCAAACGCCGATTACTTACCATGAGAATGAAACTTGCAAAAACAATGTGTCACAGGACATCGTAGCATATAGTTGCATATTAATCTCTCATTCATCAACTCTCAGTTTAATCACTGAAAGATTAGAGAGAATTCACTGTAGCCAACTGGATACCATGCGCTGATTTAAGAGGTTACGTCTTGATTGCCATCTTCTGGAGAGGTGTTTTACTGGATGTGATTAACAATAAGTCATATACAATGTAAACTAATGTTCTATGTTCAGTCGTCCACGTTATAACAAACGCAATAATAATCAATCTCAGTATTGTAAATTTGTTTACCACTTAAAACTTTCTAAACGTCACATTAAATCACTAAACCTGATCGAAATAGAAAAGACAAGTCTAAAAGATTATTATTTATGCCTGCTAACAACAATCAAAATTGAACGCTTTTTAGTAATATATTTAACATTCTTATGAATACAATATATCTCCAATATAAAAAGCGTACATCTTGTTTCTGTTGCGAGTTAAAGTTGTTCAGCTTGAGAGCAATTGATTAATGACTTGGCGAAAACACACCAAGGAAAATGGCGATGTCAAATTTATCATGTCATCAACATATATCGAAACACGATATAAATTTCTTTTGGAATAAGAATACATTTTTTTGACAAAATGATTGGTAATTTTGATAGTTATTTACGAAAGGCCAAATAAATGGTATAAATTAAACGTTACGTTGCAATATTATCATTAAAGTCATACGTCAGGTGGAAAGTTACAAGCAAGAACATACTAGATTAATCGTATGATCTTTTACATTTCAGTACTTAACGAGTAGCAGACAAGACATTTAGGGATTTCGGAACTATCGCCCTTTTGACCTCTTCCACTAACTTGTCTTTTAACTTAGTACAAATTTCCCGTCTCCTAATTTTTTAAATTATATATACACTCATGGACAAAAAAATTAGCGCACCAAGAAATAATTGCGGGATCGTAACGAAACTTGCAATGAAGGTACATGTCGGGGAGATATGCAAATGATTAGAAATGCAGCGTGATTGCGCATTACGTATAGACGGTAGAGGGCGTTGAACATCGTACTCTGTGGAGTATAAAACAGGTAACCAAAGCTTGTTTGAGTGTGCTGAATCATTTACAAAGGAAGAGCTGAGATAGAATGCCATTACGCCGTGTTCGAAGACAATATAAGCAGTTGTCGCAGATTGAGAGGGGGGAAATCGTCGGGATGATGGAAGCTGGGTGGTCAGCTAGGCGAGTAGCTGGTCAATTAGGCCGCTCTGATTGTGTTGTGAGGAGGTGTTAGGACCAGTGAACCCGAGAGATGTCATGTACACGAAGACCAGGCTCAGGACGCCTTCGACAGACCAGTCGTCGAGAAGACCGCCACATCGTAAGAAATGCACGCGTACAGCCAACTGCTTCATCGGCCACCATCCAGGCACAGGTAGCACCTTCACTAGGGGCCTCTGTGTCTTCTCGAACCATACGAAGACGCCTGGCTGAAGGACAGTTGGTATCGCGGCGCCCATTACGTGTGCTGCCCTTGACGCCCACCTCGACGCCTCCGTTTGGAGTTTTGCCGCGCACGAGGAAACTGGACTGCAGCGGAATGGAACCAGGTCGTCTTTAGCGACGAATCCAGATTCAATCTCGGCAGTGATGACAATCGTGTTCGTGTGTGGAGAGCCCGTGGTGAACACTTCAATCCTGCCTTTGCTGTACAGCGACACATCGCTCCCACAGCTGGTGTGATGGTATAGGGTGCCATTGCCTACAATACACGGTCACCCCTAGTATTGTTCCGTGGCACCATGACAGCCCAGCGGTATGTTCATGAAATCCTGCAACCACATGTGTTGCCACTCATGCAACGGCTGCCAGGAGCCATTTTTCAACAAGACAATGCTCGGCCTCATACGGCAAGGGTGTCACAAGACTGTCTCCGCACTGTTACTACCCTTCCTTGGCCTGCCCGATCCCCAGATTTGTCTCCAATCGAGCATATCTGGGATCATTTGGGACGACGAGTTGGGCATCCCACGAGTTTGAACGAACTAGAGACAAGGTTACAGCAAATATGGAACGAAATGTCTCAAGACATCATACAGAACTTGTATGACTCAATGCCCGATCGTATCGCATCGTGCATTCGCTCTAGAGGGGGTCCAACGGAGTATTAACTCCTCCGTTCTTTTGCCTTTTTCTCTGAAATAAATTATCCTTTTTCTTTGTTTTTCTTATCATTTACTTATATCAAAGTAGTCATTACGTATGTAAAATTTCGTTTCATTTTGACTACTCCTTCTTGGTGCGCTAATTTTTTTGTCCATGAGTGTATTATACTTTTTTGTCTCACCCATAGTTGAAATTCTCCATTACCATTTAAGTTAGCTATTCCAGATTGATTACTCGTACTCGTTCTAGTTAATGAGTTGATTCATCAGCTAATTTGTCTTCCTCCCTTAATCATTGTCAACACTATTTCTAACCTTGAGAACGGTAATCTTATGTCATACTAACATTGATACTGAGGTTAAGGAACTCTTGCTCTCTGGCGCCTCTACAGTTTTTTATGTTAATGTGTTGTGTAGATAAAGTAAATATAAGTAATAGGTAAAGTAAATATGAATTTAACATAGTTTATAATAATTAATCATGCTGGTAACTGGTTTAAATTCGGGGGTTTTATTTAATTAACTTCTCATAACAGATTTGTTGAAATATCCTGTTTAAGCATCTACTCTAACTTTATTCAACTAGCTGTGATCGGATTTTTATTTGCCTAAGTAATGCAAACGAGAAGTGGGAAAAGTGCGCAATTTTTCCAATTTCCGTTTTCATTACTTAGGCCAATTAAAAATCAGATCACAGCTAGTTTAATAATGTTAGCATAGAGATTAAACAGGATATTTCATCAAATCTGTTATGTGAAGTTAAAAAAAAAACCTGAATTTAAATCAGTTACCAGCATGATTAATTATTATTACTTATGTTAAATTCATAGTTACTTTATCGATTACTTATATTTACTTTATCTGCACAACAAATGTCAGACATGTAGTGATATCAGCATATTATTTTCAATTACGATATTAACAGTGGACTGAATTTTGGAAACATAAAGTAGGCCAGTGGTTCTTTAACCGATTTTAACGGCACAGCAATTTTACAGCTTGTAAAAAGAAAACGCTATAATCAATGCGGATGTTTTTAAGTTTATTTGTAACATTTTATTTAAGTTGTTTATCACAAATAGTTTCTTTATTCAGAAAATGAAACCCCATTTTTGCCTCTAACAGGGTTGGTCGGGGAAGAGTCCCCAGTGTATTTTTATTTCGACAAATGGTCGCTGGTGATCAACAAAAAGTCGAGAAACACTGCAGTAGGAGATTCGCTTTCTGAGCTCTTTTTTACCACTTTGGCTGCTTTCTCGTATGATCTATTTTATTGGTGTACAGAACTGTTTTTCCATAGTTTCAGAGTACATTGACATTGACATTGACATAAAACACTATAGAGGCACCAGGGAGCAAGAGTTCCTTATCCTCAGTATCAAGGTTAGTATGTGACATAAGATTAACCGTTCTCATGTTTACAAATAGTGTTGACAAGGATTGAGGGAGAAAGAATAAATTAATTAGTTGTAAAATCAACTAATTAACTAGAAAGAGTACGAGTAACCAATGTGGCATGGCTAACTTAAATGATAATGGAGAATTTAAACAAAGGGTGAAACAAGAGATTATATAAATAAATAATAATAGTAATAATAATAATAATAATAATAAAAATTCAAAAACTAGAAGACGGGAAATTTGGAATATGATTGGGATAAAAAACAAGTTAGTGGAAGTTACACGAAAGGGCGGTAGGTCCGAAGTCCGTAAGGCGCGAGTAGCGAAATCAAAGAGGAAAGCAAGCAGGATTGGAATTTCGGGAATAGGTTATCAATCCCCTTCTCCAGCAAACAGCTGGTCCGAGGGGGAATCACATGGTAGAAAGAGGAACGATCGAAAAAGAAAGACAGGTCAGAAACCAGAAGTAGCCGGGCTATTGTAATTTTGAATTTTGATAAGGAAAGGAATTACCGAACAGGAACAAGGCTGGGGTTCATAACCAAAGTAGCCTAGTAGCCTTAGGGCGCCTAAAGCACTCCCTAGGATCATAATCAGGCAGGTTAGCAAGTTTCAGAGTATATTCTTAACACATTGTTGACCGGTCACGAGTAAACTCGGGTTCTTATGCACAAACGCAGATAACCAGTAACGAGTTAACTCGTCTTTAGCTGAACGTAACTCGAGTTAACTCGTGTTTAGCTGAAAGCTATCTCGACCCGTGGAGTTAACTAGCGTGGAGTTAACTTCCCTAACAGGAGTTAACTAGCGTTTTGCGTCCTCTTTCTACCATGGATTCCCCCTCGGACCAGCTGTTTGCTGGAGAAGGGGATTGATAACCTATTCCCGAAATTCCAATCCTGCTTTCTTTCCTCTTTGATTTCGCTACTCGTGCCTTACGGATTTCGGACCTACCGCCCTTTCGTGTAACTTCCACTAAATTGTTTTTTATCCCAATCATATTCCAAATTTCCCGTCTTCTAGTTTTTGAATTTTTTTTTATTATTATTACTATTATTATTTATTTATATAATCTCTTGTTTCACCCCTTGTTTAATTTCTCCATTATCATTTAAGTTAGCCATGCCACATTGGTTACTCGTACTCGTTCAAATTAATTAGTTGATTTTTCAACTAATTAATTTATTCTTTCTCCCTCAATCATTATCAACACTATTTGTAAACTTGAGAACGGTTAATCTTATGTCACATACTAACCTTGATACTGAGGATAAGGAGCTCTTGCTCCCTGGTGCCTCTATAGTGTTTTATGTCAATGTCATATCAATGTCAAAGCATTTTGCGTGAAAGCTTATGAGCATGACCGGTCAATAAAACTGCCGATCAACAATGTCTTAATTAGCAAAGAAAAAAAGTAGGTGATCATTTCCTTGAACAATAGAAAATATATTCATCTGTGAAATTTGTCTAAAAAAATCTTTCCTGTGCTCTGGAATCGGTTTACAAAATGGGAGATCAACTGGCTGCATCGCATTAACTAACGATGAACGGTTAATCTTATGTCACATACTAACCTTGATACTGAGGATAAGGAGCTCTTGCTCCCTGGTGCCTCTATAGTGTTTTATGTCAATGTCAATGTCAATGCGTTTTGCGTGAAAGCTTATGAGCATGACCGGTCAATAAAACTGCCGGTCAACAATGTCTTAATTAGCAAAGAAAAAAAGTAGGTGATCATTTCCTTGAACAACAGAAAATATATTCATCTGTGAAATTTGTCTAAAAAAATCTTTCCTGTGCTCTGGAATCGGTTTACAAAATGGGAGATCAACTGGCTGCATCGCATTAACTAACGATGAACGGTTAATCTTATGTCACATACTAACCTTGATACTGAGGATAAGGAGCTCTTGCTCCCTGGTGCCTCTATAGTGTTTTATGTCAATGTCAATGTCAATGCGTTTTGCGTGAAAGCTTATGAGCATGACCGGTCAATAAAACTGCCGGTCAACAATGTCTTAATTAGCAAAGAAAAAAAGTAGGTGATCATTTCCTTGAACAACAGAAAATATATTCATCTGTGAAATTTGTCTAAAAAAATCTTTCCTGTGCTCTGGAATCGGTTTACAAAATGGGAGATCAACTGGCTGCATCGCATTAACTAACGATGAACGGTTAATCTTATGTCACATACTAACCTTGATACTGAGGATAAGGAGCTCTTGCTCCCTGGTGCCTCTATAGTGTTTTATGTCAATGTCAATGTCAATGCGTTTTGCGTGAAAGCTTATGAGCATGACCGGTCAATAAAACTGCCGGTCAACAATGTCTTAATTAGCAAAGAAAAAAAGTAGGTGATCATTTCCTTGAACAACAGAAAATATATTCATCTGTGAAATTATTTTCTGATAATTTCACAAAACTCCAGAGCACAGGAGTCTAACAATATCTTTCCTGTGCTCTGGAATCGGTTTACAAAATGGGAGATCAACTGGCTGCATTGCATTAACTAACGATGACTCTCTAAGGCCTTGATCAAATTCAGTTCGTCAACGTTGCGTAGTGTCACCGTTATTCGTATCGAAATAATTTTAACTCGAGTTAATCAATCATGGATTTTAACAACTCCGGGGTTCATTGTTTGGACGCCTGTGAAGGTTAGTTGATTATTTCGATACGAGTAAAGCTGACATCACTAGCAGACTCAATGGGAGTTAACGGTTGCCTAACGGTTGAAAAGAAGGGTTGCCCAATCTTTTTTATGCAACAAATGCTTTTTTAAAATGTCAAGAGCTTCAGCCAAAGTAATCTCCTCAAGATCCTTATCTAAAGCCTATTCAAATTCATGCGTGATTTTTAAAGTAGCCGCACAGTTTTTAAAAAAACCTTTTATACCAAGTTGTTGCTGGGTTTATTTTTTTTTACTTCTGCAATAAAGCTGTACTCTTTTTATTTTTATCTCCATTTGATTTTTTATTCTTATGCGGAGGAACTCCGCATAAGTAAGACATTCGCCTTTTGTTATTCACCGCGATTTTCTGGCTACATAGGGAGCCAGCATTGCTCCCTATGAGGGGGACGACACGGAAACAACCAAGCCTTATTTGGGATTTGAACCCAAGTCCACTTTGGGGCAGCTCAGAGCGCTAACCACTACACCAAGTGGGCGGCACTCCGTTTGAATATTGTTTTATCTCTCGTTCATGTCATAGTTATTTCAATAAAGGTCTCAAATGTGATTTCAAAATTTGGTTGAGATACTATAACAATCACTCTGAGCCACATCCTCATATTTAGCCATTTTCCTTCCTTATCCCTTTCAGGGGCAACAACCTCGACCGTTTTCACGGTGTAGATTTTTTCCCGATTTTTTTAACCTAAAATATCTTGAAACTTTTTCCAATTAAGGTTACAAAAGGTTTTTACTTCTTTAAACTGATAACAGATGACGGCACTAGCCCTTTTTCTGCTCCTTTAACTGGAATACATTGAATGCAAGTGAAAGAGAGACTAGATTTAGGCGTTTGCACTGTGCAAACGGCGCCCCTAGGGGATCCGAGACACAAAAAAAAACCTTTTTGTTCGCTTAAAATTTACCATAAAAGTGTCATTGTTATATAAGAAGACAGAAAGAGGATCAATATTAAGACCAATATGTTGTCCATCTTCAATCTATTTATTTGAAAATTAAGTAGCTGGTTATTACAAGCACGTTAAAAAACTTTGTCCAAATATCTTATATTTTATTATTTACTAGCGACCGTCCCGACTTTGTCCGGGTTGAACAAAATATTATACCAATAAATTTCCAGTTGATAGCCAATAAATTGTAAATCTTTTTTTACCTTAAAAATAACCTTAATAATACCTTAAATTAATATTACGTTAGTTAATAATTAAAGTTAATTTTTTAAAAGAAAAAGGCGTGCCGGAGAACGTCTAGATTCGAACCGCTAATGTCAGAACAGAAGCCCACCGCGATAGCACCACGCTAAGGATCGTTGAAGACTTCGGCACAAAAAGCGGTAGAGGACAGTAGCGGTAACAATGGAGATTGTTAGGATTAATCCCCTAACTTTATTTCTACTGATCAGATATACATAATATATAGCCTATGTCCATCTGGAATAATGTACCTTTCAAACAGTGAAAGAATTTTTCAAATAGGTGCAGTGGTTCTGGAGATTACCCTCCAAGTACAAAATCGCTCTCTCTTTATATATAAGTATAGATAGGCTTGTTTTTGGTTAAATGGATTTAGAAAACGTGCTCTCAAATTTAAAACAAACTTAAAAGTTTATTTATATCTCATAAAGATAATCATTAATAAGTAGGATTAAATTGCTTTGTTGAGGTAACTTCTGAGCACTGGCAATGTAGTATTTTCGCTCGTTGAGTAATATAACCCCGTTCTGCTCCAGTTTATGCCCTTGATTAATTAAACAACTTAACTGCAAGTGAGAAGTGCGAAAAATCGAAAAACGATATTGGGTTACTGGTATTTTATAAAGATAACCATCCTCTTGTACGCAGAGATAGGTTTCGTAACGTAATCACTAGCGTATAATTCCCACCGACTTTAATATCAGTGAATTCCATAAATTGCGCACATATCACTAATATATACTGAGGAATCTTGATTCAACCAAGGCCAAAGGACAGTCAAAGTATTTGTTGTATTGAGAATTTTTTTAAGTTCTTCATTAAAGTCGGAGAAAAATAAATTATTAGCTTTTTTTCAAAGCATATTATCTCGCACCAAACTTGGCATATTTCTTCACAGTTTTTCTGGAGTACTGCCCTATTTTTAGTAACTAGCATGTGACATGGAACTCGACTTTTGTAATTATTTTGATTAAGATACTGTTTTAACTCTAAAAAAAATACTATTTTCTTATTTCACAATTTCAAAACAACATTAATTCTGTTCCATGCACATTTATAAGTGTATTTATTTTATTTTGTAAATCTTAAATTGTCTATGTGCTGAAAATCATTCCTGTGGTTTTTTGTACCGATTTTCCTGGAAGAAGGGAATGTGCCTCCTGTATGCAATTAAGTGTGACCTGTAACAGTACGGATAGTACACAAGGTCATTTGCACAAGAAGGGAGATTTACTTGCCACCCTCTCGGTTATTAGGGGGACATAGTTCCTCCATAGCAACGTCCAAGCAACCATCATTTAACCAATCATATGACTGAAAGGTAAATTGTACTAGAACATTTTCTGACCTCTACGATTTTCGGTGCTGGATATTCTTAACGGTTTTTTTGAGTCAGTTGAAGAAAAAGCTGCGACTGTGTTATAGCTCGAGGTTGTCCGCTCTTCAGCCCCTGTCGCCATTTTTGTATGCTGAGATATCTCAAGATATCTGGTCTGCTTTTGGACCAAGTTTAGTAATACAATGAGAGATAATCATCAGTCTTCAATGAGGGTGGTGGTAAGTAAAAATAATTTATAATATATTTAATCAGGGGAGAGCACAGAATAATTAATATATGTAACTAGGTTTTATTATGTGTTCGAATACTTTTTTAATGTATGTAGATAATTATTATGTTGTTTCTGTGCAAATTGTAACTAACGATAAAAATTATTTTAAATAAGAAGAAGAGAAATTAAATGCTAATATTATTTATTAAAATTGAGTTTGTTTTTCTAATTATCTCAGACATGTGTCAGAATATGTTTTCTCCAATTAACAATTTTAAAAGAGTTCCACTATACGATCATCTATTTTATTACCTGGTTAATTCCACATAATATAGCAATAGTTTTACAACATTGTTTTCTGTCACATCTCTTACAAGCCTTTTATTAAAGATTCATATCATTTTCAATGGGTCACGAAGAAAATGAATAAAGTATCTTTACAACCTTATGAACGTTTGATTAGCTGGTCATTTAAAATGCGGAAACGATCGCTGTCGACAACAATATTCATACGAGCTTCGATGCAATGATATTCGGACCCCAGCCATGAGTACGAGTGCTGGGGAACAATGATTAGATGGATTCTTTCCCGTTACTAAAACAAGCGGAAACATGCACTCCAAGAAGTTAACTCTAGAATCTGAGGACATAACGACGAGGTTCGAATCGACAGTGAACCAAGGCGAGTGAAATTTTAGCTAGAATTCAAATTAGGAGTAATTACTTTTAGGTAATTATCTGTATTAACTATCTACATTGCAAATAGGTTATTGTAAAATACAAGTCCAAACTTTCCAGGTTTGTAAATAAAATTGAAACTGTAAGGTTCCAAACGTACTCTCTTCTCTGTAATCTACCTGGACACTTTTCTAAAGAATTCTAAGTAATAATTTCAAAGAGTTTATGATCCCTTTCTACTGTAAAAAGTTACCAAACAGGGACTGATGAAATTTTCTAGAAATAATAGCATTAATTTCTTTTGAATTTAAACATAATTTTTCTGAATTTCATTTAAAGCTTTTGATACGTAAGCAGCAGTAAGTTATTCTGTATTAATACTGCTTCTAAACGGTCCTTGTTAGCATCTGCAGATAATGTAATCTGACTGTTTGGATCAAAATATTACAAAACTATATTATTATTAAGCACTTTTTTTCAGCTTTTGAAAAGCTTAGTCGTGGGTGCTTTTTTCCGTTTCAAACATATTGTTAATTCTCATCAAATCTGTTAATACATTTGTACACTGAGAAACATTTGATATCAATTTAGAAAAAATAGGCTCCCATTCCTAAAAATGTTTCTAACTCTCTATAATTTGCTGGAGTTTTAATTTCTAATATGTATTTTTTTTTCATTATCAGGTCTAAAATTACCTTTTGAAAATTTACTTCCTACATAACGACCCTCTGGAAATCCTTTCCCGGTTTTAGTCAATTTTATAATTTTTCCCTTGTCCCTGTCTAAAGCAAGTTTTAGCCTTTTATCATTTTCTTATTTGTCTTAACCCCAAATAACAAACATCAATATGTACTGCAACGCGATATATATATATATATATACACTTAAGAGCCAAAACATTATGACCACCCCTACATTTTGCAATGAATTCGCCTGGATGACGTGGAAGGCACGTGATCAGGTGGAAGTGGTATTTAACTGCTGCTGGAGAGTCTGAAGAATCATTCTTTCACTTACTTCTGTGTGTGACGGGAAAGGCTGCGGATCTAAGCGACTTTGATAGAGGGCAGATTGTAATGGCTCGAAGGCTCGGAACAAGTATTTCCGAAATTGCACGACTCGTGGGTTGTTCGCAACCTACAGTTGTTAGTACTTATGCAAAGTGGATGAATGACGGTGAAACCAGCAGTAGACGACATGGTGTTGGACGTCCACACGCTATCAAAGAAAAAGGTCGTCGGAGACTGTCTCGCATGGTGAAGCAAAACCGGAGCCAGACAGTGGCTCAGCTGACAGCCCAATACAATGCAGGGCCAAGTAGAATAGTATCGCAGCACATTGTTCAGCGGACACTGTTGGATATGGGGCTACGCAGCAAACGTCCCACTCATGTGGCTTTGCTGACCAAGCGTCATCGCCAACTGCGCCTGCGCTGGGCCCGGGAACATCGCGACTGGTCCATGGATCAGTGGGAGAGAGTTGCCTGGTCAGATGAATCACGGTTTGTCATTCATCACGCCGATGGCCGTGTCAGGATACGCCGTCTTCCAGGCGAACTGTTGCTCCCTCAATGTACAGTAGGTCATACACAGGCCGGTGGTGGCGGTATTATGCTTTGGGGGACCCGTCTCTGGGACCCGTGGTTGTGGTAGAGCAGACCATGAATGCTACAGGGTATCTGAACATCATTGCGGACCAGTTGCACCCTTACATGGCCTCTGTTTTTTCAGCTGGAAATGGAATGTTCCAACAGGACAACGCCCCGTGTCACAAGGCTAAAATTGTGTTGGAGTGGTTCTAGGAACATGATGCTGAATTGCAGTTAATGTCCTGGCCGCCTAACTCACCGGATCTCAATCCGATAGAACACATTTGGGATGTCATGGGACGGCAGCTCAGAGTTCAAAGACCACCAATTCGCAATATCTCGGATTTGCGTGACCGTTGCTTAAACATCTGGTACAATCTGTCTCCGGCCATCTACCAAGGACTTGTGGCATCCATGCCAAGGCGGGTTGAAGCTGTGTTGCGAGCCAAAGGTGGGCCAACTCGTTATTGACAGGTGGTCATAATGTTTTGGCTCTTGAGTACATATATATATATATTCGCGGTGAGCCTGCAGACAGAGTTGTTACTCATTTAGCACCACCCAGGAGGCACGTGTGATTTAAGGGTTTAACAGTTCCCTGGCAGTATATGTTGACTTTCAGGGGGCATATGACACCATATGGAGAAGGAAGCTGATTGACAAACTCCGGGATCATGGTATTGGAGGCAACATGATCAACTGGTACAAAAGATTCCTAGCCCTAAGATGGATCCAAACTTGCTGGAATGAGGAAGCCTCAAAATACAAACAAAGCAAATTAGGACTGCCCCAAAGGGCAGTTAGCAGTTGCTCTCTGTTTAATATTTATATAAATGACTTGGTGTCTAAGCTAAAGAAAATCAAAGATATTGAAGTGAGCATGTTTGCAGATCACGTAGTCATCTGGACAGAGGCTAAAAACACAAGAAAATATCAAGATCAAAAGGGAATTCTTGAAAAGACAATGAACGAAGCCCTGAAGACCCTGAATACATGGTCATTGGACAACAACATGATTATTAATAAGTCCTAAACAGCTTATCAATTTTTCTCTTTGAGACACGTAAATGCAGAATTTAACCTGTACATAGATAATGTCACTCTCAACAAAAGTAATAGCACCACATATTTAGGAGTGATCTTGGACAACAAACTGAATTTTAATGACCACATCAAATACGTGACAGAAAAAGTAGAGAATAAAATTCCAATTATGAAAAGACTCGCAGGACCTAAATGGGGTTGTAACCAACAGACCCTAAACAAAATTTACAACACCTATATAAAACCATTCATTAAATATGGATGCGAAGTACTGCTCTCTATACCAAACACTAAGATGGATATCCTGGAGAGAGCACAAAATAAAGCTATCTGAATCAGTACAGGAGCAGTTAAAACAACTCCGATCTTGGCCATGCAGAAATATACCAACAATCTCCCTATCGCCACGAAAATCAAGAGACAATCTTTGGGAACATTCATTAGATTAAGAGCTTCACAGAAGGCGAATTGGATTAATGATGGAGTTACGGGCATATTAAAAACACAGGTGTCCCCAAATGAGAGTTGTCTAAAATTATTGGATGAATTTGATGTTATAGAATTGACGGTTTTGAATACAAACTTGGTAAACCCCCTAGACTTTATGGACATTGAAAATCACCTGGAAATAGATAACTCGGGCAAGAAAGGAATTCTGGAACCAATTTTAAGAACCACCTCATTGTGTGTATTAGATGAAAAATACCCTAAGTCTGAATTTTCAAGAATTTACAAAGATGGTTCCAGGCTTAAAGATAAGAATGGTGCCGGGGTATATAGCAAACTATTTTCTCATTCTGCTTCTGGTGGAGGGGACATGTCTATCTTTGATGCTGAAATCCAAGCAATTTCATTGGCAATGAATAGCCTCATATTGAATACCAACCTATTTACAAAAGCTGTAATTTTGGTGGACTCAAAGGCTGCAATACAGGCTGTTATGACGAATCGTCGCACTGAATTGCCTGGTATCTCCCAAATAAAACAAAATATTAAACTCCTTGAAAGCAATAATAAAGTGATAGTGTTTCAATGGATCCCATCGAACTTTGGCATTGAAGGTAACGAAAGAGCCGACTCGTTAGCAAAGAAGAGAACCCTAGAACAACAGATAACTCATCCAATCTCTACAGGCTCAATAAAGAAAAACATCTACAACAAAATCTCTTTAAAACTTAAGACAGAGCAGAACTTGCTATCTAAAGGGAAACGTTGGGAAGAGATCCAGGACAGCTGGAAAGACTATAGTCATAAATCCCGTACAGAAGCAGTGGCACATTTCAGACTGAAAACAGGCCACGACTGTCTAGCAGAACATTTAAACCGAATTGGCATCCTAACCAAAAGTGAATGCCAGGTCCGCAGGGCTGGCAATATGAATGCAGATCATTTACTTACATGCCCAGGACTTGATCCGGAAGCCCAAAAAAGTGAGAACTTTACCAAATTATACTGGGACGCTAGAGATATGATGAACTTTCTATGAACTTTTTACACCTTTTATCTGACTTTGTTCACTGTTGTGCTTTATGCATCTGATCAATGCTTAGTTCTTTGCTGTTTGTGTTGCCTGTAAATATGGATTAATTTTCCAAATAAATCCATAGGTAAAATATATATATATATATATATATATATATATATATATATATCAGAAAAAATATCCGAGAATGATTCATGAAAACTTCAGGCGCAGAACTTATGCCATGTGACAAGCGTAAGAAGCAATACTTTCCAAACGGAGAATTAAATGCTCTTAAAATAATTAATTGCGACAGCTGATGAACGGTGTATAATTTGCGAAAACGCTTTGTTTGAATCGAAAGTACTGAAAACTTTTGCTCCGGTCGTTCTTGAAGTAATTTCTTCAAATGTTTGCTAATAAGACGGGTTCTCAGAGAATATTTTTATTATGTTATTGTAATCTTAGATAACCATCTTTTTACCGGGCAATTAATAAAAATTAACGAACTTAGTAAGACATTTATCTCTTTAACAACGCTAGCGTATTCATTTTCATTTTCTCTTGTTTAAATGGTTCTAATAATCTGAAAGGAACTTTCCAACGTGGTTCAATTTACATTATTCTGCATTTTTCTGTCGCTAAATTCCATAACAATTCATAACCATCGATAAAGCATAATCCTGTAAACTGCTCTTTATATTTGTTTAAAATATCTCGACCTAATTTTTCTCCATACTTAACATAGCTACCTCTGCGTGCCAAATTTTGTTGAACTAATGTGGACAAACCCAAAACAGAAGGAATATTATCCTCACACTCAACTACTTGATATTCTAATCCGCTTTTGTTCCCTTTTGTTTTATAATTAAAACTACATTTACCCTTCACTTTCATTCTTGAACCTTTACAATAATTCAAACAAGCGTGAGACAATTCCCGTTTACTATCGTAAAATTTAAACTTCTTGGATGTCACTTTACACTGAGGTCCGATATATCATTTAAAAGATAGATACTTGGATACATTTTTTTAAAAAATTGTCTACAAAATTTAAAGCGTCTCGAGAGCATTCGTTATCAGCAACTTTTAATATACATTCATTATAATCCTTATCGATAAAACAGCAAAACAAGTTTGGGTGGTTGGCTGGTTGGTTTTAAACTACTGGTGTAAAGTTCCGTAAGAACAAGTTACGTCAAACACACAAAATACAGGATGTCCGGGATAAAAGTTATGGCTTATTTTTACGGAACTATCCATTTGAATTTTTTTTAAAATCATTTAAATAGAAAGAACGTCTCACCAAGTTTTAATATTAATCATACATTTCGATCATAGTATCACAGATTTCGATGTGGGCACCTTTTGTAGCACGACAAACGTCTAAATAGTAATCCAGTTCTCTCCAAGTGTTTCGTAGCAAATCAGGAGTTATTACACGAATTGTTTGAATGATAATCTTCTTCAACTCATCCACAGTTTCGATTTTTTGTTTATACACAACGGATTTAATGAATCCCCAAGCAAAAAAAGTCTAATAACGCCTGATATGCTACGAAACACTTGGAGAGAACTGGATTACCATTAGACGTTAGTCGTGCTACAAAAGGTGCACACATCGAAATCTATGGTACTATGATTGAAATCTATTATTGATATTAAAACTTGATGAGATTTCTTTCTATTTAAATATTTTTTCATTCTAATGGGTAGTTCCGTAAAATATAAGTCATAACTTTTGGATACTTTTAGCCTTGATACCCTGTATTTTGTTTAATCTAAAAAATAGGAAATTTAAGATGAAGACTTCAAAATTAAAAGAAGTATCTGAATAACGGATTAGGATGGTGGATCATATTTTGCCACACGAAGACTAATTAGACCGGGAATTACTGCTTAAAGCCAATTCCGAACGGTTACGAGCCGGAATTAAAAACATTAAGGAACTGTTCATATAGAATCCGTGAGCGACAGAGTAATAATTTTCAACGGATCATATACATATCATTGGCCCATTTAACTAATAAGAGCCATCGGAATCTTTAACGCTGACACTGATGGATTCTACGTGAACAGGCCTTTAAAGCTCCTTATATCACCGGGAAAGTACAGAACGTCTGTAGAATGGCTGCGTCCTGGTTAGAAGATCAGAGTTAAATCCCCGATATTAGAAAGCGGTCGTTAGACACTTGCGCAAAACTATTTTCAATGAGGTAAATTCTATTGGTTTAAATTCTCACACATACAACGATGGATATAACTATACATGTAATAACATAGATCCATCAATCCTTACACCTAAGATGAGCCACCCATCCCGCATAGCGGTTAGCGTCGCAAGATTCCACAAAGTGGTCTCGCGTTCGATTCCCGCCTAAGACTTGGACGTTCCTGTATTGTCCCTCCAGGACGCAATGTTTGTTATCTTATGTGGACCTCCTATTTAGGAAAAAGGGGTTAAAAGAGTGAAGAAGGGTTAATGAAGTAGCCAGTAAATTCGAAGTGTGGATATCTTCAGAACAAAGTGCCTGCCGAGTTAAGGGGAAAGAGCTAAAGTAATTTGAGGGTTTTCTAAAATAAGCAATGTATTATTAAATATTTATCGCAGAGTCCAAGGTAGCCTAGTGATAGCGCGTTGGCTTTCGGAGTTGAGGGTGCTCGGATCGAATCCCGACAATCGCCATTAAATACCTCCGCGTCTAGGCCGGATATGGGCACGTTAAATTCTTAGACCTGAATGTTCCTCTTTGAGGTCAGAGAGGGTGGGAGTGGGGACGATGTCCCCAGATGCCGCTCCAGGGGTTGCTTGGTCAAAATTGAGGTGGCACTTGGCTAAATCGGACTCCTACCCTTGTGGTACCAATATAAATCGGAACTGCAGCCCTCAGCCCGCTAGCCTGTATGAACCTAGTCTGATATGTGGGCGTTAGAAACAACTACAAGAACAGTATTTATAGCAATTTTTTATGTACTTACGAAAAATTAAAAGTAATTTGGTCAACTAGAGAAGGAAAGACTCATAAGATGGGCTAATTTAAAAAAAATTTAAAATTCATAATTTTACAACTTTAGGTAACAGAAAAAAATTTGAACGGGTCAGAACTCAATATATTTTATATAGATAAATGCAGTGAGATGTTTTCTCTACTTAAAAAGATAAACAATTAATCATTTCTATGACGTAAGACAAAAAGTCAGTTTATTTGCCTTAATAAATCGTCGTTCAGAGAGTGGAGGAAACGAAAGGTCATTAATCAATTGAGTATTGGACAAACAGCAAAATTTTGTGCTGAATGAAATAATCCACCGTCCTTTGACTACAGTTCACGATTTTGTGTAAGTATGTATATTTTTTTTCATCCGAGCTAATTTTGATTAAAGCTGGTTTTTTAAGTTGCTTTTCAGAGGGTAGTGGCGCGAGTGTCACTATCACTTGCTCCTGGTAAAAACCATTGTACTTGATAAAAGTTGGTAGTTCAGCAATATATTTATGGAGTATCTTTTTTTTCGATTCTAATACAAAGTATGTTATATTGAAGACAATGGAACGTGACGACAGATTCGCAGCCCAAAGCCTTTCTTTTAACAAGTAGTTCAAAACATTATTCTGGAGAGTCAGAAAGGCCCCTGACAGATCCCAACAAAAAATGTCTATGAGAGCATTTTCTTATGTTCTAGAGCAGTGGTGCGCAAGCTTCATTAGATCGCGACCCCCTTTCTTTAAATAAGAAATCACTTGACCCCCAATAAAAATATTTTGAAAGTAGCAATTTTTTTTCAGTTATGAAAATGCTAACAAAAAAACTGAAAAAAAGGAATAAGCAAATATTAACAAAGTTTTTTTAAAAATCAATTAATTGTATATCTGGGGGTAAAAATTTTAACATTGCATAACAATAAAAAAAGTTTCACTTGCCTTCTGCACTTGTTTTCGGCGTATCTCATGTGGCTAAAACTTCAGATTTAAATATTAACATGCATTTAAAAATTAAAGTTATAAAAGAGCTTGATATCTAAATTATAAACTTTATACCAAAACATTAAAAATTATGAACTCCGTTTATTCATATTAAAACTAAAATACTTCAAATTTGTAATTAAATGTTTGATAAAGTTCAGCTTTAGATTAGATTATTGGGGTGGAAAGGGTTGAACATTTAGAAACAGTATGTCATATTTTTAACAAAAAAGAAGTTAAAAATTTGTAGTTATAGAAAATTTTAACGCATAATTAAATACTTGAATATGATAAATTTATTCCAAACTATCCGCGACCCCTCCAATTTTTTTGGCGACCCCTCTATGGGTCGCGACCCACAGTTTGCGCACCACTGTTCTAGAGCATGGATACTCAAACTGCGGACCGCAGGCCACATGCTGCCCTCCAAGCTTTTATGTGCGGCTCGAGACACTCACACTCATTATCAGGCAGGGGTATTCGTATACATAATTTTGGAAATGAGTACCTGAAAAATACAAAACTGTACAAAAATGTGCCATCTGCTACTCACGTTGTTTGGATCAACGTAACTTTTAGAATCATCCAGTTCCAAAATGAAATATGTGAAGAACGTATATAGAAATCGACTTACTAATTCTTACCTCGATGGCGTATTGAGAGTAGCATGTAGAAAGTATAAACCTGATTTCTGAAATAGTCAAAAGTTTACCTCAACATTAAAAATCACACTGATATTTAAATAAACGTCTGGATACATTTATGTTTTCAGTTTCATTGTTTTACATTATTACATTATAAGGTATTGTTGGTTATCGTTAACCAATGACGTCTGTTTACTATCCGCTGCTTCAAATTTTGAATTTAAGTTTTTTTTATTCGTTTTGCCAAAGTGGCAACGTTTATTTTCCCCCATCCGTCGACCAATTAGATTCATACATGTTATGTAAATACTTAGGTCAGATAATTTTTTTTTTCTCTATGGTCAATTTTTGTGTGTGTGTGTGTGTGTTTGTTTACTTGATTGTCTTACCTGTTTGCGTTGTTTGTTGCTGTAATCATCTCATGATGCCTTAGCTGTTGTTGCAATTTTCCTGAGTAGCATGTAGCAAGTTGTGAAGGTTAAACGCTAGCCCAAGATGCCCTGAGTTGTATAGAAAACAAGTTGTGCCTGTGGAAAACGGTAAACCTCCATTCATTTTCTGCAAATATCTCATCATCACTTTTGCCTTCTTGCTTACCGAATAAAGGTGATGTTTTTAATTGGAAAAAAAAAGTATTTAATTGTACCTGGTCTTTGCATTAGAAGATTTTCTAGCTTTTAACCTTTACGACAAGTAGGATTGTTTTTTCAATAGATTAATATATATTTTTGATATGGTTTTTGCCATTTGGTATAGTGTACTATGTTGCGGCCCGCATAAAGGAGAAAATATATGCATGTGGACCGAAAGAAAAAAAAAAGGTTGAGTAAGGCTGTTCTAGAGTTTGTTTTCTGGTGAATACAAGGCCCCTCCCTACTTACAGGTTTGCAACCACGGAGTGTCCGGCTTGTATTTTATTACTTTTAACCATGGTATTCAATTTGAAATATTAAAACATCTCCTTTTTATAATACAACTAAATTCTAGTCATATTCTATTTTGAAAATCATAATGGCATTAAAATACTTAAAAAGAATAAATTCTTTATTTTTTTCTCAAAATATTTTCATCAGAAAGCAAACTTGCAAACTTCAACTAAGTTCTTTAGAATCCCTTATTTTTCATTTTCGCTTAAAAAGAAATGACATTATCCAGTGAATTTCTAAAACAGACTAAAAAAAATTTATATAAATTTCTATTTTCTGTTACTTTAGTGAATACAGATGATGCAAAATCTGAAGAAGAAAAAAATCTTATTGCAGTACTGTAAGATTTTTTTTTTCGATTCGAACGAAACGAAATAATCCCTACATTCAAGAATATTATGTAACGTCTTTCTTTCCTGAAGTTAAAATTCAATCCTCATAATTAATTACTTCTATTCATCCTATTCCACATTTGTTTTCAAAGTGAAAAAAGAACTTACCTTTTTTTTTTTTTTAAACGGGGCTTTTCTTGTTCTCCGATTTATCAATTTCCACGGAAGTAATAGTTATAATTTAAAAATACGTTCTGACAACCGTGACGGGGATACTGTGTTTTAGAGGTCCTTTCTTTTCTTTCGTTAGTAATTTCCTGGATAGCAAATACAAGTTTTAGGACTAGTTTTTGTACCAGTGCTGTAATTAAATTAGTAAAACTAGTTATGCAAACAGACATATTAACAGTTTTTGAAAGGTTTTGATGAAAGACAAAGATAGCAGCCTCGCTTCAAAATTTTCATATGCCATGAATCATTCACATAATCTGCTTTACGAGATAATGTGGGTCCAAGGTAGCCTATTGGTAGCGCATCGACTTTCGGTACTAAGGGTGCTCGGATCGAATCCCGACAAGCGTCGCTTAATACCTTTGTGTCTAGTCCAGATATGGGCATTTTAAATCCGTAGACCGAAAAATCCCTCTATGAGATCACAGAGGGTGGGAGAGGGTACGATCCCCCCAGACGTCGCCCCTGGAGGTGCTCAGTCAAAATTAAGGTGGCATCTAGCTAAGACAGTCTCCGACCCTTTTGGTGATATATATAAACCGGAACCGCACACATCAGCCCGCAGCCTATGTGGACCTGGTCTGGAACTTCCGGTCAGAGGAAATTAGGAACAACAACAACTTGTTTAACTTATTCAAGAGAAGCCTGCATTGTGCAATATGGTTATGATTTTTTTAATGCTTATATGACCAATACACACATGCACATACAGATTCGCTGATCTTCCTAATTTACCTTACAAACTTCTCTTGAATTAGATTCTGGGAATGGACTCCATTTCAGAAAACAAGGTAATAAACAAAAGAATAAAAGAATACGTTTCGAACAAATTGCAGGTGTTTCTACATAACAGAAAATCAGACATTCTGTGCTCCAGTTTTTAGAAGGTTGCATTCTCAAGGACTATCATAATAACAGCTCGATATTTACTGTTCTTTCTAAAGTTCTAAATCTTATTTTACAGCTCTTTAATGGATATTTGGCTTCGTATAAAACTGTCATAGAAACCGAAATATTGTTTGTTTTCTTTTAAACTACGTTCAAAAAGTTTACCACAATCATGTAAAATGTAAGTTCGAGGGCTTCGTTCAGAGAACTAAAATATTTATTTTTGTACCCTCCTAAGGTTTCACATATTTTAGTACTTTTTTTTACTTCTTCTGAGTAAATAACAGGAGTTTTAAGAAGTATTTTGTAATTATTTCTTTTTCTGATCGAAGAATGTAAATAACTGGATTTGTTTCATTTGCCCCACTCCAACTTCTCACGCCCAGAAGGATCTGCCTAACTACTATACTTCTGACTTTTGTCCTGTGGGAAAGTTAAAACAATAATAACAGGAATTTGACAATATAACAGAATATGACTGAAAGATTGAATCTGGAGCATAATGAATCTGTTTACGGGCAACACAGATCCTTTTTTGCAGTAGATCCTTTTTTGCAGTAGCAATCGTGGTTAAAGTGGTCTTCAGTTCTTTCACTCAATGACGAGACACCATTCGAACGAAAGACATGTATTAACTTGACACACACACACACACACACACACACACACACACATAAACGCACTCACACACACACATATATATATATATATATATGTGTGTGTGTGTGTGTAATGAATATGATCAGATTACAAAATCTTTTGAATAAGAAATTTATTTCCGAGTGGCTAAAACATACATCTTATCTAATAGACAGCCAGCACCCGAGTGTCTCCCGGGCTAGCATATAGAGGTATCTGCGGTTAAGAATTGCTGAGCAAAGACGTTTCTTGCAGGCTGCATGAATTTTGCAGGAAGATCTCCTTATTTGGGCATAGAAAAGGGTCGGATGATTTCGTGGCTTCCCAGGGACTGCTGAGGCTATGAAAAATAGCCCTGGGTTCGTGAAAACGTAATTTGGAAATGCCATCCTAAGCATGGTAAGGAAAGAAAATTTACAGGGGATCAACTTAAATTTTTTACCTTTCATATATATATATATATATATATGTAGAAGAAACAAAAGAATAAATATAATTTGCCTAAGGCAGAAACTTTATGGAGCTTTACCACTTGCTGATACCACTTGCTCTCCAAATTCTCAACTGACCTTCTCCCAGGCCTTTTGGGGGTGCACCCGTCGCTCGGGAATTTCCGCCTAGTATCAGGCACAGTCTGTAGCTAAAGGTGCCTGATACTACAAATATGCTTTAAGCTCTCATCTATACGGCCTTTATTTTACTCTACAGTCTACAACAGAACGTCTCAGCGCGCATGAGTGTGGAGCAGATATTAGCTACTAATGGCTGAAGCCTATATTTTATTGCAATATTAATGCATTTGCACTTCTGCGCTGAATAAAAATAGGTATGGTCGTGAAATTAATTGTCGTGTGTAAAATATTTGTATCATGCAAAAGGCAGAAGCAGTCTGGTATCGTAAACAGCATTATGACATGGACAGTAGGGTGGAGTGAAAAAAAATCTAAATCATGAATTTAAAAAGCCTATATGGGGAAAAGTTGCCAATTATAAAGCCTATTTATCTCAGCTAAATCAAATTAAGTTTTTGGCTGCCAAAATAACTTTAATAAATTAATTTTATTAACTAATTAATTAACTTTAATAAATTAAAGTTCCAGTATCTTAAAGGTTTTTTTAAAGGATCAAAGGACATTTTGAAGAATGGTTAGTGAAAATATTGACATTAAAGCCAGCAAAATGCTTGAAAAAAGATGGCATCGCAAAGTAAAGGCAGCAGAATGAAGTCAAAACGTTCAATTGCAAGACAGTGAAGAAAATCAGCTACTAGAATTTTTCCTTCTGTTATGGGACATATTTTGAATTCATCAAGTTCTGATGAATATGAAGATACTGAATCTAAGCAATGTGTAACGAAAAACACAATTATAAGTCGAAGATTCTCCTTCAAATTCGCAAATGGAAATTGCACTTCCTAATGTAACACAGGCTTTCGCCAGAACTAGTGTTTCTGATAGATCAGCAGCAATTCTTATAAATGCAACTTTAAAAGATATAGGAATAATTACCAAACACGATTCTTCTAAAACAGTCGATCGTAGAAAAATCAGAAGGGAAAGAATAAAAGTTCGCAGTGACTTTTGAAAAGGAAAAGTGAGGGAAAACACTATTCATCGGAATATGGAATATACTCTGATGGTCGAAAAGACCAGGCACTATTTCTGGTTAAATTTTGATCAAATGCGTATCCACAGGAGTAGTTTGATTGTCTTGAGTTCATTTTAAATATTCTACTCCCCGGGTACTTGTTGTTGTTGTTGTTGTTTCTGATACGCCTTGACCGATATATCAGTCCAAGTCCCTAAGGCTGTTGGGCAGAGTGATGCGGCTCCAGTTTCAAATAGCATCACAAGGGTCGGTGTCCGACTTGGCTAAAGGACTGGCTCCGTAATTTTGAACCAAGTCAAGTGACGAGACCGGAACACTTGACCCCGCACCTTCAGAGGGTAAATTTGAGAAATTGGAGGACATTGCAGTCACGACAGATTTTTCGTACACCAGCCGCCATTAGTGTACACGGCGGGGGATTTGTCAGCGGCGAGCATCGAACCAGTGACTTTCAGATCACTGGCCCGCTGCTCTTGCCAACTGGGCCACCCCCCCCCCAGGTACTTAGTTAGGTCGAGTGAATCACAAGAAATGATAACAATGAATTTTAGAGCACTTTCAAATAACGGAAAGAGGAAATGCATATAATATATGCGGGTGCTTCCAGTTCAGGAAGTAAATACAGTGTGGGATTTTCACACCGGACTTTTAGTCATTCGAAATGTCACTTTAACCAGTTCAGTGTTTTCAGTATCTCTATCCCGATCATCTTTTGGCTTTTTTTTGTAGCAAAAAGGATGACACTTTGACTCAAAAACAAACCCAAAACACGAGAGTGACTGCGACGACTAATAAAGCGCTGAATAATTACAGACTGAAATTTCTTCAAAAGTGGGGATGATCAGTGACTGTATCAGATGGAGCTCATTCAAGAAGCATTTTCTGTACGAATGATATCATGTTTAGTCAGCTTTTCAACTATAAAAGTAACAGAGAAAATAAGGGTGAATCCCCTTATTCAATTAACCGCATTTAAACTCTTATGTCTCCTTCATAATCGATCTTAGTGCGTTTTTTACCTCGTAGTTTCACTTACTTAGAGGATACATTGAAACTTCAATAGTCGTCTTAACAGCTCTTCCTTTCCCAAACTTCATTTCTTCTTAATTCCAGAAATCAATGTGCAATCACTGTATCAGTTAATAAAAAGATAACATGAAACAAATTTCTTTATATTTTATTAACCATTTCCTTTTCCCCTTAGATTAATATTCCTTATATTAATATGCTTATTTTATAATAATTTCTTTATCTTATATTAGTTCAGTTTTCGGATACCAGTAGTAAAGGAATGTGTCTTGGAAATATTTTCAATAAAATTTTATAGGCAGCCAATATTTTTCATCACATTGCAATAAAATTCAAAAATTACGAGAAGGACTAACATGTTCTGTAAAGCGAATAATGCTGTAACTGTCACTCCATCTCCAAAACTAGGTCATCGATTAGCAAAATTAGCTGGAGACTTTTGCAATCGATTAATAGTTTAGAAACTTCCGGCTCATCGTTCATCATTATTTTTAGAAAGAGAAAAAATGTAACGTATTTGAAAGAGAAATTTTTAACTTTGTCCTCATAGTAAAGAAAAAAGTTCTCATTAGGGATCAAATTAGTCAAAAATGCAGTTTTCCAAGCGGTCAGGAAGAGGATAAAATGTTTAAAACCCTTAAAGTTCACCTAATTTTATACACAATACCATAGAGTATACGATACACCCTCATATAATATGTCATTTTCTTATTAGAAATCAAACAAAAGATTTTGATCTCAAAAGAGAACTACAACTTGTTCACGTGACATGCAGGAAAACCACGAAAATTCTAGCACATGTTGTCTGTCAGAGATATTTAGATTTTATGTAAAAGTATCTCTCAAAGGGCGGCCAACATTCAATTTGTGCCACTGTTTGCGTCGTGTCTTTAATCACTCAATTCCATCAGATACAGGTCAGCTTAAAAGATAACTGTGTTCAAGCTCATTCTCCAAGCTTTTATGAACCGACAACAGTTGAATTACTTCCAATTTTTTTGCAAGTCCCTAAGAAAAGTCCAATCACGCTTCATGCTATCTCAGTTGACACAGATCCATTGTTAACTTATTTGATTATATTTCAGAGAAATGGGGAAAAAAGTATGATATCAATTGACTCAACTCATAATTTCTGCTAATTAATTGATAGAAACTATTCGAAACTTAAAAATGTGAGTATATTTATATATATACACTGCTGGCCACCCAAATTGCAACACCAAGAAAGACAAGAGATATCACAACAAAATTTATTTTGTAGATAACATGTTGACCAAGTATCAAATGATTAAATTTATAGACTTCTGTGAAGTGTGCTTCCTGCCAAAATCAGTAGCCAGAGTAGCCGCCATTGTTGGAGATCACCGCTGCCACACGCCTCGGCATTGATTCAAAGAGACTTTGGATGAGTTCTTGGGGTACAGCAGACCAAGCAGCTTCCACACGTTGCCAAAGTTGATCTGCTGTGGCAGCTGGGGATGGAATCTGGGTCAATCGTAGAGCAACCATGGACCACATGTTTTCTATCGGCGAAAGATCCGGAGAGCGAGGCGGCCAGGGAAGCAATTCAATCTGGCGATTGACGAAGAACCGTTGGACAATGCATGCCACGCGTGGTCGCGCATTATCCTGTTGAAATATGGCTGTGGGCAACCCCTGAAGGTAAGGAAGGACAACTGGCTCCAACACCTCGGAGATGTAGCGCTGGCTGTTTAAAGTACCGGCAATGCGTACTAGAGGTGTGCGAGAGTGATATCCAATACCGCCCCATACCATAATACCCGGTGCAGGACCAGTGTGGAGGTGCATAACGCAGCTGTTCAGCATCCTCTCTTCACGGTGTTTTCAGACTCGAATGCGACCATCGTGGTGTTGCAGACAGAAGCGTGACTCGTCAGTAAAGACAATTTCATTCCATTCTGCCGTCCACATCCTTCTGTCATCGCTCCATTGGCGGCGGAGACGTCTATGGTTCTGCGTCAAGGGTAGACAAAGCAATGGACGTCTTGCGGACAGACCACTCTGCTGTAAAAGGCGTCGAATGGTACGCGCAGACACTGGATGATGCGTTACAGACTGCATGTGCTCTGGTATGGTTCGTGATGTGACTGAGCGATCCGTCACTGCCATGCGCACAATTTGCCTGTCAACACGGAAGTGGTGCGTTGAGGTGGATGCGATCGAACACGCCGGTCCGTCGTACCCTCCTGCATCCAACGATCACATATCCGCATTACAGTTGTTTGGTTTCGTCCAACACGACTACCGATTTCCCTGAAAGATAATCCACAATCTCGGTAGGCCACTATCCTTCCTCTGTCGATCTCGGATACTTGATCAAAAGATGATCGCTGTTTTCGACGAGGCATAATTGATCGTTTTTTTGAAAAAACCACAAGAAAAACACAATTGCCGAACTTGAAATCGTCGAAATCTCCAAGCCTTAAATAGCGCTTTGAAGTGGCGCCACAGGCGCGCGTGATGTGCGTCTGCGCTGAAATTCTAATCATTTGCATATCTCACCTCCGCTAATGCATGTTGTAAATTTCATGTTATTTGCATGTTTCCTTCAGGGTGTTGTATTTACAGTGGCCAGCAGTGTATATAGATATACAGGTGTCCATAATTAAACTTCCCTACTTTAAAGTTGTCTACAGTCGAAACTATTGTCCAGAAAGTTATGAAATTTTAAGTAGGACATATTGAAGGGATGGGAATTTGTTTGAGCAAATAAAAAAATTAGTTCAAAATTTCACCACCAGAGGGCGTTTTTTGATGAATTACACATTTAGCCAACATTTACTATAGCTGAAAAATTTTATTACAACAAGATATGTTCAAGATGACGGCCATCATTTTCAGCTACCATTTGAAATCGAAGATAGCTTGTTTTACAGTTGACCGCAGTGTGTCCGGGGAAAGGCTGAGAACATGTCGTGAAATGCTGTCTTTCAGATCAGGTATAGTTCTTGGTTTATCAAGACTGACTAGATGTTTTACATGCCCCCAAAGCCAAAAGTCACATGGTTTCAGGTCTGGGGATCGGGGAGGCCACACATTAGGAAAGTGGCGGCTGATGAAACGTTCTCCTGTAAAGTGATTTTTGAGAACGTTCTTAACACGAAAGCTAATGTGTGGAGGAGCTCCATCTTGCATAAAAATTGGGAGTGAAAGGCACTGACGTTATTGCAGATCCGGAACAATTTTAGTCAGTAACAAGGATGCATATCGCTCCCCGATGACCGAGCATGTTACTGGACCTCTAGGACTTAATTCCTCGAAGAAATACGGGCCGAGAATAAAAAATGCAGAAAATCCACACCACACGGTTACTTTCGGTGAATGCATCGGAACATCTAAGATTAAACACTGATTTTCTGGTTCCCAAATTCGGCAGTTGTGAGTATTAACCGAACCTTCCAAATAAAAGTGTGCTTCGGCTGTCCAGAGGATATTTCAAGGCCATTCTGCATAAACCTCAAAGCGAGCAAGAAACTGAAGTGAGAACCGCTGTCAAGTCTCGAAATCATGGGTAAGCAACATCTGCACAAATTGAAGCTTGTACGGATAATACAGGAGGATATTCCGCATGACCTTCTGGACAGTTAAACGGGGCAGATCCAATGCTTCTGCCACAGGACGGACGCTGGCACTAGCCTGTTCGTTGGAAGCTTTGTCCTCTTCCACCTGAAGCGCAACCTTCTCTATAGCTTCTGCGGAAACAGGTTTCCTTCCTCTTCCAGAACGAGTGTTAAAAGAACCAGTTTCTTCAAATTTGGCCACAATTAATCAAAGACCTTTAACAGTCAATGGACCTTTTCGTATCCCCTTCAAACTCCGAAATTTTCGTAGAGCAACTAGTGCTGAATTATCGTTTTGGTAAAACAATTTTACTAACAAAGATCGATCTGGTAATCGTAACATATGACATTCTGATTAGCAATAGCAAGCACGCTAAAAACAAAATCTCCATGAAAGTTTCTAGGTTTTATAACAGCTTCTGCTCTACGTCGACAAAAGTTAATTTGCATATTTGTTTCTTCTTCGTTCCTTCAAATCTTTGTCCGAAAATTAGTTATCGAACAAGTTTCCGATCGACTTAGCAATCACTTTAAAGATTGTAAAATTTAATTAGTATGAGTTATTGTGTTAGGGTGACCTATTGATAAAAAGATGATGAAATCTTAAGTAAAGAACCAGTCGTAAATGTGTAATTCATCAAAAAACCGCCCTCTGGTGGTGAAATTTTGAACTAATTTTTTTATTTGCTCAAACAAATTCCCATTCCTTCAATATGTTCTACACAAAATTTCATAACTTTCTGAACAATAGTTTCGACTGTAGACAACTTTAAAGTAGGGAAGTGTAATTATGGACACCCTGTATATGCTCTCGGCTGTTTCCTCCATACTCTCACCCCACCATCTGCATGGTGTACTTAAAAATGGGATTCTTCAGATCACATTACCCTTTTCCTTACATTTACCGTCCAACCCTTGTAATCCTGTGCGAACTGGGGGCGTTTGATCTTGTTAGCTGCAGACAGCAAGGTCTCCATACTCGTTAAGGTGTACTGTGCAGTGACCAGTGTATTGAGAGGCCATTAGAGTGGGTTCCTGTAATTAGCTTTAATCTGATGTTCTGTTTCCCCTTTTGTTGGGCTGGACGAATCTGGAAAGTCTGATTTGACTCGAGCCTTCAGTACCCGGTGATAACCACATGCCTCACGTAGAGAACCATTTTTTTGTTGTTGTTGTTTGTTGTTTGGTAGTCCGCGCCTTGTAAACATGAACATCAGCTGCCCTTCAACACTTCACAATCGAAACAATTTCGCTGATACTCGCTCCACTGCCTCTAGAACCCACAATCATTCCATGTTTAAATTGCGTTAAATAGCTTTTTTACCCATTCCTTCTTAGGCAATACACTTTCAAAAGTCATTACAATCATTCAGCAATCCCTATTTATAACGATCTCGTCGTCTAGCAGCAGTAGTGTGACGTCATAGTTGATTTGCATTATAAATTGTCAGGTAGTAAAAACAAATTGGCCACTCAGTGTGTATATAAATACTAGATAGTACCCGTCAAAACTTGTCGGTAAATAATTGAACAGTTCCAATTAAAAAAAGGTTCATAACCTTGATAAAATATTAGAAATTTTTACAGAATATCAGCTGTTTTTCAATCCGATGTTATAATTAAAAATGTGGTAATAATCCAAGATGATATAATCAGAGTTTATAATAAAAAAAGTCTTTCTTCTTGGAAAAAACATGCTTACTCACGTGCAAAAATACAATAATAAACAGAAATTAAAAACACTATTATCGTAATAGAATGCTTTACGAAAAATCGGTATGAACAAAATAACAATTTTAAGCAAATAAATATTCAATTAAACAATGTTAAATTCAGTTACTTAGCTTGAAATTTACATCCAAATATAATCATTCACATGTTACAAAATTTAAAGGAAAAAAGCTAGCCATTATATTACGTCATACCGTTTAAATAAGAAATCGAATGGAATACAAACCGTTATAAAAGTCCTATTAAAAGTAAATATTAAACAGAAATTAAAACACTATCGTCGAATAGAATGCTTTACGAAAAATCACTTGAAAGCCACATGTGAGCACATGAAAGCCACGTGTGTTGGCAATTTAGAAATATTCATTTCTACCGTGTAGACAGTTTTGAACGTATCACTACGCATGCGTCGAGTTTGCAACTTTCCGAAAATACTAAATTTGACTTTATTGTAATATCTGGTTAATATATATATATATATATATATATATATATATATTATATGGTTAAAATATAAATATATAAAAATAATAATATAATGAAACTCTGTTTTATTGTAAAGAAGATTCTCTGATTCAATTTTTCTTAAATTAACGACGATGAGTGAATCACGGTGAATGAATGACTCACTCGTGTTTTCATTTTCAAGTTCTGAGTATATAAAATGAATACTTGTATTACAGCCGTCTAAAAATCGAAATAAAGTTGATTTGTGTCGATATTACGTTGTTTTAATTAAAATTATTTGGGTTTAGATAGCAGATAATCTTTTTGAACTTTACTTTTAACTTCTTAAGCCTAACTCATAAAACAAAATGGATGCCATAGGCTGATATATTTATGAAGTGGTCGCTCCGGAAGCGTTACATGACAGATACATACACAGAACACGGCAACTATTAGGGGAATGTGTAACAAAAAATTACTTGCTCCAAAATTTTGTTAAAGGCTCATTCCAAAATGTCACCTTTCTAACATAGAATAGCCCATTTTTTTAACACCTGTATGAACAGCCTAATTTAAAAACTATACTAGTCCTCTTGCCAAATGCCAACATTCTTTTCCAAGCTAAGGACATTTCTCAACCCTGCACTTGACAAGACCCTGCACTATGATCGTAATAAATATAGGCTACCGTATATGGACATCAAAACAGCTATAACTCACTAGAAAATACTATAAGTACTCCCCATTAACTTAATTAGTAATAAACAAGGCTTGTTCATAGCCAATTATCAACTAATAAACCACCAAAACCTGTTCTCGCTTTTATTTTTAATTCCTACTTTGAGATGCTCAGAACATAATTTAAAAATATGGGTTTGCCTCTGTGTAATTTAAGAAAATAAACACGGACAGAAATTTCCCCCTCCCTAGCTTTATGAGGATATTGAAGATTCGATCTACAGCTTTAAATTAAATATTTATTTATGGTTAGTTTTGCGCTGTGTTCTGTTTTAAGATAAAACTCCAATTCTTAGTTAAAACTATGAAGCTCGAGTCATTATTCGACTGTGTAATCATCACTTCAGTTAATTCGGTAACAACGCTTTACATTCCCATTATCCATCACCCTTTGATACTTTAAGTACTCAACTCTCACCTGGAAGTCGGAAGAAAGACAGATGATGCGTTTCCCAGAATTTTGAGACTTTCACAGGGGAAACAGAAAAATTCTCACACCAGTTTCTGCAACAAACATTAAAGATATGAATCCTGGAGTCTTTTCTGGCAACTTATCGTTATCTCTGGAAGGGGATAGCTGACAAATCCCGCGAACATTAATATTAAGTTTAAAGCGTTGTTCTACTAACGGGAACTCAGTTTCTCAATTTAAGGTTACTTTCAAGCGCTTTTTTTTTCCTCTTAATAATTTACATGTAAAGTTCAGTTTGTATTTAAATGAATTTTGATGAAAATACTACAATAATTTACTATTGTAATCACATTTTAAAGTAAAATATAGTAAAGTATCATGTTTCGGAGTTAAAGAAGATAATAGGGCTTAATTTACTTTACAATAATGTGATATACTTCAATGCTAATGAACCCCTATTGTAGGAGAAAAAAATACCTGACTCTCTTCCTTAAACCTTGACTCTATTTTAATAAAAGCTTCAATGTCTCCATTCTGTCTAAAAATCTTTACATATAAGTAGATTCTAAACGTATTTATAAAAAAACACATATTTTCTCAAAATCTACAATATCAAATTCTGACTGTCCGCTGTTTACGGGATTATAATGATACTGGACACCCAGTAGATAAGTGGTTAGGGTATCAACCTGTCAAGCCAGGGTCGCAGGTTCGATTTCTGAATAACGCTTTTGGATAAATAAACCTTTAGCATGTATTATAGGCGTCTCTAGTGCTAATTTTTGCCAACAAGGTGCCGAAAAAATTATAAACTGGTACGGCGGTTCCACTGACGTCATCGCTTTCTCGAGTAACTTGAAACCTGCCCCCCCCCCCCTGTGTTCGTTTTTCGGATGCATTTGTCAGAGCATAGTTCTATAGGACTAAAAAAGCTTTAAGAAGGACTTGCATGAAGTGTGTGACGTCATACGGAGAGATCGCTAACTTCGCGGACGTGGCGGACACCCTATCACCCCGTTCTCCTCGGGATTTTAAAAAACTCGAAAATTCGAGTATCCTTGCGGCTCTGCGACACCCGACGCGTGGGGGAGCATGTGAGATCGTTCCAAAAGCTGTGTGTTCGATCGGCAGCGGAAAAATCGATATTTTTGATTATCTGCTTTCACGGTTAATTCGAAATATGGGCAAACGGTGTGTTTTTTTCCCGGGTTTCTTTGCAGGGACTTTAAGAGTAATAGAGCTTTTTGGATGAATTAAAGCAAGCGGTTTATTCTGAATCTACGCAAAAGATGTTTATTTATTTATATTTTTTTGGGGGGGCGGTTCTTTGAAGAGGACTTTAGGAGCAATAGAATTTTGAATTAAAGCAAGCGTATCAAACTCAAAGGCTAACATGGGCCAAATGAACAAGGTTTAAGTTTATGTGAGCAGCAAAAATAAGAAAATCCTCAATATTAATTTTCGGGGAATCCTACGTTTATTTCGAAAAGTATAGTATGAAAAAAAATCAAGAATAACAATAAAATTAATGTTTTCTTCCTGACACTTTTTGCTCTTGTACATTAACTTACCAAACACTGATTAATTTCGCAAATTCCTAAGCGTTCTCCGAAAGTGAAATATAACCTGTTTTACACCCACCAAACAAATTACTTCGTGTAAGACTACTTAATGACCAGACTACTGGTCTGGCCTGTGGTAGTCAGCGGCTAAAATATTCACTGCTAGTGGGGCGAAGTGGTGTGCCTGGGCGGAAGGCTCATAAGGTGACACGATATTTACATACCGTTATACAGGGCGTTTCATATTGAATGGGACAAAAAGAAAGCATACCTGTGAGTGCTGTAATTACTTTGTTTTGATAGATCAAATTTACAGTGAAACTATAGCTATCCAAGTTTCTATAGATGTTCTATGTGTGCCCCTCCTGTGACATGGCCAATATCTATGTGGTATTCCAGTTCCTGCCCCACTCGTGATAAAATATCCTTTTTTAATGATTCAAGCACTTCAATTATCCGCTGCTTCAATTGCTGAAAGTCCTTGGAAAATGGAGGCACGAATACCTTTGTCTTTAACAAAACCCCATACAAAAGAATCACAACGAGTTAGATCTGGGGATCTCGGTAGCCTTCAAAGTAATGTTTGATTTAGAACTTGCACAACGCGTTGATTTTGTGGGACATCGTAAAAACGTTTCACGAATTTTTTTCAACCACTTCGATATTTGCTGCCGGTTGTCCTGGGCTGGTTTTCTTACACAAGCAGCCCATGTCCTGAAACTGCTTCACCAACCGTTCGATGTTGTTACAATGCGGTGGTTCTTTACCAAATTTCGTGCGAAAATGTCTTTGAATGACGATAAACGATGATGCTTTGGCGTATTCCAAAACAGAGTGTGTTTTCTCCTGCATGAATGTAGGCATTTTGATTGACAGTGCCTCTGATTTCGTGACAGGAAGGTTTTTAGCTGTTGCCAGATAAAACTTGCATAGTTGTAGTTTCAGAATTAATTTGTTTAGGCTAAATAAATCAATTACAGAATTTGTACTATGCTATTCTTTCTGTCCCATTCAATATGAAACACCCTGTATTATCTGAGGCCTGGTCGCCTCAAAAAATCGTTAACCCCGACGATGAACGGTAGAGAAGTGCTCGAGTCGTATGGCGCATCTGAACTCGTGCGTGAACCGAATTAACGCATGGTATGTAAAAGGTTGACCAATTGATTTAGATGCTTGTTAAAGGTGTTTTCAAAAGTTAAAAATATTTATATTCTTTACTGCAGACTGTAACCATAAGACGGTTATAAAAATGATTGTTCGTTCTTCCGCTTTCCAAAAGATGTAAAGAAGCACGTTCTTTGGACCCGAATGGCAAAGTAAGTTTCAACATAGAATCTTTAATATTCTCATTTTTAATTTATGAATACATTTTTTTACCATATTTATTATTTTCACATCTCTTGGTCTACAGATTATAACAAAGCAATGTAATCAGTAGCTATTTAATTTGTTCAATATTTTAGATAATACACACTGAATTTTTATTGAATTTCAGCTTTTAAAAATTCTTCATTCAGGGTGAATTTTTTTTTTTCATTTAGAAAAATTTTCAGGATTGCTATTATAAACAAAAATATATAATTGTTTCTTAATTTTCATATTTATTGTTTGTCATATAATCTGCAAACCAAATACTAACATTGAAATGTTTTGTATGAAAATACAGTGATTTCCGCTTATCAGAATCACGTTTGTTAATGTTTTTGATTCTTATAAGCGGTTAATTCTTATAGCCGAAATTTAGGTTTTTGGACAGGCACACACACACACCTATATATACATATATTAGATAATTTACCATAAAATACTCTTTAATTTGCGTTAATTATCTTTTATTAAAATTGTTTTTTAATTTTAAAAATACAACTTAAATTTTTAGACCTATAAATAGATTCACATGATTATAGTAAGAGAAGAATAACTCCAATATTTGTTACAACATCCCTGCTTAACAGTTTTAACATTTCAACTGCAGGAAGGGAGCAAGAAAAAGTTTTCTATGGTAGTTTGACGTAATGAAGTTTTCAGGAGGCTGTTTATACCTCTTTCAATACTAATAGTCTCAGACAAAGATTCACCTAGCTTACGTTTCGCGGTTTGATAACGTGCTGAATCTACTAATGTCACGTTTGCCTAAGTGATAGTGGACACTTCGCCGAAGATTTATGTGTTTCAGGATCCAGGAAGCCGCAACCAGGATGTGGGAGGTGGGAAAAAAGAGTCCCAATTTTTGTTTGTCAGTGGAGAAAAGTGAAATCGGACCCGGAGGGGTAAAGATGCCCCCGAGTCAAGCTAATAGGACAGTGTTGTGGTAAAGCGTTTAAGGGGAAACTATTATGTTATGTCTAATAAAGAAAGGGATGAATTCTATGACTATATTCCATCCCATCTTATCAATCTTTCTTTTAAAAAAAAAGAAAGAACTTCGTGCCTTTTGAGGGTAAAGTGGCTCTTTTGCAAACATGAAAGGAAAGCGAAGAGTGTAAACTGATTCTTAAAACCGGTGGATTGATTCTTTAAAGCGAAAATTTTAACATGGAAATAATACGTTTGTTTTTGTTTTCGCGATATTGATTCTTATAAACGGTTGATTCTTATAACCACTGATCACTATAAGCGGTGGTTACTGAATGTTGGGAGGAAACATGTAGGTTTAGATTCATAAAATTCATTAACTTCCTTAATATAGTGACACGATATTCACATACCGTAATATTGGCTGGTCCTGGGCCACACAAATTATCGTTGAGGACCGTGAGTTTGACATGCTTGCTCTACACCGTCTCAAAGCCATGTCATTAAGTCCGAATTGGATAACAGCGTCCATTCTATTTCGAGAACGGGGATATAATCAACTCAAGTGGGAGAAACATAAAAAGCAACAGGAAGCAGATAAAACTGCTTCATTCGTATGTTCTATGCAGTCAAATATTAACGATGAAATAACGAGTGATGAAATAACGATGAAATACTGAGTAGTGTTGGAGACAGTGCACGTCAAATATTACTTTTCATTTCAAACGAAAAAAGTACTGTTTTCGTAGCAGTAATTCCTGCTATTAGTATTTTTAAACGATATTTCTTTATTTTCTGTACACTGCATATTGCACCCCCTCCAAAAAAATTAATAAATAAATAAAATCAGAAGAAAGAAGAAAAAAAAATTTCAGGTAGTCTCCTCTAACGAAACTACAGCGTGTTATTAACGTAGAATTACTTATCGTTTGCTTACTTTTTACTTTTTTTTACTTTTTTTTTTCCTTGGCGCGCTGACGCATTTTGGTACTTTTCTGTTTAACTGTTTTACTGCTACTGAGTTTGGCGCGCTGCCAAAACTATAACTCGCGACGCAGGACATCTTTTTTCTTTCCGAAGGACCGTTATTGAGGAACGTAATTCTATGTTAAAATAAGAAAAAACATTATCACTTGAGACATGTTTTGAATATGTTATGATATACGCACTTGTGTTTTTTGCCCTGTTTATTACCTATTGTTTCACCTTGTAATAAATAAATAACTCCTGGGATTCCCAAATTTATTCGCAAATTTACGACCACATAATTACAGCAGTGACTTAATAGTGTTTAATTAACAAACTTCAAGTAATAAAATAATGCCCTTATACAGCATTCACGGCTTACTCAAGTGCCACTTACCATACCAATACAATGCAAACAAGTGCAACAGTGATTATGGTTATATATATATTCTATAACCTGAAATTACCGTTTAGTTTCCTAATTGAAAGGAACAATGAAACTCCAAAACTTTAGTTTTCTAATTTCCCTAATCACAATGATTTCTACTACTGACTGTACATGATGTCAATTGCCCGAAATCGTGACGAAAATATAAGTTCTGACAGCAGTTAGCACAAAAAGGTTCATATTTTTTTTAAATGCAGTGGAAAATGAGATAGTAAGATCGTTGACGTTCCAATGTGTATAATGGCGATAGACATTTCTCAAATTCATTTTAAATTTAGGCTAAATAATTTTAACAGATGAAAAAATAATTAAGTAAAAATAGCTTATCTAAAACATCAATTTTTTCCCCGTTGCCAAGTATGAATAAGAAAAGAAAAACTAATGACAGGAAATTAATCAAAATTTCAGCTATCGAAATAATTGACACAGACAAATAGAAAACTTTCTAGGTGTTACAGCAAGTTATCTGTATAAAACAACCACCTTGAAATCAAAAACTCTTCGCTATTACTTTGTTGTTGTCGTCGACTCAACGGAATCCAATTCCTTGGAGACGTAATTAATGATCAGCTGTTTGTCTGATTTAGGCTGTTCCAATCAAATATGCAACCAAGCTCCAAAAAACAATTCTATGCATATTTAACGATATTTTATTCCTTCTGAAACCAAATAACGTCTTTCCAAATAACGACGGATGCAGGAATTTAGGAATTTCGACAGTTTCCCTAAGAGTATTGTGTAAATAGCATAAAAGATACTCTTTAGGAAAACTTGCCTCGATTTTCATTCCGTTTTAGCCTTTTTTTAAATTTCCGAATTTTCAAATGACTTCTTTTTCTTTATATGTTACACCATCCGTATTGTATGTACTATTTTTGACCTGAAAAATTTAGACCTTTGAATGTCAGTTATTTGTTTTGCTTTAACGTAGGATTACGTTCCTCCATAACGGTCCTCCGGAAAGAAAAATTTCAGACGCTAAAACCGACAGTCGTCGCAAGTTATACTTTTGGCAGCTCACCAAACCCAGTCTGTATCGCTTGGGCAAGCAGTAAACAGTTAGTCAGAAAAGTAACAAAATGAGTCAAAATTTTGACATATATATATATATATATATATATATATATATATGTGTGTATATACAGGGTGTTCCAAAATTCTACCGACAAATTCAGAGGGGTGATAGTAGGAATCAAGACGAGAAATAATCACATAGGAATGTATGACCGGAAACACAAACCTGACGCTGGAGGGTGCTGTTTACTTAATAGGACCGTACCTCTTACCAACTCCACTAGATGGCCTGAAATATCGCATTTTTGGCCGGAAATATACTTGATCAGCTATAGGAAAAACAAAGATGCAGAAATTAAAAGCCAACATTTCTACATCTTTGTTTATTCTCTAGCTGACCAGGTTTGCGTTTTCGGTCATACATTCCTATGTGATTCTGTTTTGTTTTTGAGTTTTCTACCTCCTCCAGAAAATTGCGATATTTCCAGCCATCTAGTGGGGTTGGTAAGAGGTACGGTCCGATTAAGTAAACAGCGCCCTCCAACGTCAGGTTTGTGTTTCCGATCATAATTCCTATGTGATCATTGCTCGTCTTGATGCTTACTATCACCTCTCTAAATTTGTCGGTCGAACTTTGGAACACCCTGTATATATATATATATATATATATATATATATATATATATATATATATATACAGTGGACGCTCGTTAATTCGAACTCGGTTAATTCGAACTTTCGGTTAATTCGAACTAATCCGCAGGCCCCCAAAAACTTGTATTGGAGTTAATGTTAAAAATATCTCATTAATTCGAACTAAATTTTTTTCACTTCGGTTAATTCGAACTAAAAATTTGACAAAAAAAATTATTTTTCCTCGTTTAATGGAGAAAATACACACTGTATATATTATTTTGTGTGTCAAAATTTCTTTTCTGTGTAAAGAGGCACATGCCTGCATTCCTAGACTATTGCATGTCCGCTAAACGTTAGTAGCTATTGTCCTTCTTATTAGTGCTAAACGGAAAAAGCAATTAAAGCAAACTCTGAAAGCATTTATTCAGATGGAACCTTCCTCTGAAAATGAATTGAAATGTTTACTTCAAATCGAGAATCTGGCTGAACAATGTAGGCATCATAAACAGAACCAAACATCCATTTTAGTTTTTCCCCAAAGTGTAATTCATATTTTTAATAAAAGTTTACTTTATACTGCATATCTTCTGCTTCATATAATGATTAAGGTAAGTCTGTATTGCTTTTTAAAATGTTTAACTTTAGATAACATAGTATAATATATTTTCAGGGGTTCTACATACTAGGAGATTTTCTTCTTCAGTGATACACATTTAAAGTTATATATTTTCTCTTAACATCGGATAATTCGAACTTTTTTCTGAGAACCTTTCAGTTCGAATTAACGAGCGTCCACTGTATATATATATATATATATATATATATATATATATATGTGTGTGTGTGTGTGTGTGTGTGTGTGTGTGTGTGTGTGTGTGTGTGTGTGTGTCTGTCTGCGTGTGTGTGTGTGTGTGTCAAAACATAACTGAACTGTCAAAATATAGTTGAGAAGTACGGGGAAAGGGGGTTTAAAATAATAAGAATCTAGCAATCCATTTACAAAGAGGGCGTAATTTGCTTTGGGGGAAATCATCTTTTAAAAGCGACACTTCGAGCGGATAGCGAATAATTCCAGAGAGAGGATTTATTTTTAGAAGGGTACAGGTTTTGGGCGCGAAGTTAAAATGTACGATCAGTAACAATGAGGTCCCAGATGCCCAGGGATGAGGTCTGCACATGCGCCGTGCAGCAAGAGCGCTGAGAAAAGAGAATTTTGGCGGTGGATTGAGTGCGAATTTCGTAGCTGGCAATCGCTCACGGCGGCGTGCTGAGGAATTGACAAAATGGCTACGTGAAACAGATTAACCTGGAGCATGGTTCGTTTAAAGAACATAATAAAGAAGAATTAAGAACATTATCTGTCTTGTGATCCATGGCCTATCACTCGCCCAATTAATTAACGTATGTATTGACTGCATAACATTGATTTAAACACGGGAGCAAAACAAGCTCCGTGTCAGAAGTCGCGAACTTGATGTACGTCATGGGCGAAAGGACCAAGTCGATGAATATTTTCCAGGGTGTGCTCGAGTACGATTGCAAATTCTTTGATTAAACAATTCCGAATGTTCTAATACGATGGTGAAGATGAGTATGAACTGGAAAAGAAAGAGAAAAAAACATTGTGATTTCAACATGGAAACCAGAATTCCTCCCACAAGATACCGGACAACTCGTCATGACAAAATACGAGACTGCTGTGAAAGAAATTGGACCACTATGAAATTGACAAAAGAAAATTTTCCTATTCCAGAAATCCTTAAAAATACTCTGTTGGATATGTTAGACGAAAAATTGCGTGAAACTTTCGATTGCACATTCACTAATGTCACTAATGAAGTCGAGACAGCATTTTATAACTTTTTCAAAAAAAAAAAAACTTTCATCTAGCTTCTTGGACTGTTCCTGGTGAAATTGACTCTTAGTACAAACAAAAGTATACAAATTCCAAAAACTATTTCGGGACATAAAAACAAAGCAAAAAATACTCTGGAACATCATAGAGATTTAGAGGAATAGCACCAAGGACTTTAAGACGATTACATGTGTAAATAAGAAAAACATACTGAAGATTTCAGTTTCTAATTAATTTGAATAGTGATTTCAGAAAATGTGATGATAAAAAATAAAAATATAAAGTGAGTAAAAGACATAGGGGTAAGTTAAAATTTTTAAATTGAGTTTTGAAGGCGAAATGTTTTTAATTGAATTATATTTTGATATATATATTTTGAGTGTGTTAAGTATTGAATAAAATTAAATTGAAATGTAATCTTTTTCAAAAAAAATAAGGTATGGAAATTATAGTAGTATTTTCTTTTCATTGATATAAAGTGAGGGATTTTGATGTGTTTTAAATTTGATAATGGTAAGATTGTATAAGTAATATTGAGTAAAATGTGAGTTATTAAACATATTTTACGAATTAAGTGAAGGATTTATAAGTTTTGAACAAGCATGAGTAGATTTACATGCTGCCTTCAATTCCCATATTCGTTAGAGTTTTTAGTTAGCAATTGAACGATGATGAAAAGTGCATAAACAAAAAATTTGAGAAAGAAACTGTTTTGAATGGTGTAAATAATTTTGAAAGTTGATTCCATACATTTAAATTCAAATTTACTATTTTTTCTATATCTTAATGACTTCATTTGTGTATATATTAATTTCATTGAGTGATATTTAATTTTTCTGCTACTATTGATTTTTATGTGTTCTATGAGATTTTAGTGTAATTAATAATTGAGGAAGATATTAAAATGTCGATTGGTTATACACTGCTGGCCACTGTAAATGCAACACCCTGAAGGAAACATGCAAATAACATGAAATTTACAACATGCATTAGCGGAGGTGAGATATGCAAATGATTAGAATTTCAGCACAGACGCACATCACGCGCGACTGTGGCGCCACTTCAAAGCGCTATTACAGCCTTGGAGATTTTGACGGTTTCAAGTTCGGCAATTGTGTTTTTCTTGTGGTTTTTTCAAAAAAACGATCACTTATACCTCGTCGAAAGCAGCGATCATCTTTTGATCAAGTATCCGAGTTCGACAGAGGAAGGATAGTGGCCTACCGAGATTCTGGATTATCTTTCAGGGAAATCGGTAGTCGTGTTGGGCGAAACCAAACAACTGTAATGCGGATATGTAATCGTTGGATGCAGGAGGGTACGAAGGACCGGCGTGTTCGATCGCATCCACCTCAGCGCACCACTTCACGTGATGAAAGGTAAATTGTGCGCATGGCAGTGACGGATCGCTCAGTCACATCACGAACCATAGCACAGCACATGCAGTCTGTAACGCATCATCCAGTGTCTGTGCGTACTATTCGACGCCGTTTGCAGCAGAGTGGTCTGTCCGCAAGACGTCCATTGCTTTGTCTACCCTTGACGCAGAACCACAGACGTCTCCGCCGCCAATGGTGCGATGACAGAAGGATGTGGACGGCAGAATGGAATGAAATTGTCTTTACTGACGAGTCACGCTTCTGTCTGCAACACCACGATGGTCGCATTCGAGACTGGAGACACCATGAAGAGAGGATGCTGAATAGCTGCGTTATGCACCGCCACACCATAGCTGGTCCTGCACCGGGTATTATGGTATGGGGCGGTATTGGATATCACTCTCACACACCTCTAGTACGCATTGCCAGTACTTTAAACAGCCAGCGCTACATCTTCGAGGTGTTGGAGCCAGTTGTCCTTCCTTACCTTCAGGGCTTGCCCACAGGCATATTTCAACAGAATAATGCGCGACCACACGTGGCACGCATTGTCCAACGGTTCTTCGTCAATCGGCAGATTGAATTGCTTCTCTGGCCGCCTCGCTCTCCGGATCTTTCACCGATAGAAAACATGTGGTCCATGGTTGCTCTACGATTGACCCAAATTCCATCCCCAGCTGCCACAGCAGATCAACTTTGGCAACGTGTGGAAGCTGCTTGGTCTGCTGTACCCGAAGAACTCATCCAAAATCTCTTTGAATCAATGCCGAGGCGTGTGGCAGCGGTGATCTCCAACAATGGCGGCTACTCTGGCTACTGATTTTGGCAGAAACCACACTTCACAGAAGTCAATAAATTTAATCATTTGATACTTGGTCATCATGTTATCTACAAAATAAATTTTGTTGTGATATCTCTTGTCTTTCTTGGTGTTGCAATTTGGGTGGCCAGCAGTGTATATAAGTGATTAAGTAGGTCATGCTATTATATGTACAAGTGAAAAAAAATATTTAGTGTCAATTTTAGTGATTTAATGTTTACATTGTCATTCTGAATTTCTGTGGTATATTTTTGCAAAGCCTTATCAAAAAAATGTTGAGAATTATTAATAAACAGAGGTATGATAGACATTTTGTACAATCAAATTTTAAAATTGGTGACTTAGTGATGTAAGAAGAATTTAAGTACCCAAATTCGAGAAAATTAGATCCACCTTATTCAGGCCCTTATAAAATTTTAAGCCAATTTTCTACTGTTAATTTTGAAATTGATAAACCAAACCAAGACACTGGAAAAAGAGTAAAATTGTGCACTCAACCAGATTAAGGCATTTTCATCCACAAAATGAGTTTAAATTAAAATAATTTTGTTTCATGCACAATTTTCTTGGGGAGCGGGGAAATTAAGAGAAGATTTTCGTACTAATTACAAGTAAAATGTTGAAATTATAAAATTATGAATGTTAATGAGTATATAAAATAAAAAATTGGAATTGATGATATTTAGAAATTAAACTAGAATATGATTTGTATTGAATTTATTGGTTTTTAACAGTTGTGTGTTTTGAATTGAAATTTAGTAACTAATGAAAGAACTTTGGCTAAACCTAATTTTTCGATTATTTTAAAATGTTTTGTTACCATTTCTGCAATCTTTTGTTTATATAATGTGCTGAACTGTGTTTACATTTTCTCGAATATGACCAAACTTCCTAACTCAGAGATCCATTTCTTAATTGATTTTACATGTTGGGTGCCTAACATCCTTTTTACTCCACTTAGGTGGTTAAACTTCTGTTGTCTTAAAATAAGAAAAAAAAAGCTATCCTGATTTAAACTTTCTTTTAGAGAACTATTGTATGTGATATTTTGGATCCTCTGAGTAAGTAATTGACAATTTGATTTCAGTGATTATTTATTAAGAATTTGAACCTAGGGCAGTGTGCGGAACACACATTCCAAAACACGAACACTCTCCACATATTTTTCCAAAGCCATTGTTGTGGTTAAGACTGTGGGAAAATTCTGAACCTGCTCTCCTCTGACCCAACTATGAATCAGAAAGTATATGGTGTTTTAACATAATGAATCTATCATTATGAATTTTTGAAATAAAAAGTGTCAATTATATTTATGTTTTGATAAGGGTGAATTGATTTGTAGATAAATTGTAAAATTATTTTGAAATTTATGTGTGTATCATAACTCGAGAACGGAAAAGCTTTTCTTGTAACCTAGGTTAAAATGAGATGATGTTATGTAATAATATAATGCTGAGAATTAAGTATATGAGAAAATTATCCCATGGGAATTTGAATTTATAATTTGATAGAATCTGTAGAAGTTGAATCTATAAGTTGATTTTATAAGGTGATTTTGTAATATAAGTTGATAAAATCTGTATTTTTCAGTTATTAATATGTGATGTCTCTGAGTTTTTTCAGGGGCAAGCATGATGGTCGACCATCAGTATTTTCATCATTAAGTTGTTTTCATTCATGTATACTTCATATTTCCATCCTGATTTTATGTAAATAAATTAAATACATCTGTAACTAATTGAAACTGGAACTGTTTAAGATTGTGAGAGTGAGTGGACAGATTGTAGGACTGTCAAATTATTCTCCACTCAGGATCAGAGTAAGCATCTGGTAAGGTAGAGACTTATTTGTAAACTCTAATAACCGTCCAAGTGACCAGTGAAAATTGTGATTAATATTTTAGTGTGTTTATGTGATATATTCGCATGTTAAGTGAGATTTTTCAGATAATACCTCTATGTCTTTCCTATTGTTTCCACTAACCAATGATTACATACATTTTTTTTCAAGACTCAAGACCATTTCGATGTAAACCGTTATGAATATGCACTGTATTTTTAAAAACCACTGCTCCAGGTCATCCTGAATAGATAGAAGAGTAATGTAGGGGTTTCAGAGGGAAAATTTAGGAATTAATTGATGGGTTTTGTTGGGAATTTGTTGACTAGGGACTGAAGCCCTACTCAGCATTTTCCAATGGGTTAATTTAGTTCTGGAATTAACTTTGTTTTTCTCTTCTGGGGACGTGCTGCAGAGAATTAGCTACTCTTTGTGTGCACGCCTTCAGAGGGACGGGGGGAAGTTGTCAAAACATAACTGAACTGTCAAAATATAGTTGAGAAGTATGGGGAAAGGGGGTTTAAAATAATAAGAATCTAGCAATCCATTTACAAAGCGCGCGTAATTTGCTTTGGGGAAAATCATCTTTTAAAAGCGACACTTCGAGCGGAAAGCGAATAATTCTAGCGAGAGGATTTATTTTTAGAAGGGTACAGGTTTTGGGCGAAAAGTTAAAATGTACGATCAGCAATAATGAGGTCCCAGATGCCCAGGGATGAGGTCTGAACATACGCCGTGCAGCAAGAGCGCTGAGAAAAGAGAATTTTGGCGGTGGATTTTATGCGAATTTCGTAGCTGGCAATCGCTCACGGCGGCGTGCTGAGGAATTGACAAAATGGCTACGTGAAACAGATTAACCTGGAGCATAGTTCGTTTAAAGAACATAATAAAGAAGAATTAAGAACATTATCTGTGATCCATGGCCTACCCTGTAGCATTCATGGTCTGCTCTACCACAACCACGGATCCCAGAGACGCCCAAGAGAACGTCCCCCAAAGCATAATACCACCACCACCGGCCTGTGTATGACCTACTGTACATTGAGGGAGCAACAGTTCGCCTGGAAGACGGCGTATCCTGACACGGCCATCGGCGTAATGAATGACAAACCGTGATTCATCTGACCAGGCAACTCTCTCCCACTGATCCATGGACCAGTCGCGATGTTCCCGGGCCCAGTGCAGGCGCAGTTGGCGATGACGCTTGGTCAGCAAAGGCACACGAGTGGGACGTTTGCAGCGTAGCCCCATATCCAACAGTGTCCGCTGAACAGTGTGCTGCGATACTATTTTACTTGACCCTGCATTGTATTGGGCTGTCAGCTGAGCCACTGTCTGGCTCCGGTTTTGCTTCACCATGCGAGACAGTCTCCGACGACCTTTTTCTTTGATAGCGTGTGGACGTCCAACACCATGTCGTTTACTGCTGGTTTCACCGTCATTCATCCACTTTACATAAGTACTAACAACTGGAGGTCGCAAACAACCCACGAGTCGTGCAGTTTCGGAAATACTTGCTCCGAGCCTTCGAGCCATTACAATCTGCCCTCTATCAAAGTCGCTTAGATCCGCAGCCTTTCTCATCACACACAGAAGTAAGTGAAAGAATGATTCTTCAGACTCTCCAGCAGCAGTTAAATACCACTTCCACCTGATCACGTGCCTTCCACGTCATCCATGCGAATTCATTGCAAAATGTAGGGGTGGTCATAATGTTTTGGCTCTTGAGTGTATATATACAAAAGAGGTAAGCAACGATAAGTAATCCTGCGTTAATAATCCGCGGTTGTTTCGTTAGAAGAGACTACCTGAAATGTTTTTTTTCTCAATAGTTCATTATACTGAATTAAAACGTAAAAACTGGGCTCGAGGTAGCCTGGTAGTAGCGCGTGGTCTTTTGGTGCTGAGGGTGCTCGAATCAAATCCCGATTAGCGCCATTAAATGCCTCGGTGTCTAGGCCGGATATGGGTACGTTAAATGGGTAGACAGGAATGTCTCTCTATGATGTCAGATAGGGTGGGAGAGGGCACGATCTCCCCAGATGCCGCTCCTAGGAGTGCTCGGTCAAAATTGCGGTGGCACCTGGCTAAATCGTACTCCGATCCTTGTAGCGCCATTATAAACTATAGCCGCACCCCTCAGCCCGCTAGTCTATAAGGACCAGGTCTGGAACAAAATCAGGACAGGGGGCATTAGAAACAACAACAACAAAATGTAAAAACCCTTTTATAGTGCCTGATTAACACACAATGTACTCATATTTACTCAGAATTTCTACTTTATGATTCATGCGCTAATATTTTATCATAGCATATATCAATTATATTCAGAGCATATATATATTATACAAAGGATTTATCAATATAACTTTCACAAAATATTATCATGCACAGAAACCAATCAATCGTCGAACGGCCACTGATTTTATTTACTCAATTTATTATATCACCTGAGCCACATCTTTTCATTAGCTTAGGACATAAATATGAAGAGCGAAATCAATTTTCATAAACCATGTGATGGATGCTAAACAAGAACACCCAGTTTCTTAATACTCATTTAACAAAAAAGAAAAAGAAATACAAACGGGCAGCTAGTTTCGTATACTAAATTGAGATTTTCTCTCCGTTTCGAGTTGCATTACAGGTACGTCTGTCTGGCATTTGTGAATATTCAGTCCATTGGGTCAATCCCGCCTCAATGCTCCCGTACATCATGAAGAATTACGAGTTCCAAACTAATTGCGTGTTTGTATTTGTATGACGGATTTTAAGACGCTATGGGTGCTTGTTTAAAGGTACGATTTGTCACAAAAACTGGAGATGTTTAAAAGATATCACTCACAAAATATTTAAAATTTGAGCTATCTAAACAGAATTTTGATCAAAGTGGACTGTATGTAAGATTCTTCTGTTGTATCATGAGGAATATTGCGCAACAGAGGTTAATTTATTTTTAAACTAGCTGAAAACCCACACTTCGCTACGGAGTACATTGAAATTAAATACAACGGTCAATGTATGCAATTAATGCCAAAAAAATAATATATATATGTATATATATATATATATATATACGTGTGCGTGCGTGCGTGCGTGCGTGCGTGCGTGCGTGCGTGCGTGCGTGCGTGTGTGTGTGTGTGTGATGGAGTGCTAACTCCATCCATTAGAAGGGAATAATTAAACGTTAAATCATTGTAAATATTTAATGAAACCTTTACATGACAGGACTAACACTTAGGATGAAATAAAGAAAACTCAAAAAAAAGTATTAACAGAGCTAAACATCTGCAGCTTGCAGAACAACACATCCGCTTAGAGTTCTTTCACAGTCCATAATGATGTTTACGCGCGAAGTCCTTCGCGCCGGATTAGTGAGGAGTGGAAGTTGAAGTAAAGTCCAGTGGTGTTGCCAACCACACGGCAATCCTGAAGTTCCAGGCGTTCGCGGCTGGGTTGGAGTAAACAATAAGGCTGAAAAGATAAAGAAAAAACAAGCATAAAAAGGGAAAAAAATTTTTAAAAATGGAGCAATGTTCATCACATTGGTATGGGTGTTCAGTTTCTGCACCACTGTTTCATTTTATCTACTGCAGTTGACGTTATGGTTGAACCTTCGTGTTGTCCTAACTTTCGAACTTCGTAACGATCGTTGGGGTTGATGTTCGTGATCTCGTATGGTCCAAAGAACTTTGGCCGGAGCTTTAATCCAGTTCCAAATTGAGTTCGTTGTATTGCTACTTTGTCACCGATCTTGTATTTACAAGCTGGTTTACGCCGTTTGTTATATTGTCGTATGTGTACTTCCTGTAAACGAAGGATATTTCGTTTAGCTTCACTACGTAACGCTTCTTTGTCATCAAGAATTCTTTCGTGGTGTTCCTCGTCAAGAAGTTGCTTAATCTGTAGATCCTCTTGTTGTTTCATTTTAACACCAATTAGAAGTTGAAAAGGTGTGAATTTTGTACTGCGTGTGGTGGTACTATTTAAGATACGTTGCAATCTTGGGACGTATTTAAACCATTTGTCAGGTTCATCTATAGCTAACTTTGTTAAAACGGGAATAATTGTACCATGAATGCGCCAACCTGACCGTTGCCACGTGGTACACCTGTTGTTATTGAAATGTGTTCAATTGACTGTTCCTGGCAGTAACATTGAAATTCTGAAGATGTGAATGCGCTACCTTTGTCTGTAATGATTTTTGAAGGGTTGCCAAATGTAGTTTGTTGCAAGGATAATTTGTCTAAGGCATCTTTCGTAGAGGTGGACTTCACGGGATAGATCCATACAAATTTGGAAAAGGCATCAATTACTGTAAAAAGATACTTATAACAATCTTTTTGTCGATGGTAAAGGTCCTAAACAGTCGCAATGGTAACATTCAAGGGGTGCATCACTTTTTGGAATGGGGTGAAGTAATCCTTCCTGTTTTCCAGATTTTCGCGAGGACAAAATGCAAGGAATACAATTCGAAATAATTTCTTCAACTAATTTCTTAAGTTGAGGGATGAAAAATTCACGAGAAACAATTAATTCGGTTTTTTGTGAAGTAAAATGACCTTGTGAATGGGCGTTTAGCACTATTTCTTTCTGCACCATTTGTGGGACTACTAAAAGTTCGGCATCCTGATGATGTTTATAAAGAATTCCGTTTCTAACAAAAAATTCATCGTAAGGTGTAGATTCAAGCATAGATTTAATATGAGATATAAATTCATCCTGATCTTGGGCATTTTTCACCTTTTGAGTGATATCATTTGAGGTAATTACAAGAATGGGGTTACGACTTAAAGCATCAACATGTTTCATGTGTCTACCGGGTCGATGACAAACTTCATAATCAAAGTTTTCTAACATCAAATCCCATCGAGCAATTTTAGCTGGTAGGTCTTTTTTGAGCATCGTTTCTTGGAAAGCGTCACAATCGGTGATAATTTTAAATTTTGTTCCTAACAAGTAGTTTCGAAATTTCTTTAGCGCTTCAATGACGTCAAGAACTTCCAGTTCATAACTATGATTATTTTTCTTGTTGAATTGTAGTTTTACGGCTAAAATAATGAATAGGATGAAACTGTCCATCATCTGATTGTTGCAAGAGCACAGAGCCGAAACCTAAGGAGCTGGCATCAGTGTGGAGTTCTAATGGGTATCCCTGTTGAAAAACATGAAGAACTGGGTTTTGTGAAAGAATGTTTTTCGGTTGTTGAAAAGCTTCTATTTGTTCAGAAGGTTTGGGAGCTTCAATAACTTGAAATTTGGTTCAACCTTTTCACTTTTGACAGATTCATTCTCAAGGGCATCATCATCGGCATCAAATATTTTTGGTTCGAGAGTTGCCTTGATTGTTCCAATATCAAAAGCATTATCATCATCGTTATCACTAAGCAAATCTAAATCATTGGCATCAGCATCATCTAAATATTTTCCATCATCATCATCTAAATATTTTCCATCATCATCATCATCATCATCACATTCAAAATCAATTGGAATATCCATTTTCTCTACCCTAGAAATCTTATCTTGAGTAGATGTGAGAGGTTTTTCTGACATGCCTAATTGGCCCTGATCTTGAATTTGTTTTTCTACAATTTTCTGTTCCGCAAAAGGGAGTCGTCGAGAACGTTGAGCTACGGGGATTTCATCTTGTAATAAAATAGTCATCTTAATTTCAGTGTCTTGAACTATATGGGTTTTGCAGGAAGTAACAATATTTTGAACTTCCTCACGAATTTCAGAATTCAAAATGTGTGAAAGATCAAATGGAAAAGCTTGATCATCAGGAACATTAGCAATATTAACGAAGATGTTTTTATCGGGAGTACTGCATAAACGGATACTGTCTTTATAAAATATAAATTTGGTTTGCTGTAAAAAGTCGATTCCGATAATCACATCAAAAGGAATTAAGTCATCTTTTAGAACATGTAGTTTAGAAGGTAAAGTGATGTTTTGAATTTCGGTGGAATCTTGAAAGAAACCGATGCTGTGAACTTGGTTTCGGCCAATTCCTGAAAAGGGAATGTTGGTGGGCTGCAATGGTGGCAAACCAATTCTTCAATAGGTTTTCTCATTGATGAGGGTTGCCTGTGACCCAGTGTCACAGAGTGCTGTCAATTGAATTCCTGCAAGTTGAATGTCAACATGCATAGGATTTTTCGATGAAGTTTCAGGAGAAAGCGTATTTACAGTTTTATCAGGAATAGGTTTTTGAGAATCAGGTTTTGGTTTAGAATTTCGATAACTTTTGGGATAATTAGCATGAACATGACCAAAACTTTTACATCCGTAGCATTGCTTACCATGTGACTTATTCAAACATTGGTTGCTTTTGTGACCTCTCAAGCCACAGGAATAACATACTGGTTGTGTATTAAGGCTACGTGTATTATCGACTTTCACATTGAAGTTGGAAGCATCAAATTTTTTCTGATTATTTTGTCTGAAATGTTGTGAACTGTTAAAGATTTTTTCATAAATTTTCAAGTTTTCCTTAAATTCAGGGATGGATTTACAACCGCAAAGAATATTTTTATTGTTTGTTGAATCAGGAATTCCGTTTATGACATACTCAAACAGAGACGAATCATCGAGAGAACCTTTGTGTGCCAAATCTCTCATAGCTAATAAATATTCTTGTAGGGTTTCAAACGATTTCATACGTCGAGATTCCATTAATTTATATAACTGAATACTTTTAATTTTGTCCGAAAATTCGTCTAACAAATGGTACTTCAATTGTTCCCAATTTGTAATTCTACGAATAGACCTAATTAAAGTTTGAGCGGGACCAGTCAAACATTTTCTAACAAAAGTAATTTGGTGAATTGGATTGTTTATCTGATATAAACAAAAAATTTCATCAACGTCAGATATAAAATTCTCAACACTGTAATTATGACGAGAAGAAAAAGGTTTAATTAAATCAACAACGTCTTTTAGACTAAACAACTGGAAATAGAGACGCGTAGTTTCAACTGAAGGCAATAAACTTTGATCTGATTCACCAAAAGAAATATGCGTATTTTGCTTATTCGAAGATTCTTTTTTTGCGTCAATGGTGGGAGGGAAGGGAGTTCTATTTTCCGCTACAACGTTGTTAGTTTGGGTTGAACTTTCAACCGGAAGTGAAGCATCATTTACTTCGCAATCCTAAAGATCATAAAATTCCGCTTTTAATAACGATAAATCAGTAAGACTCATAAGAATGGTATTCGCACATTTATCTGGGTCAGTTGAAAATTCTAAATGAAGTAGATTACAAACAGAAATCAAGTCCTTAAGTGAAAACTCTAAGTATTTTCTATTTCATTTCTTCCAACACGAATGGCTGTTTAAAACCTGTAAATTTACGTAATCTTGCGCGATTTTGTCTGTCGCCATCTGTACCAAAAATTAAATGATGTAAAACCTTTATTTAATTCGTACTACCAATTTTTAACGATTTTGTAATATTGGGGTAATCGTTGAGAGTAGCTATAATTATAGATATTCATAATATTTACAGAAATATACAAATATTCAAAACCAAAATCAATAACTTGATTCTCTCTCTAAAATTGCATTTAAGATCAAGAACAAATAATAAAATTCCACATCAAAATACCATTAGAATATCGGTTTCCAAAATTTTCTTCATATAAAAATATACAGTTCTCAATAAAAGAATATATTTTGTTCTCAACCATATGCATCAAAATAATAATATAATATTCTTCAAAACTCTATTCAATTTGCAATCATTCAAAATATATAGGAAATAAATTATCTGTTGTGGTTGTTCAAGGAAACGAGATTCTTCAAATTAAATATCGAAATATTCATAAAATCATCAAATAAATTCATCAAAATAGAATTATCTTCAAGAAAACAGAGGTGATAAATTCAACGTCCTCAAAAGTGAATTTAGCATCGATTCAATTCCTGCATCAAAAGAACGTTGAAATATTCTTCAGTTTTCTTATATCATCGATAATATTAGAATTTCATTAATCATCAAAATTTTCTTAAACAAGCGTCAACGTATGCATCAAATAATTTTTATATGATCAAAGTGTACTTACACTTCTGGTTTTGGTTCTGTAACATCCCATCAGAAAATTATCGGAGTCCGTGGCACATCACTTTCACTTTCGGTTGCCATATCCGAAGCCGAAATGACAGACAACAGTAAGGGCCTGTTCACATAGGAGTCCGTTGCGTTGCGTTAAGGAAAACATGACATTGAGACGAAAATAAACCAATCATAGGCGTTAAAAATTTCATTGCTAATCGTTTGGAGGCATATGATTGGTTTATTTTCATCTCAACGTCATCTTTTCCTTAACGCAACGCAACGTTCTCCTATGTGAACAGGCCCTAATCCAGTAATCATCAAAAGAAAATTGAGTATTTTTAGTTCAGCATGCTAGGGGTGGTTTTTAGAGTCCGAGACCGGCAAGAGCCCCATGTGGGATGGAGTGCTAACTCCATCCATTAGAAGGGAATACTTAAACGTTAAATCATTTTAAATATTTAATTAAACCTTTACATGAAAGGACTAACACTTAGGATGAAATAAAGAAAACACAAAAAAAAGTATTAATAGAGCTAAACATCGGGAGCTTGCGGAACAACACATCCGCTTAGAGTTCTTTCACAGTCCATAATGATGTTTGCGCGCGAAGTCCTTCGCGCCGGAGTAGTGAGGAGTGGAAGTTGAAGTAAAGTGTAGTGGTGTTGCCAACCACATATATATATATATATATATATATATATATATATATATATATATATATATATATATATATATATATATATATATATATATATATATATATATATATATATATATATATATATATATATAATAAATACGACGATCAATGTATACAATTGATGTAAAATAACAAAAAAATATATTTATAAAAAATCGTAAGGGATATTTTTATAGACAAAATAATGTAGAAGAAAATATTCAAATTCAATGTAATAGGACATACTAAAGAATGTAGTACAGTTAACAAAGTACAGTTTGAGGAACATAATTATCTTTTATTGTATTTTAATATTTTTTTTTTTGGATAATGTCCAATCGTCAGCCGCATTACCAAGAAAAAAAATTTTTTTTGTCTGTTTAATTGTTATGCACTTGACGATAAATTTATTTAAAGTACCAGAAAAGGAAATCACGTGATCAGAAATTAATAAATTAAATTCAAAAAATTAATCTTTAAAAATTCACCAAAAATCAGAAAATGGATGTAAATATTCGAAAAAATCTCATTTTAAAGGAATTTTTATGATCTTTCTCGTGATATAAATTTTATAACCCTCAAATTATTATTTTAAATGCAAACTTAAAAAAAGTTACTAAAGCAGCTTAAAAATTTAATTTTGAAAAATCTAAGAAGAATTTTTCCAAAAATCTTTCTTAGTGCACCCCTACACTATAAGAAGAACCGCCATGCAAAATTCCAGCCCTTTAGGTCCAGCGGTTTGGTCTGTGCGTTGTATGTCAGTGAGTCAGTCAGTTACGGAACTGTTTTATATATATAGATGGGATCAATGTGCTATTTCATTGTCTAATTAACGATAACGTTAATATCACCCTTTTTAGTTTTTTTCTGCGGATGCAGGTGGTCCAGTTGGCAAAGACATTATCCAGTAACCTGCAAGTTGTGGGTCCGATGCTCGTCGCCGAAAAATCCACCGACGTGTACACTAATGGCGGCTGGTGCACGGGAAAAATCTGTCGTAACTGCAATGTCCTCCAAGTTTCCAAAATACCTCTGGAGGTGTGGAGTCAAGTGTTTCCGGTCTCGTCACTTGCCTCGGTTCAAAATTACGGGACCGGTTCACAGAGGGCGATGCTGGTCCACCTATATGGTGATCCCATACTAAAAAAGGCCAGCAAAAACGCGTTGATAACAGGCGAATATTTAAAGGGAACTATGTCGTGTTGCTACATCCAGCTTTAGTTGGTTGGGCGTGTATCGTAATTTATTTAGGGTTAGTACTTATATTTAAAAAAAATGAATTTGTTGGGCGCGTTGTGTTTTAAATTATTTTTTTAATACTACCCAAATCTCTGGATGTCAAATTTAGCAAAACGAACAACTTTTTTGTCAGAACCAAACAATTAAACTACTCTTGTTTGATCATGTAAATCAACACCGAAACTTCCAATTTGACAAACTAGTAAATTTTAAAATAAAACTTAGTTTATTTACACATACTTAATATTTACAAGTTATAGAAAATCTTTCATTTTCAAATTGATACACAATATACTATCTCTCACAAATGTATTCTCTACTGCTTTGCAAAAGTTAGGGAGCGTCCCGAGCAAAAATCGAAGAAACTTATATATTACTTTATCACTAATCACTATCTCACTAAACTCTCAGCCCGTACAATAAATCAAATTTACCTAGCTAAAACTGGAACTGAACAGATCAAAATCAGATTCAACACTCACCCAGATTCACTTCGTCTAGTTGTTTGCTAACTCGGTCTGCTCGCCTCGCTGGGGGTTCGGGGTCAGATAGTTTCCCTTGGCATGGGGTGGTCACTGCTTGCCTCGAGATGGGGAACACGCTATGTCGTAATGCTGGGCGTCTGTCACTCCTTGTCGTGGAACTCTCATTATTTCTTTCGAGATGGGGATCACTTCTCGTCGTTGCACTGGACGTCGGTCTCTCCTTCACCTTAACTTCTGACAATGCGCTTTGGCCTTCGACTGGGTCTGCTCCCTTTACGGAAATTCAAATGCGGGTCTCTCTATGTCACTTAGCCGTCGTAGTCGTTTTCTAAAAGTTATTTCATGAATATGGGGAGCTCTTCTCTCCACCCAAACAGTCGCCGGAACGGGTGTACTTGGAACCTTCAGGTCCACTCAAATAACTTCAAAGTACTGCTGGGGATGGTGAACCTACAGCTTCCCCTATCAAGACCCTTCTCACTGTCTTCCAAAAATCTCTTCCATCTATTTTATCTTCACCCCCTCTTTCTCACTATTGACTCCACCCTCTCATAAAATTCTCCAGCCATTCCGAACACAGAAATATTTTCATTTTCTTTTTCTCTTCTCTTAATTTCTTATTGGGTTTTGAACCCAATTACACTACGCCCTCATTGCCTGCCCTTGTGACCACCCAGGTTTTCCACGTGGTTATTTTACAATCCATACTACTATAAATATAACACAAAGGGCTTTTGTAAAATAACGTCACCTTTCGGTCCCAGTCATCTTATCTGTATCTCAATCTCAGACCTTCACATATTCAAGCCTCATAAAACTGTCTTGCAACGGGCTATGTCCTAAATAACACCTCTCTACCCTATAATTATTTGTCGGCGTTAAATTCGATTCCGACTTCTATCACAAACACGTAATAAAGCCAGCTTTTTTAATTAAAGCGCTTTACTACAGACAAGGCCTCCGCATTTGAAAAGAAAAAGTTTTTTTCTGCTGAGAGCATGCAGATTTAGAAAGGAAATAAACATTGCAAAAGCAAGCACGCGTTAACAAACATCCCTTAAAAGTCATCATTAAAAAAAATTATTCTAAATAAAAATGCATGCTTTTGGTTTGATTCTTAGCCAGTTTTTTTTTAATGGTTGTCAAATATGTAAGATGGGTAAGTAATGAATATATCATCTAACGAGGTTAGAAGATTCTTATTTCTTTGTAATATCAAATGAGTTACTATGGTCATATTTTCGCTTACAGTATTTTCCTGCCTAAGAATCATGGCAGGAATAGATAGCTAAGTAAGTATCAGAACCGGGCCGATAAATTGTGGCTCCTGAGGCAAGTTTTGAAAACGGCACCTTTACAAATTTTTGGAGAGACTCTTAAGTATTGAATGTATCTCTATTAGAAATAGTCTACTTAATAGAATAACAGACGTTTTAGAAAAAATAGGTATTTATAAAAAAAAAATTTTTAATTTTTAATTTCAGAACTTTAAAAAAGAAGCACAGTTACAGTTAGTAGAATTCTTAGAGCTACAGCATCGTTTGGAATTAGGCATTCAAAATTTAAATAACCTTTCCAAATTCAGGAATCAATCTCAAATTCAGGAGTTTAGAAGAAAAAAAATATATTCTAAATATTCGCTTATATTTGTATATTTTTATGAATTTCTTCATTTATTAGATTAATATTTTTTCGTTATTCGTTAAAATTTTCGTATATTTACACTTTACATTTTGGTGCCCATTTCAATTCGGCGCCTGATGGACTGGTTCTGCTAGGTATTACAGATTGTAGGGACGATAAAAGTCGAACGCGTCCGCATGCTATAGAAAATAGTAATTCATATACCTACAGACGCTCTTAAATAAACAAAAACTGAATCACCTGTAAAGCGAATTAAACTCAATGCCCAATAATAGACTGGTGTAAATAAAAAATAGCCGTAGTGAAGCACAAGTCCGAATCAAGGTGTTCACAATTATTAATTCAATAATCAACGAGTATCCCTCACTATTTATAGAATTAAAGCATACTAAATCTTGCACTCAGGTATACCGGTGGTCAGGGCTGGATTTACCTATAAACTGAATAGGCCACAGCCTAAGGCACACCTAAATTGAAACATCCTGTTGACGGAAGACCATTGCTTGGACGGACACACACACACTTTTCCAAATTCAATTTAAAATATTACTTAGGGCTCGAGGTAGTCTTGTGGTACCGCGCCGGCTTTTGGTGCTGAGGGTGCTCAGATCGAATCCTGACACGCGCCATTAAATACCTCCGTATCTAGTTCGGATATGGGCACTTTAAATCCGTAGACCGGAAAGTCCGTCTATGAGGTCAGAGAGTGTGGGAGAGGGTACGATCCCCCTAGATGTCGTCCCTGGGGATGCTCGGTCAAAATTGAGGTGGCAACTAGCTAAGACGGACTCCATAGGACCATAGGATCAAATGGCTAACTGTGTTACCTAGGCCAGCGCCTTCAAACACAGAAATTTCATAGTTATATCATCGAAGAGCTGAATTAACACAGAAAATAGAATGAAAGTTCGTAGAGTATCGTCAAATGTTCTGGAAAATGCAACACAAAAAGTGAAGCAATGAGTCTTCTGGTCAGAACTTTGGACGGTGATAAGAGCAGTTCTGATTGGATGTCTCCTGGATCTTCTAGTTATTCGCTGGTGGGGGTGGAGTCAATGGCTGTCTGTAAGCTGGATTTCAGTTGGCAAGTGTAGAGAGAATAGAGTAAAGTGATTGGATAGAGAGATAAGGTTTGGAATCCGTGAGTTCTATTACTACAAAAATGGGCAAAGCCAAAAGGATTTGCTCAGAGACAAGAATAAATAAGTTAAAAGAAAGTTTAGGGATAGAAAATAGATTTTTATTTTATTTTATAAAATTTTTTAGTTGATTAACCCTTGTGGTGCTATTTAAACCGGAGCTGCACACATCTGTCACAAGCCTATATGGACCTGGTCTAGAACTTCCAGCCAGGGGGCATGAGAAAAAACAACAACAACAATGTTACTATACACGAACTTCGTTATTTTACTACCTTTGCGCTGGTTTCTAAACTTGCAGGAGGCAACGTATTGCATCTGATTCAGTTCTCAACTTGATTCATCCTCAACATTTCTTTATTCTTAGAAAATGACCCAACATAATTCAATTGAAATGAAAATATAAATTTCAGATTTTATTCATGTAGAATTTTTTTAAATACAAAAATCACGCTTGGAATCGTACTTTTTTTGCCTAGACCTAAACTATGTTACTGAACAAAAAATTTAAACAGCCTTACTGTTTTTGAGTTCAATACGGGAGCTATCCATAATACAATCAAACAATGTAACCACTTTTACAATTCTATACAATTCTTTACTACAGTCTTTGAAACTAGAATCTTGAAATGGCTTTCTGGGCTCTTTACCCTGAAAATAGAAGGGCCTGTTCACATAGGATTCCGGTAGCGGAAGCCTTAAAGTATCGAAATATATTTAACCAATGACAAACCTCCAAACGATTAGCAACGAAATTTTTAACGCTTATGATTGGTTTATCTCCGTCTCAGCGCCATATTTCCTTTTACGCTTCTGCTACCGGACTCCTATGTGAACAGGCCCTAAGATGTTGCTTTTTCTTCAGGACTCGGCATTTTACTCACATGCAATTAGTTTCAATAATTAATTCTAACATCTATATGTTTAAGTTGGTAAGCCGATTCTTTGGGCAGGCCGTGACAGAAAACTACTGCATCAGTTTACTTCATTTTGGTCTTAAACGAAAGATTTTAATCTATAGATATGTCAAACTTGGTTTTTGTAACTGCAATTTCTAATAATTAGCGATAATTTACAGTTAAAAATTGCCTTCTGCGCATGCTCAGTGACATGTTTAAATCTGGCTTTAGATACTCTCTAAGCACGAGGCCGCATAAACGCATGAATTTATTTCTGCGCATGCTCAGTGGCATGCTTAAATCTGGCTTTAGATACTTACTAAGCATGAGGCCGCATAAACATGTTAATTTGTTTATTCCGAGGAATCAATCTCTCTCTCTCTCTCTCTCTCTCTCTCTCTCTCTCTCTCTGCCATTTTTATTTTTAATTATGTTTGTGAGATCTAGAATTAAACCTCTGAAATTGTTTATTTCGAGACGTTGAGTAACCGTATTTCTTTTTAATGGGTTAAATGGTAATATTTTAAAGTACATTTCTCTTTTCTTAATATTATGATTTTCAACATTTGCCAATGATGTGTTGATTATAATTTGTGTATTAGTACATTTATTTACTATCCAGCCGATTTAATGATAATTTAATGATTATATGTTCAGAAATCTATGATGCTTATTTAGATAGTACTTTAATCTTAAAATGTGACTGGATTGATTTATGTAAATTTAATATTTTTGAAAACTATCTCTTTAACGGCTTATGTTTCTTTAAACAGATAAAGGGTATACCTATGGGAAATAGCTACTCTAGTGCATTTGCCAACCTATTCTTACATTTTTACGAAACTAAATTTCTTAAATCAAATAATATTACCGGATTTAGATATATTGATGACCTCATAATTTTTAACTGTAACGATCTGTAGTTTCTTAATCAAATCTACCCAAAGGAACTTACTTTGAACCGGACTAACGAAAATAATCTTTGTGCGACTTATCTGGATTTAAAAATTAAAATTCAAAATAGGGAAATAAAAATAGGAATTTATGATAAAAGGTTAGATTTTAACTTCGAGGTTATTACTTTTACCAATTTCCATAGCAACTTAAACTATAAAATTTATTATAATATTTTTTACTCACAACTTTACTGAATAAAAAACATATGTAACAATGCTGGGGATTTTTTGGAGGCATGTAGCATTTTCGAAGAAAACTTAAGAAAAAAACTATTTCCCTAAAAATTTCGGTAATTTAAAAGTTTTAAAAAAATGGCATTTAGACTTTTTAAAGTTGTTTAGAATAGTATTTGTGTTTTGGTTAAGTTGTAATGGGGGGTGGAGCTATAGTAATGTTACAATGACGCAAACATTAGGATAGAACTGGCTGCTGTTTCGCCATAACCGTCACTTACGGAATTGGGGTGTGTAGACGCCGATTATATTGCATTAGGATTTTTTGTGTACTTGCTTGTAAGGTGCGTTGAGCCCATACAGTAAGTTGTGTTTGTCTTTTCATTTTCTTCTTGACTAATTGCTTCTTTGGGGAACTCGGGGCCTTGGGATGTCTTTTGGGCTTACCTGCATCCTATTCAGAAAGTTCCCCTTGAGGTAATTGACATGGTTAGGCCCCCTGATGACGTGACCTGTCGATTACCTCTGTCGTTTTATGGTTCAGTTCCAGCTCTTATGCAGAATCTTGCCGTTGGTGCGTGGATGCCCATAGTGCTTGATTTCTGTTTGTTTTTTGTCTTTTTTAGTATAATTTTTATCTATATCTGTTGGATTATTTATTTGTTATAAATTAATATGTTAGTCAATCAGAGCACTATACAGACATTTCTCATTCAGTCTCTTATTTTTACATTAACAAATTTAAACAACTCTCGCCTAAAATATCAGCTCGAAAACTTTTCCCTCTGATGATTTAAAATGTTATGCTTACTTGCTACAGTGGCATGTTGCTTTTAACTAACGGTGTTAAAGAGTTTTTAATTAAACGGTGTTTAAGGGCTCTTAACTAAACGTTGTTAGAAAGGATTCGCTTTAAATAAAGATGCAATTTTCTTTAAAATATGCACCGCATTTAATCCTCCGCCAACATCTTTAACATCTACGCAAGGGTTGACAGCTCCGCATTTGGTTGCTCCACAACTCTACAACAAAAACGAATTCGTGGCTCTGTACGTAAACTCTGAATTTCCAAGTTTATTTTAACAATTACTTTAATTATACAAAAACTAGTGTCATAACAATTACGCTTGTTTCTGAATTTTGTATTAGACTGATGTGTCATTATGTAACACAGCGAACTAGCTTAATCTGTGAATTTTCTCCTAACTGTGGATGCTAGAAACAGAAATATCTATCAATATATATTATTTCTAAAAGGTGTTTTTTTAACCCTTCTTTTCCCTTCATACTTAACCAAAATCGATAAATGAGGTACCATTTTAATGATTAAAATCTCCGTTTCGTACGGATTTAGAATTACACATCTTATTGTTTGTCTAAAAATCGAAGTATAAACATTATAAACAATTTTTCTTCCCCTAAATGGCACGCGCTAGTTTTTTTTTATTATTATTATTTTACCATTATCAATCACACTGAACTTTTAAATTTAAAAACGCTTGCTTTTATTATCATTCTGTGACTTTATTAATTGAGTTTCTGTTGATTAATCTTTCAAACAAAGTTGCCTCAGTGAAGCATAGCAGAGTCTTGATAAGAAAAATAATATGACTCGAAGGAAAGTCAAGTTAAAATAAATAAAAAAAGTTTATTCACATTTAGAATAATTAACACAGCGTTGGGTAACTTACCCAAACAGCTTGAAAGCATATAAAAGTCAAGTCAGGTCAAGTCAAGTCAAGTCAAGTCAATAACAAATGCCCAATGTTTCATGCTCGAAGTTACAAGTATGTACTCCCCTTTTATACCTGAGTACTTACGTACAATTTTACATATCGATTGAAGGAGCTAGTATCGATACAAAAAATAAAAACACAAAAAACGGTGTTGTGACCTCACTCCTTCAAACTGGCGTCATACATACAGTATGACGCAACATTACTATAAAAATGGGGCGTGTAAAGAACCGGGTTACTAACATTGGCCCCCCTCTTTACACTTTCAAAAAGAATATATATATACATTACATAATAGAAAAAATATACATTACATAATATAGAAAATATAATCAGTTCACAAGCATTGAAAAAAATTTGAACAACTTCAAATGTCTCATTTTAAGTTAAAGTCCATCATTTCATTTACAGAGTACATTATCTTTAATCATACTATCACAAAACACTGCATCTCTAAATCTTTTTAGTTCTATCTTTTGTTGTAGCTTCGTAAAAACATCTGATAAATTTGATTTACTTTGTATGTATTTTAATTCAAAAAGTTTTGGTAAACTAGGTCTCTTACAAAAAATAATTTAATGTCTATGTGCTTTGTTCGATAGTTTTCAAGCGGGGATTTAACAAAGTTAATAGTAGCTTGATTATCAACAAACAACTTTGGAATGTTTTTATTCTGGGGTATAATTTTAAATTTCTCACACTCCTTACAAATAAGTTCATACCAGATGAGTTCTTTCGATGCTTCCGTTAAGGAAACAAATTCAGATTCCATGGTACTCAAGCATACCGATTTCTGTTTAAAAGAACGCCAAACTACTGGAGCCTGATCAACAAAAATAATACGACCTCCCATCGAAACTCTACTATAGCGATTATTTGCAAAATCAGCGTCAGATTAAGCATTAAGATTTAGATTACCAATATTAGAAATGTCGAGTTTTACATTTTTAGTATATTTTATATATCTTAGCAACTTAAGAAGTCCCATCCAATGTACCATTCCTGGATTTTGTTGAAACTGGTAAAAAAATGTTGATTGCGTATGAAATATCGGGTCTCGTTCTGTTAGCTAAGAACGCCAGACAGCCTACAAGACTCCTGTACGGAATTTTAGACATTTCCTCAATTTCAACTTTATCCTGTGGACACTGTGTTTTAGAGGAAATAACCCCTTTCGCTATAGGTAATGATGATATTGGATAGTAATACTTATCGTATGTTTTGCAAATTTTATTTATTTACTAGCTAAGTGGCAACCCGATGTGTTGCTTTTTCGATTTAAAATGAAATGGTTTCATGTCTTAAAGATTAAAAACTGCTTAATCACTTTTAAAAATATATTAGAATTTTCAAAAAACGAAATAATTATTTAAAATTCTCCTTTTCAAATTTCGGATTTCGGCTTTTGAAATAATTCTTTCAAATTTCCGTTTTCAAATTTTGTTTTAAACACAAAAAAAGTTTATTCAATTAGAAAAAATTCTAAAGGTTTTAACTTCTCATTTCCTAAAACAAAAATTATTTCTGGTACTTTAAAATTATTTCTGGATTTCAATTATTAAATGACCCGTTCTCAACTAATTATTTTTCCTTTTGGCAACATGGCCGAATGTAAATATTAAATCTCGTGGGGGGAAAAGTGCTTAAAAAAGACAGTTCTGATGAATTCAAAATTGGTGGCGGAAGAATCCTTATCACTTCCTCATTAATTATAAACAAATTTCACGAACTTGCTGGAATTATTAGTGAGTAAAATCATAAGTCAAAAATTACGAACTCGGCCTTCAAGTTACATTAAGATACAATGGCGATCAGCGCGGAAAATTTCAAAAGTGAGTTTTGTAAGTAAGCTTTTTTAGAATAACATTTTTTTTATTAAATGTATTTGGTATATTTTGGAAGCTGAACATCTAGAAAATGCCGATAACTCGTAAAATTGACATTAATAGGTGCAGAAAACCGAAATATTTGTCCATCAAAATTGTCGATTTCGTGAAATTCGGAAAACTGCTTTGCGGAAAAAGCTTCGTTTGCAGTGAAAACATTTTTAAATTTATAAAAATGTGTACATCTTTAAAGATTAAGAGTTGTAGAACACATGGAAATAAAAAAGTTGTCCATTGGCGAACGGAAAAGTTTAATTTAGCATGCATGAAAATAGGGGAAATTTGCGAAACGGAAAGGAGCTGACCAACCCGGAATGACAGCTGTTTCTGTTGTCCGCTTCATTTGAGTTCGGCTGTTTTAATTTAATAATTAAAAAAGTTTAAAGTTTTGAAAGTTGAAGATGGCACCAGTGCACGCGTCTCGTCCGTCCGCGTCCATCGGTACCAGTCACGATATCCTGCTATGCTCGGTTTGCGAGATTTTCCGTTTTCAAACTTTGCTTTTTAAACAAAAAAGAAGATCATTCAATAGGGCAGTGTCTCGCAGCATGTCACATCTCAACTCTTGCAGATTTTACTTCTTGTTTGGCGAGGAGTGGCAAAACATTGCATAATTTAACATGGCGTTCAATGAACATTCTTACAGCTTGTTGAATAAAATGCTCTCAGATTACGCAAAGTCTTTAGATACGGTATCTAAACAAAGGTATATCACTAAATTAAACATTCAGGTACAGCCCGGAAAGGTTTATTTAGTATGTGACCCGTATTTATTGACAGAGGAAGACTGGAGTGAGGGCCTGTTCACATAGGAGTCCGTTTGCGTTGCGTTAAGGAACAGATGACGTTGAGACGAAAATAAACCAATAATATGCCTCCAAACGATTAGCAATGAAATTTTTAACGCCTATGATTGGTTTATTTTCGTCTCAACGTCATCTTTTCCTTAACGCAACGCAACGGACTCCTATGTGAACAGGCCCTTACGATACAAGACGCTGGCCTGAAGTAACTTATCCTGATATCTATACATACAAAAAAAAATAATAATCATTCTCAATGAAAGAATGATTATATTCTCTTAAACCTTGCGAAATATTTAAAAAAAGTGTTAAAATACCTGTTACATACAACTAATATGAGGAATTTTATAAATAAACTTAAATTATTTAACTCAAAATGAGGGTATCGTCCAAAAACACATGCAAACTCATAGGAACGGCTTCTGTTTTCTGCCACCCGATAAACACGTGATCTATAGTAGACGAAAACTGACGTAGCCAGTGACGTTGCGACGTTCGCCTTATTTGAAAAAATTTCTAAAGGTTTTAACTTCTCTTTTCCTAAAACTAAAATTATTTCTGGTAATTTAAAATTATCTCTGGATTTCAGTTATTAAAGACTCGTTCTCAGACTCATTCTAAACTAATTATTTTTCATTTTGGCAACATGGCAGAGTGTAAATATAAAATCTTATGGGTGAAAAAGTGCTTAAAAAAATAGAAAGACAATTCTCAGGAATTCAAAATTGGTGGCGGAAGAATCCTCATCAGTTGCTCATTAATTAGAAACAAATTTCAAGAACTTGCTGAATTTATTATTGAGTAAAATAATAAATCGAAATATTACGAACTCCCTATTCAGTTACATTAAGATACTATGGCGATCAGCGCGGGAAATTTCAAAAGTGAGTTTGGTAAGTACGCTTATTTAGAATGATAACATTTTTTTTATTAAATGTATTTGGTATATGTTGGAAGCTGAACATCTAGCAAATGCCGATAAATCGTAAAATTGACATTAATAGGTGCAGAAAACCGAAATATTTGTCCATCAAAATTGTTGATTTCGGGAAATTCGGAAAACTGCTTTGGGGAAAAAGCTTCGTTTGAAATGAAAAACATTTTTAACTTTATAAAAATGTGTATATCCTTAATGATGAAGAGTTGTAAAACACATGGGAATAATAAATTTGTCGATCGGTGGGCGAAAAAGTTCAATTTTGCATGCATGAAAATAGTCGAAATTTGCGAAACGGAAGCTGGCCCACCCGGAATGTCATCTGTTTCTGCTGTCCGCTTCTTTTGAGTTCGGCGGTTTTAACTTAATAATTAAAAAAGTTTAAAGTTTTGAAAGTTGAGGATGGCACCAGTGCACGTGTCTCGTCCGTCCGCGTCCATCGGTACCAGTCGCGATATCCTGCTATGCTCGGTTCGCGAGATTAGCCCGTCCCCGTGTCTGCTGACTGACACACTAACATTTGTTTACCTTCAGCTGTTATTATATAGTAGATTCAAGTTGGTGAATAAAAAGTTTGTTGTCAGTTTCTAAAAATTCAACCCCCAAAAGTTTTTTAGTTTTCCCAAAATTGTTAAGTCAAATTTATTTTTCAACAATTTAATAGCTGTGTCGATATGTTTTTGTTCTCTCCCAAACACAACTATGTCATCCACATATAATAAAAATATAACATTTGAATCTAAAATATATGCGCAATTACACCATTCAAATTTTCTAAAAGCCAACTCCTTTAATACCGCGTGAATTTTAAAAAACCATTCTCGCCCGCTCTGCCTAAGTCCATATATATTGACTTTTTTAAACGACAAACTAAATTGGATTTTTCAAAACCGGGTGGCTGACGCATATAAAGTGCTTCGCTTAATGGGGCATATAGGTATGAACATTTAATGTCACGCTGCAAATGTGTCCAGTGGTTAAGGCAAACGAGTACAGTGAAAAAGAACCTTATCAAGCTAAAGTTGATAACTGGGGAAAAAACTTCATCAAAACTTTCACCTTTTCGTTGGCAATAACCCTTGGCAACTAAGCGTGCTTTGAATCTTTTAATTTTACCCGATTCATCCAGCTTTGTAGTATAAATCCGTCTACTACCCAATACTTTAGCATTTTCAGGTCGTTCTACTAACTCCCAAACACCCCATTCCTTCATAGTGTTTAATTCTCCCTCCACTGCATTAAACCACTGTTCACTGTGTTTGGAATTCATAGCCTGTTTAAAACATTTTGCAATACAAATTTCCTTTTCTAGTCATTCTGACATTAAGCTACTATGACCCGCTTTGGTTCCAGCAATAATCCCCGAATATTTATTTTTGGAAGAAAAATCAAAAATTTCTGGTTGAAATTTAAGATAATTTTTTATACAATATTGTTTAACATCTTTCAATGACCTCAACTTACTTGACGCATCATCTTTTCCTTCCTAATAATAATAAATATCAGTTTTTTTACTACTTGTCCTTGGAACAGCTTTACGCGTCCAGTTTACAATTTTGTTACCGGGTGCTTCAGAATCACCATCAGAATCACTATCAGAATCACATACAGAACTCGCACTATCTGTTTGGGGCTTTGAAAAATTCAACTCATCTGAGTCTTCAAGGGGAAATTTAAAAACCACGAACTCTGGGTCCAGTTCGCGTTCCACAGACGCACTACTCAAACCGCACTTTCGATTCTCATCAAATCCGACATTTATGGTTTCGATAATCTTATGCTCGTTCGGCATCCAAATTCTGTATTCTTTCGTCTGCAAAGCATACCCTACAAGAATTCCTGCTTTAGACCTTAAATCTAGTTTTAATCTTAATTTTTTAGGTATACCGATAAAAACTTTCGTGCCGAAAGGCCGTAAGTGTTTAACTGACGGCTGTCGTCCCCCATAGAGCTCAAATGGTGTTTTTGTCATTCCAGCATAGCATACACGATTTCATGTGTAAGTGTAATGTAAAAGAACCTCTGGTCAAAAACATTGACTCATGCCGCTATCCCTAAGTAAAACATTTATCCCGGTTACAGCAGTATAATGAAACCTTTCACATACTCCGTTTTGCTCTGGGGTGTAAGGGTTAGATTTTTCATGTTCGATCCCGAAGTCTTCACAATACTCCCTGAATTGATAATTTATAAATTTTGTACCATTGTCAGTACGAATATACACTCATGGACAAAAAAATTAGCGCACCAAGAAATAATTGCGGGATCGTAACGAAACTTGCAATGAAGGTACATGTCGGGAAGATATGCAAATGATTAGAAATGCAGCGTGATTGCGCATTACGTATAGCCGGTAGAGGGCGTTGAACATCGTACTCTGTGGAGTATAAAACAGGTAACCAAAGCTTGTTTGAGTGTGCTGAATCATTTACAAAGGAAGATCTGAGATAGACATGCCATTACGCCGTGTTCGAAGACAATATAAGCAGTTGTCGCAGTTTGAGAGGGGGAGAATCGTCGGGATGATGGAAGCTGGGTGATCAGCTAGGCGAGTAGCTCGTCAATTAGGCCGCTCTGATTGTGTTGTGAGGAGGTGTTGGGACCAGTGGACCCGAGAGATGTCATGTACACGAAGACCAGGCTCAGGACGCCCTCGACAGACCAGTCGTCGACAAGACCGCCACATCGTAAGAAATGCACGCGTACAGCCAACTGCTTCATCGGCTGCCATCCAGGCACAGGTAGCACCTTCACTAGGGGCCTCTGTGTCTTCTCGAACCATACGAAGGCGCCTGGCTGAAGGACAGTTGGTATCGCGGCGCCCATTACGTGTGCTGCCCTTGACGCCCACCCATCGAATCCTCCGTTTGGAGTTTTCCCGCGCACGAGGAAGCTGGACTGCAGCGGAATGGAACCAGGTCGTCTTTAGCGACGAATCCAGATTCAATCTCGGCAGTGATGACAATCGTGTTCGTGTGTGGAGAGCAGGTGGTGAACGCTTCAATCCTGCCTTTGCTGTACAGCGACACATCGCTCCCACAGCTGGTGTGATGGTATGGGGTGCCATTGCCTACAATACACGGTCACCCCTAGTATTGTTCCGTGGCACCATGACAGCCCAACGGTATGTTCATGAAATCCTGCAATCACATGTGTTGCCACTCATGCAACGGCTCCCAGGAGCCATTTTTCAACAAGACAATGCTCGGCCTCATACGGCAAGGGTGTCACAAGACTGTCTCCGCACTGTTACTACCCTTCCTTGGCCTGCCCGATCCCCAGATTTGTCTCCAATCGAGCATATCTGGGATCATTTGGGACGACGAGTTGGGCATCCCACGAGTTTGAACGAACTAGAGGCAAGGTTACAGCAAATATGGAACGAAATGTCTCAAGACATCATACAGAACTTTATGACTCAATGCCCGATCGTATCGCATCGTGCATTCGCGCTAGAGGGGGGTCCAACGAAGTATTAACTCATCCGTTCTTTTGCCTTTTTCTCTGAAATAAATTATCCCTTTTCTTTGATTTTCTTATCATTTACTTATATCAAAGTAGTCATTACGTATGTAAAATTTCGTTTCATTTTGACGACTCCTTCTTGGTGCGCTAATTTTTTTGTCCATGAGTGTATTTAAGTTTCCGATCCAGGAACCTTTCAGCTCTTGTTTTAAACTTTTTAAAGGTTTGAAATACTTCCGTTTTAGATTTAAGGGGGAAAACCCAAACTTTTCTGGAAAAGTCGTCAACCACCGATAAAAAGTATAAATGCCCGTGGATCGATGGTCTCGGAAAAGGACCACACAGATCCATATAGATCAAGTCAAGGGAGTTTTGAGATCGTATACTATCCGGGGATTTAAAACTAACTCTTTTGGATTTAGCTTCGTGACATGGATCACACGAATCAAGATTCCCCGTTAACTTTGGTAACCCTTTTACACAGTTATTTTTAGATGTTAATTTTATATATTCTGCATTTATGTGAGCAAAGCGTTTATGCCATACATTTAAACTTTCCGAAGCAAAAGCCGTGGAACTTCTATTTTTAGAACATTTAGAGATGGTGTGTTTTGCGTTTACAATTTTTGAGAGAAAATTCTGAGCATTATGACATTTATCATACTCTGGGTAAATACAATAAAGTCCATTTACTAACTTTGCAGTAAAAAGTAGTTTGTTTCTTGATATCACGTTTCCCAATGAATACTAAATACGAAGATTATGATGTGGAAACTCACAAACTACGTTTATGTGTCGGGGAATCAGAAATATTATGATTTGAAGGAATGTATCATAGAACGCCTTAACCTTTTCAAACACTTTGGAAGTAAAAATAACTTTTAAGTACTACCAAGAATGAAACAACGAGGAAAGGAATTGGGTATTAAGGCTGCTGCATACTAACCTTACTGGATTCGCTCACCTCAATGTTAACCTATGTTGAAAATTTGTCCAAGGATTGCCGAGTTGGATTTAAAAATTTTTTTTTAATGTATTCTGTAATAGAGAAAGGAATTTTACACTTTGGAGCAATTTTCGTTCCTAAAAATAAATGCAAATAATATTTTAAATTTTAAATTATTCGGGGGAAAAAATCTCGTATAGGCTGTTTTCTTTCGGGTATACTGTTAATGAGAAATATTTTCAAATTTAGATCGTATGTTATATTTATTTGTAAGGAAGAACTAAAACATGTAGTGTATAAAAAAAATTAATTAAAAAATGGATGGTGTAACGTTTATTCGAATCAAAAGGCTTTGTAGCCGATAGCAAATTTTTCATTCAACTCGTATTAGCGACTGAGTCAAGCCTGAACTTTGGCCTCTCATAAAAAAGCAAGTGTATAAACGATAATAAAAGCAATAATTATTATTATTTTCTCGAAGAAAAAGTGCTAATTATTTTTTATTTTATCGTTTTACACATTTTCAATTCTCACTTCAGACGATGATGTCTTTTTTAAAACATTAATCTATCACAAATATTAAATTCTCGTTTTATTTCCTTGTTTTATTTTTCAGGACGTATAGTATTATCAATCTATTGCATAGACTCTTTTTCTTTGGGTTTTCAAAAAATGTTTCAGGTTTTTTAATTATTATTATTATTTCCGCTACAAAGGATTTTTCAGTTGAGTGAATAATACGTGGTGGAAATTGCATTTGATAGTGCTACCATCTAGTGGCAGGTATAGAAGTGATTATTTCTTGGCCAGATAGGTGGATTAGGTACTCGGAGAATTTGATACTAGAAGAAATTTTATGCTACACCATTTCTATTTGCATCTCTGTAGGAGGAAACATATTTCCTACAAATCATAATTTACTAAAACATAAATAATTTATAATTCATAATTTTAAAACATATTTACCGAAACTAATGGAATGCATCATACTCATCACTTAGGAACAAACAAGAAAAAATTAAGAATATTTGCAATATATTAATTGTAAAGCTGTTAAAATACATGAAAAGACAAAATATTATATTATCTACTTCTTGGCCTATCTTTTACTCATCCAAGAAAATCAGACACCTCAACTGCGATTCTATGTAGTATCAAAAACAAGAGATCAGTGCGTACCTGAGATGATTGTGTAGCAACCATTGGCGGCTCCAAGGGGGGAGCAATAGGGGCAATTGCCCCCCCCCCAAAAAAAAAAGCCCGGCTTATATTTTTTTTCCATAGCCTAAACTTATATAATCGTAGACCTAATACTAAATGAGTTTAAATTTAAAATGAGACGATGTTTATTTCTTATATATATATATATATATATATATATATATATATATATATGTATAATATATATATAACCCTAAGAGCCGACGTTTCCCCCCCCCAAAAAAAAAAAACGCTGGACTGGAGCCGCCCCTGGTAGAAACTATCTATATATGTAAAAGAGCTCGTCCGTTTATTTGTTTGTCCGCTATAGAATCCTAGACTGTTTTACCCACCGGGACCAAATTCGGCACAGTTAATGGTTTAGGACCCGAGAAAGTTAACGCAACAAAAACGAAATTTGGGGCTCAATTAGTTTTTTTTAATTAATTTTTTAATGATTTTCTTCCCCTAAGATGTGCGTGTACCACTTAAATGTGGATACAGCCCCTTCACCACAACACTTTATTCACAAGATGATTATTTTGCACGCTAAAAGCTGGGCGCTCCCTTATCAGTCAAATTGCGATCCACGGGTGAGAAGAGCGTTTCTACAATAACCTTTGGCCTGCCTCCCCAGATACACACTCTATGGATTTTACACCCCACATCTACGGTTTTTGGCCTTGGGAAAATTAAATACCGATTTACAATTTGCTTTTTATACGGTTTTTGGTCTGTCGACAATAAAAAAACCGAATCACCAAAGTAAGGAAAATATTCTTCATGCGGAATCCCGCCTTACTTTGATATTAAGGGGATAACGCATCTTGCACTTTACCTCAGTTTCATGATAAAAACAATACTGGCAAATGTTTCGGAAAAATAAATAATAAAGGCAAATGTAAATTATAGAACTCGTTTCTAATTAAACAGTGGATCAAAAAATCTAATTAAATCTAATTAAACAGTATCTAACAAATATAATTAAACAGTAAACTTATTCAATCCAAACGTGCGAATCACGCAACACTGTGTTATTAATTCTCAATAAAATCTGACGTATAATCAGACGAAGGTCCGCAGGCTGAAAGTTTCTTTTTTTCTTATTGTTTGTATATCATTTCAGTAAAAACGCGCTAAGCGCATTCTGTCTGTCCAGATGAACATGAAGAGCGGGGGGTGCAGCCCAGTATTTTTTTGATGGAATGCATGAAAATTTTTATATCTAAGTATCTACTCGGGCAACGCCGGGCAATAATACTAGTTATTTTATATTTTGTATTATTCTATTTTTAAGTTTTCGGTATGACAGCATTAAGTTTTTGTTGGTTCAAAGTTGATGTAGATGTAATTATTATTATTAAACGGGTGGTATTTAGAATGTGTGCTAGTAACTCTTGTAAGATAAATATTAGGTGTGCTGCTTCGAAATAACGTAAAGTTTTGAGAATGATGTTTTGTTATTTTGCTTATTCTGGCGGACTTTCGTAATTTACTTGCGGTGAATTATGACAATTGCACTTCCTGGCGTAGATCATGTGTAATTTCTTAGGGTGGTTGGAAAGCTATAAACTGTTATTTTTATTTAATTCGTACCGGCGATTCTTAAAGGTTTGATAATATTCATACGATCAACAAGATCATTCTTATGTAAACTCGCAAGACTGCTCCTGTATCCACAGTACCGGGCCGATCCATCGTGGCGCCTGAGGCAATTTTTAAAAGCGGCATCTTTTCCGAATTTTCGAACACACTGTTAAAGAAAAAAACAAAATTTCAACTTTAAATGCAAATATCTCAAAATGTGGTTTTTTGACATTGCGCGCATGATATCTTGAGAACCCTTTCATGAAACGCCATGAAATTTTCAGACATCATAAAAGACATGGTTTTCTGTAAAATGACGAAAAATTATGTTGGTATAATGAAAATCAAGGATTTTACCCATAAAATTATTTTGAAATTTAGAAGAAAATTTTTTTTTTACTAATTAAAATTTTAATATTAATTTTAAATATACAGTTAGACAAAATATTTTTCATCAAATTAAAATTTAGACTATTTCCTTTAATTTAAGATGTTATTTTCTTAAAATAAATGAAATATACTGAAGATATCCTGTGCGCAATGATACAACAAAAGTCCATAATAAAGAAAACATGATATTATATTTTAAATTTAAAAATAATTTTAAAACTATTTAACTTGATGTAATATTTTTATATAACAAAACAATATTTAAAGTAGCAGACTTCAAAATTTTCAGTTAATAGATTCAATAGTTAGTTCATTAAAAAATTCTAAAAATACACTAATTTTTTGCATTTTAAAGCCACTCAGAGGTGAACTGTCCCCTTCAGTAATGAATTTATCACTGTTGAAAATAGTTTACTAAATAGAATAACGGATGTTGGGGGGGGGGAGGGAATTTGTATTAAATAGAGATAAAAATTTTATTTATTTTAAAGAAACATAAAAATTTTAAAAATAAATTACAGACTTAATAGAAAAGTAAAAATTTCATTATAATTTGTTATGTAATAAAATAATTACTAAATCATTCTCCGAGACTTTATTGCAGCGAATTGCGCGATAGCATTTCTATATTTTAATGTTTTAGATACTGTCTTTTCTATAGAAATGATTGCTAGATCATTCAATCGCTCTTAATTTGTTGTTCGTAGATGTCTCCTTAAAATTTTCAGCCATGAAAAACTGCATTCAGCTGCTGCTACATCTACAGGTAGAAGAATTTTTAGAGCTACAACAATGTTTGTAAATACTCATTCAAAATTTATATCTCAAAATCTCAAATTCAGCCGTTTATAATAACTAGTCTAAATATTCGCATATATTTCAGAATTTTTACGAATTTCGTGATGTATTAGATTAATATATAGAATTAACTTACATACAATTTATAAAGCTAAAAAAAAAAGAAAAGAAATATCGAGATACAATAGCTGAAATATAAAATCTAACTTAATAGACATATTAAACAACTCCGAGCAAAAAGCTTCAAACAAGAACTGATTTTGGATATCAAAAACATTTGGTTGGAAAATCAGATGATATTTTGTTCAAATTTGAAAAAGGCTGATTTTTCAGGTTTTTCCAAAAGAGTCAGGGTAAAATTTGAATGGTCAAATCACATGAGAAGCTGATTGAAATCTCAGTCCCGATAGCCAAACTCTCAGGAAGTGCAAGAAAATTGTAAAATTTGTCTGGCTTAAAAAATATGGACATGTTAGAAGTATTGGGGCTACACGACCATGGCAGGTATGATTTTGATGCATTGAGTAGCTCAAAGATAAATCAGTGATCTCATGTTATACCTTGATTCTGAAAAATATGTTATGCTTTTAAATAGGTATTGAAGGAGAAATTCCTGGCTATTTTGAGAAAATCGAATCAAGTATTAATCGGGACATTACATATGTATATATATTTTTTTTTATTTAAGTACAGATTTATATATACATAAATATTTTTTCCGTCATTAATTTAATAAGAGATTTAAAATTTCTATATATAGGGTATGAGAGGAATGATTCGATAATGTTAAGCATTAACCTTTAATAATACTGTCTTCTAGACATAGATTTTTTCAGTAAAAAAAAAAATAATAATAATACTTGTGCTTCCTTTCAAATCTCAAACATATATAAAGTTTTTATCTGTAGAGCCATTATGACTTTGCTTGAAGGCGTTTAAAGTACTTGAACGTCAGAGTAATAAAAATAGTAAAACCCATAGATTTTTCAACAGGTTTAAACCCTATCAAGTATGCTTGGGCTGTGTTGATGACATGATTCCAACCATCTGCCATATTCTTTAGGTCTAAATTATTAAAGCTCCTGTTTACTAATCTTTTTTTTATACTAATCCCAGATTGTCTAGCAAGGCTAGACAATCTCCATAAAACCAAAAATTTCTAAAAAGTCTAAAATCAGTAGAGGGTCCAGAAGGACCTCGTCCTTAGTAAAACCCAAACAATTTAAAATATGGGCAGGGGAGGCCATGTCGGCAGAGCACCAGTGGCACTCTGGGAAGATCTTCTGTCCCTGCCGAAAAGTGAGTGCTTTAATATGACCACTCATGAAGCGCGAGAAGGCCGTTTGATACTTTCTGGGCTTGATCTGAAAAGACCCACCCGGACTTCTTCCAAAGTACCATGGGTGGCAAGGAGGAATTCTCCAAACGATGGCTTTGTTTCATCTTCATGAGGGAGTAAATCTCTCTAAAAGTAAGAGCCTCACAAGGACTCGCGTACTCCTCAGCCGCAGTCCTGGCTAAAAAGTCGGCCCTTTCATTACCGTCGATCCCAACATGGGAAGGGATCCACTGAAAATGAATAGTGTGTCCAGATGAAAGCCGGTCAAGAAGATGTAAGATGTCCAGGCTAGTCTGGTCCCCAACAATAGTGCAATTAGAGAGGTGCTGAATTGAAGCACGGCTGTCAGTTAAAATCCAGACATCGTGAAATTGATCCTCAACTTGACACGCATACTGCAAGCCTTTCCTGATAGCAATAAGCTCTGATCTAAATACTGAACAGAAATCTGGATTTTTAATTTTAAATTCCACAGCACCGGTAGGAGTTGGTATGTGCACTCTACTACCAGAAATTCCCCCATCACCCCTGCTGCCATCGGTATATATCTTCAAAGAAGATTGAGGGATTCCATTGTGTTTGGACCCACCCGTATAGATGGCGCTTTGCGCGCGAGAAAAGAAACTTTGTAACGTCCTAGAGTTTGTCACTCGGACTTTCGACTCTCACCTGATAATGAGCAACTCGCTGCTCTTGAATTTAGTTTTATTTGTACATATTGTAAATAAATAAGTACATTTGTTAGCTCTCCCACCTTGGATTCTTGATTTAAGTGTGAACTGTTTTACTTGAAATTTTACTCGATTTACTTGATTTACTCGAAAACTTGGTGGATTAAGGTGACCTCGACCCGCCTGCATTGTTGCACGAACCCCGGGATCAGCAGACCTTTAGATGATTCAGGTGAGAGATATTTGAATATTCTTTGATGATTTATTGAAGTTTCTAATTTACTCGAAATGGCTGAAAAGTTAGAAATAATTAAGAAGAAGCGTTCCGTTTTGAGGAACTTAACAACTAGACTGTTAAATGCTATTCCTGCTAAATTAGCAGAAGATATTGATAAAACTGATATCGAAACCCTGTATGATGAATTAGACGAAAAATCAAAAGAATTGAAAGGTATTGATAGAGAAATTGAACAATATTTGACAGTTAAAGAAATCGAAACAGAAATACTTTCTTGTGATGAATATAACATTAAAATTATTGCTTTTAAAAGAAAGCTAAAAAACAAATTAAGTGAATTATCAAATAAAGAAATTGCTTCGAATGAAGTTAATACATCGGGTATAAACAATAATAGCGAGCCGACCAATAGCGATGTATCGCTTAATTCTCAGAGTTTTGATTCAAATGTCGTTAAGTTGCCTAAGCTTACCATAGATAAATTTTTCGGTGACTCAAGCCATTGGCTAGAATTTTGGCAACAATTCGAAATTGCAATCCACAACAACACGAAATTATCGAAAATAGACAAGTTTAATTATCTAAAAACGTTTCTCGGTGGAACTGCCTTAAAAAGTGTAAGCGGATTTTCTTTAACAAATGAAAATTATGATTCTGCAGTAAAATTATTAGAATCCAGATTTGGAAGAAGAGAAGTCGTCATCAATTCATTAATGATTAAAATATTAAATTTAGAACCCTTGCGAAACTCCTCTAACATAAAAGAATTCCGATAATTTTACGATGAGCTTGAAATCCAAATAAGAAGTTTGGAGTCGTTAGGAGTTGCTTCTGGCTCTTACGGGCATTTATTGTATCCGATTTTATTAAAACTACTACCTAATGATATAGCGCTAGAGTTTAGCAGACAACGCAAAAATAGGGAAGAAATTGATATATCTGAGCTTATCCAGTTTTTGAAAACAGAAGTGCAATTCAGGGAAACCGTGATGCAAATGAACTCGAACTGTAATATGAATCCTGATGAACCTGTGTATAAAAACAATAGCGCAAATCCAAACAAAAACTTCCGTACTAAAACGATATTTAAATCTACACACGCATTAAACACCATGACCAAACCTTGCTGCATTTTTTGTTGGTCAAACGAACACAAATCCCATTTTTGTGAAGTCGTTCCTGATATACAAAAACGACAAATTTTAAAGAAACGAGGTTGCTGCTATAGATGTTACTTGAAATCACATCTTATTTCCGATTGTAAAGCAAAAATACCTCCATGTGCTATTTGTAATAGTTTTCAGCACAGTAAACTATTTTGTAACGCCAGAACTAGAACCGAAACTCCTGAAATTTCAGATGCCAAGCCCCCTGAAGTACCCAAATGCGCGAATCCCGACACTCAAACTCTAAGTTCGATATCACAGTGCAATTCGGTAGAAACTAATCAAAGTATTATTTTAAAAACTTGTTGTGCTATTGCAGAATCTGATATAAAATCTAAAAAGGTTAGAATTCTTCTTGACTCAGGTAGTGAGCGAAGTTTCATTTCTAAATCACTAGCTCGGGAATTGAAACTTCCCCTTATTCGTAAAGAAAAATTGAGTTTATATTCTTTTGGGGCGAAAAAGCCAGCGCAGCAAATATTTGAAGTATATAGTGTGAAACTCACAAGCCGCTTTGACCCTGAACTCTACGTGAAAGCGGAAGTAATCGCCACAGATCTCATAACTCAAGCGAGTGTTAGATCTATCTCTACTCAGCAATTACTTGAACTGGGAATAAACAACCAGTTGCTGATTTCAGATTTCGTTGACGAAAACAAATCGCCTATGGCGCCTATTTGTATTTTATTAGGAGCAGACGTTTACTACGAGGTCCATACTAAGCCGATAAACATTCAAAAAATAAATAAAGATCTATACGCAGTGTCAACAATATTCGGTTATGCGTTTATGGGTAAATTAAAGTACTCAGCTGGGAAAAACACCGAACTGCATTCCTTTTTCATGTCCGTACAAAAAGAAAATTTTGACATAAGTTCCTTTTGGAAGCTAGAATCGCTCGGGATTGTTGAAGATCAAAATGAATGTTTTTCTCAAAGAGACTTAAACGCCTTACAATATTTTAATGATAATTTAAAATTTGTTGATGGTAGATATGAAACTAAACTTTTGTTTGAAGACACTAAACCACAACTAGACAGTAATTTCGCAACAGCTAAAAGACGTTTTGACATTTTAAAGGATAAATTAAGTAAGGATAAGGAGATTTGTCAGGAATACCAAAGTATTATTAAACATCAAGAAGAAAATAGGATAGTGGAGGAAGATAAAAACGAAAATTTCGATTCTGGTTACTTCATGCCTCATACAGCTATTATCAAACCACATAAAATTACTACACGCGTAAGAATAGTCTTTGATGCTTCGTCCAAAGGAAAAAATTCAAAATCACTTAATGAATTATTATTGCCTGGCCCCAATTTAAATCCTAACTTATTAGACGTAATCTTAAAATTTCGAAAATATGAAATCGCATTTTCAGCCGATATTGAAAAGGCCTTCTTAATGATCAGCATTGCCGAGAAAGATCGTAAATTCTTAAAATTTCTTTGGTTCCGAAATAACGATCCCGATTCATTCAAAATTATGCACATGAACCGTTTACCATTCGGGGTCAATTCTTCTCCCTTCATATTAGCTGCTACGATAAAATTTCACATTAAAAAATATTCAGAAAGTAACCCTGCATGCTACGAGATGTTAAACTCATCTTTATACGTTGACGACTTGCATCATGGAGCGAGTTCGAATACTGAAGCGTTTAATTTGTCCTCGGAAGCTTCAGAAATCTTGAAAGATGCAGGTATGAATTTAAGAAAATTCAAAACTAATTCCTCTGGCCTAAGAAAGTTATGGAAGGAGAAAGGGATAATTATTGAAGAAAATTCGGAAAACCCATCTAAAATCTTAGGAATCATTTGGAACAATAATCTCGATACAATATCCTTAGACTTGAAACCAGCTTCAGAAATGTCAAATTCCTGCATCACAAAACGTCACGTTTTGCAAACTGTTGCAAAGATTTACGATCCTGTTGGTTACATCTCGCCCTTCTTAATGCGAGTTAAATGCTTATTGCAAGAAATGTGGCAACAAGCCATTGACTGGGACGAACAATTACCACAAAATTTATCGGAAAGATTTCTAAAATGGTTCGAAGAGATCAATGAATTAGAAAATTTGAATATTACTAGAAGGTATTTTGAACATAAAGTAAATTTTGACAAAATTGAGCTCTTAGTATTTTCCGACGCTAGCCTAAAGGGATATGGAGCTGTAGCCTATTTTCGAGACCCTGCGAGCCGCTCCACTTCATTCGTCATGGCCAAGAGTAGAGTGGCACCCCTCAAGAAAATCACGTTACCACGCTTGGAACTTTTAGGTGCAGTTATTGCTGCGAGAATAGCCCGTTACCTGAAAGCTTTATTTCAAATCCCTAATAATAACATCAAGTGTTTTAGCGATTCGCAAATAGTCCTACATTGGATAAAGGGATCTGCCGATGTTTGGAAGCCATTCGTTGCGAATCGAGTGCGGGAAATTCAAGACATTATCGAACCCTTTGCTTGGAAACATTGTAAAGGATCCGAGAATCCTGCAGATGTTCTGTCTCGAGGATCTTCTGCTCATGAACTAAAAGGGAATATGTTATGGTGGAATGGCCCTAACTTGGCAAGCGAAGAAATGCCATCCGAACAAGAAACTCCTCTTTTGGAGGAGGAAACTATTCCAGAAAGAAGAAAGGCTGTGATATGCACTGTCACAGATGACCACCATGAACCAGAAATATTATCTAAATTTTCAACATGGATTAAACTAAATCGTGTTGTAGCTTGGATTCTTCGATTTGTGCAAAACTGTAAATTCCCATCAGTAAAAACAACAGGTTTCTTGACAAGTAAGGAGTTAAATGATGCAGCCGATGTCATAGTGAAAATTGTGCAAAGGTTAGAGTTTAAAGATGAAATTCGGAATTTGAAGAAGGACAAGGTATTAAGCCCCAACAGTAAAATAGCTAACTTAAATCCATTTCTTGATGATAAAGATTTATTGCGGGTTGGGGGAAGACTCAGGAATGCTAATATTTCAGACGATAAAAAACATCAAATTATACTTCCCAAAAAACATTACGTGACAGAATTAATCATTAAACATTACCACGAAAAATATCTGCACAGTGGAATCCAACTGACTATTTCTTCGATAAGACAAAAATTTTGGATTGTTAACATCCGCAAAGTTGTTAGAAGAATTGTTTGGAAATGCATGAAGTGTTTCAGAAACAGGGCAAATTTAGCGACGCAAATTATGGGAGATTTACCTCCAGCTCGAGTGAAGCCCAACAAGATTTTTTCACACGTCGGACTGGACTTCGCAGGTCCATTCATGATCAAGACTCGTAAGGGACGAGGTATTAAACCTTATAAAATTTATGTTTGCCTTTACATATGTATGTCCACAAAGGCTGTTCACTTGGAAGTAGTTGGCGACTTATCTTCAGAAGCCTTCTTAGCCTCGCTGAAAAGATTTATAGCTCGTCGTGGCAAACCTCTGGAACTATTTTCTGACAGAGGAACAAATTTTGTAGGAGCTGACAAGGAATTAAAAAGAATGCTATCACAAGTTTTGGCTGATGAAAGGTTTCATGCCTACATTGCAGAAGAGAATATTAAATGGAACTTTAATCCACCTTCTGCACCCCACTTCGGAGGTCTGTGGGAGGCCGCGATTAAACAAATGAAAAACCATCTGAAAAGAACTGTTGGATCACAAATTCTTACCTTTGAAGAATTCTTCACCTTGATAACGCAAATTGAAGCATGCTTAAACTCAAGACCTCTAGTTCCTGTATCAAATGACCCTCATGATTTAACAGCATTAACTCCTGGACATTTCATCATCGGGACTTCGATGAACTCAATTCCTGAACCAGACTTGACTTCCATAAAATTAACTCCACCCGAACGATGGAAGCTCACTCAACAAATTTTCCAAAGTTTTTGGAAAAGGTGGTCATCAGACTATCTCACTCAGTTACAGCAGCGCACAAAGTGGTGCACTAAGAAATCAAATTTAGCTGCTGGAGATCTTGTGCTGATCAAAGATGATAGTCTACCACCATTGAAATGGTCTCTTGCAAGGACTCTTGAACTGTATCCTGGTAAAGACGGTAATGTACGAGTAGTACGATTGAAAACTGCTAATGGAGAACTAAAGAGACCTATTCATAAACTTTCCATATTACCTTTTTCTTGTCAATAACATGATTATTCGTTTTCATATTTAACCTTTATTTGAAATTTAAGTTTGTTTAATATGCATATACATCAGTTTATTCTTTATTTACTTAGTAATTAGTGATAATACGTTGTTTAATATTTAGTATATTGTTCCAGTTCTTATTTTATATATTTTAATTTTTCATGTATATTAATGTCATATTTCATTGTAGTGATTCCAGTGTAGTACTAGATTTATGAACCACTGTTCATCGCGGGGGTGGAATGTTTGGACCCACCCGTATAGATGGCGCTTTGCGCGCGATAGAAGAAACTTTGTAACGTCCTAGAGTTTGTCACTCGGACTTTCGACTCTCACCTGATAATGAGCAACTCGCTGCTCTTGAATTTAGTTTTATTTGTACATATTGTAAATAAATAAGTACATTTGTTAGCTCTCCCACCTTGGATTCTTGATTTAAGTGTGAACTGTTTTACTTGAAATTTTACTCGATTTACTTGATTTACTCGAAAACTTGGTGGATTAAGGTGACCTCGACCCGCCTGCACATTGGATTTAAAGAATTTTTTCAAAAACTGTAATCCGTACTAGAGAAAGAAATTTTACACCTTGGTGAATTTTTCGTTTAAAAAAATGCAAATATTATTTTAAAATTTAAATTATTCGGGGGGGGTATCTGGTATAGTGTGTTTTGAATGCTCATAAATTCCATTGGTGGACGAAATGTATAAAATGAATCCTTTTGCAGGGTACATAAAAGTTCAGGGTATCTGAAAATACCATTTTTAGTGGATTATCAGCATTTATGTAACTATAAAGAGTAGACACATTTTCTCCATAGGTTAACATTGAGGTGAGCGAATCTAATAAGGTTAGTACACAGCAGCCTCAAATCCAAGAAAAATAGTTACCGCCGCCAGGAGAAATCGTGAATATCCCGATTTTTTATCGATACTGCATAGGTTTTTGGTGGTGATAATGTTCTCAGTGACCTCTCGCTGGAGAGGACTTTGGATTTTGTTGTATTCCTGTGATAGACCCCTCAGAAAGAACACGGGCTTCACAACCCCAAGGTACCCTCGTGTCTTTTTCTCTCTCCGTGGGTTTACTTTCTTTGGTAAATGTGGGTGTCGCGTCCCCAGTGTCTCATAGTGATCCATCTCTTTCTCTTCTCATGTCCTGTCTGTTTTGTTTGTCTTCTTTCTGGGCTTTTTTATCCTTTTCCTTCTGGAACTTCCACCAACATTTTTTGTTGCTGTTTTCTTTCTTAACCCCTTTGTGTGTCTTTTGTTTGTCTTTTCTTCGTTGAAAAAAAAAATAAATAAAAACCAAATCAAGTTAAAAATAATAAAATTAACAAAAAAAGTTTTTGTGCTATCTGTCCCCTTTGGAGCCTTCACGGTATCAAAACCGATGTCCACCCACCCAACCTTGACGTTACTGTGTCCTGTACCACTCTTCGGCCTCTACCGTGAGGGACACTGTTTGGGATTGGGAACAGACCCTATTTGGGTTGTGTTGGTGGAGAGAAGTGGCATGCTTTGTGAGTAATGGTTGAGGAACGTTTCTCCTTAAACGGTCCCAGAGATAGAGGCCCTTGGTTGCGTGTATCTTTATGGCAGACGTCGCGAGGTAGCGAGAAATCCTCCTCGATTCTGTCGGGGACCGTGCACCAGGTGCACGTTACATCCCGGCGTCTGTCATTTAGTTGCAAAGAATCCGGCGGTTACACTTGTCACGATAGAAAAGTATGGAATTACGGGGTCTGGCGGAGGCCCCGTTCGAACTGGAAGTAATCCGTGGTTTCCCAAACTTGAAAAATGGCTGCAACCAAAAATAATTTAGTTACAACTTCCTGGGCAGATCGCTGAGAATGTCCAACTCTTTCTCTCCCTCCGAGAGAGCAACCTCTCCCCTCGAGGGAGCAACAAATGGCAAGGTTTTTTATAATTAAAGTGTTGATGGCACATTCGCTATGGTGTCGCCTTTTCTAATTCAGAAATCTCTATATGCAGCTATTGGAAATACAAAATCCGTAAAGAACGTTTGGCAATATATCAGTGTCCGTAGTTTCACATGCATATCTCAATTCTTCAAGAGGAGTTATTTCGGAGGCTGACTTACTCCATACCTCCGAAGAAGAGATTTTGGAAAATTTACGTGACCATCGTCTCTGCTGTACGTCGCATCACAATTCGTCGGAATGGGGAGATACTTCCAACGAAGCACCTCATTCTGACATTTGATACGCCAAACCTTCCAAAGTTCATTATTGCTGGTTATCTCCGAAGCCCTGTCAAACCCTACGTACAGAAACCTCTCCATTGCTTTCAGTGCCAAATATCTGGACACTCGTGGTTCCGTGGTCTGTGTTCGGTGTCCCCAGCCTGATCATTCCTCAGAGACGTGCAACTTGCTTGCAAAGTGTGTTAATTGTCAAGGTTATCATACCTCTTTCTCAAGTTCTTGCCCGAAGTGGATACTGGAAAAAGAGGTCCAAACTGTTAGGGCTCATAATAATTTATCATACTTAGAAGCACGCAAACAGGTTGAAGCTAGGAGTCCCAAGGTTGGTGTTTTCTATGCTTCTGTTACTGCTTCGAAGAAAATGATGGTCACTGCCTTGACGCAAACGGAACCAGTACCTACCAGTAATAAGCCGTTGAATAATAAAAACGAAAAAACAACATCTTTAATTTCCAATCCTCAAAACACAAACACCACTCGAACCCAAGTAACTTCACCATCTAAACCTCTCCTAAATAAAAAGATGAAACATGCTGAAAATCTCAAGCGATTGAGTCTTTCTCGTAAGATGAAAGACCCTCGTAATGCTGTGAGAATGGAGGAAGATTCCCTCCAAATCTGCGCATGAAATTCGGATCTTTCAGATTCCGATCATGGGGTGTCCATGGACACCTCCTCTCTTACATGCTGTTCATTCTCCTCCTTCGTCATAACGGCGACTTTTCTCTCTTGGAACTGTCGCGGTTTCCGAAATAAGCTTTCCGATCTGAAGTCTTTGATCAGAGATTACCATCCGGCCTGTGTCGCACTTCAGAAACTTTCCTGAAGTCAGCGGACACGGCCAAATTACGTCGTTACAGTTTTATTCGGAAGGACAATGTTACGGGTGTGCGAGCGCCTGGGGGTGTCGCTCTCCTAACCTCTCACAATTATCCGTTTACTGTCCTCTCCTTGAATACTTCACTTCAAGCTGTAGCTGTGCGCGTGCACACGCGAATATTAATTTCCATCTGCGCCATATACCTGCCGCCTAACGATGTTATTGATCAAAGTACTCTGGACGACTTGGTGACTCAACTTCCGGAACCTTTTATTATACTTGGAGAGTTTAATGCTCATAATGTGTTGTGGGGGAGTAGCTGTAACACCGCTCGAGGAAGGCAGGTGGAGCAGTTATTAGACCATAATCTTTGCCTCCTCAATAATGGTGATCCTATTCACTTTCACGAGCCATCTCGAACCTTTCACGTAATCGATCTTGCTATCTGTTCACCGTCCCTATTTCCATCTTGTAACTTCTGGGTTGGTACTGATCATCGTAGCAGTGACCATTTCCCTTTTATATGTCACTGTCGGGCACGGGATCTTTAGTCTGTCGCCCTGCGCGATTCAAATATGAGTCTGCGAACTGGTCGCGATTTAAAGACAGTGCAGTAATCACCCAATCTATGGTCGACGGTACTATCGATGATGTGGTTCGTCTTGTTTCCTCGCTACTACATATGTCAAATACTTGTTTACTACATATGTCAAATACTTGTAATGCATTTATTAAGGTATATAAAAATAGCATAAACTCAATTTAGTCTATTTGTTGTATTATAAACCTTAGAAGCATTGATATCAGTTTTGCAAACATTTGAAAACCTTTACCATAGGGAGAAGGGGGATAAATATCCTTCTCGGAGCTTAAAGCTACTTACAAGTGTAACATTGTGAGTCACAATATAAACTATAACTAGCCGCTGCGCGACCAGCGTGGTCGCTTTTAGTTTTATATTTTCTTTTGCAAAACAACGCAAGTGAAAGTAACGTATGTAAGGAATGCTACCATTACCTGTCATCATATATATACGTTGTTAAGGGGTATTCTCTATAAGGCTGATTCTAGAACATCGTGATAAAAAAAAAATGTGAATTTCCATTATCTCAGAACAGAGTTAAAGATAAGACTGAGAAACTCAACATCAATGATTTTAAAAATTACATCCCTCTTTGTATGTACTATTTTTCAAAATTAAAATATCTATACTTTATCATTACAACAAATAAGAAATTGTTGGGGAAATATTTAAAATATAGTGTAGATTACATCACTCTCTGTATGTATTACTGTTGTAGTGACCAAATTACCCCCTATTAAGTATAAGGTAATGATTACACAAGTTATGAAGTTACATAATGAGCACTTAAAAAAAAAAACTATAGTGATTAAAGTAGATCGCGTTGTGGTCCAAAGGACAACCCAAGTTCAGTCATGTTCTGATACGTGTGAGGGAGAAACAAATAATTGACAGACACAAATGACAGGTAAAAAAATAACACATTTATTCACTATTAGGAGTATGAGAAGTTATTTTAAACAAAACGATAACAACATTTTAACTATCCCCCAAACATTATATATATGTAACTTTTAAATTTAAGCCTCAACGGCTAACCAAAAAATCGTGAGTAAGCATTGTGACCTACATAAATATTATAACACTTCTAGCTTAGCTTAAATTTAAATAGTTAAAACATCAAGTTTCATCTCATTGATTAGAATGGATCCAAAATGATAAAAATTTGGCAAAGATCTCACCGACTCGATGACACAAATATAGATGACGGATGCTGAGCGTCGCGTTCTGAAGGCTGGCTATCACAGACTCCCGGTGACACAAATCTAGATGACGGTTGCTGAGCGTCTCGTTCTGAAGGCTGGCTATCACAGATTCCCGGTGACACAATCTAGATGACGGATGCTGAGCGTCGCGTTCTGAAGGCTGGCTATCTCAGACTCCCGGTGACACAAATCTAGATGACGGTTGCTGAGCGTCGCGTTCTGAAGGCTGGCTATCTCAGACTCCCGGTGACACAATCTAGATGACGGATGCTGAGCGTCGCGTTCTGAAGGCTGGCTATCTCAGACTCCCGGTGATACAAAATCTAGATGTCGGTTGCTGAGCGTCGCGAGGAGGGCTATCACAGACTAGATGACGGTTGCTTATGACGATGGAAACTGCATGCGCAGTCATGTTTTAGTAGGCCTGGACGCCGGGGACCAAAACCCCTTCTTAACAGATCAAATCTTCCTCCAACGGCCCTCGGTCACTCCTCTCTCCTAAAAACCCCGCGCACCCCCCTATAAGGGTGGGAAGTTTCACTCCAAAAAAACTCCGCGTACCCTCAACAACAGCGCCTTTCCGTAAAAAGTTCCTTCCAAAATGGCGGGAAAAACACCCACGCCCGCGCAGTGATACAGGATGACCCAGGAACAGGTGTCCAGCCAACACCCCCTTCTTCGAAGACCCCGGCCGGGTCAGGGAGCTGGGCTAAAAATAGAACGCAAAACGAACAGAATTGCTTAAAAAGTAGCCAAAATTGGGGAGATTCGTGATTGAAGCTGAGTCGGTGAGAAATTTACCAGAAATTACCGACAATACATTAAAACGGCAAATTACTGCTGGATTTCTACCACGTTAATGATTACAAAGTAAAAACATAGGATATTCTAATATTACAATAGGTCCGTTATACAAATTTAAAACAAAATAGTGAATTAAATAATAGATAAAATACACTTATTCACTTAAAGAAAACATGGATTTTGCACATCATACCCGTGACGAAGGATACCGCAGCGAGAGAAAAAAAAAACACAGCACCCCAAAAGCTTATTAGTACAAGGCGCTTATGACACACAAATGAACTTCTTAATCATTAACGAATTAAAATTACATAATTGCGAGAAATCTAATTAAAATTCAGGCTGACCCGAAATTAAAGTCTAATACAGTTTGACAGAACACTAATGCTAAGATGTTAAGAGATACAGGAAATTAACAATAGCAAGATAGTTAATAAAATTAGCTTCTATCTGCCATAATTAAATCTATTTAATTATTTTACACATTTAATGATAAAAAAGAACAAACAAAAAAAAAGGAAGAAGAAAAAGTTTAAAACAAGTTAATACCAAATTCAGACTTATGGGTTTAAAGTTATCACAGCCCAGGGTTTCCGAGCAAGTTAAATACTTAGATTAAGACTTAAGTTTGAAGTAAACCAAAGTTAATTTTTATTTTTTATTATTTTATTTTAAAGAATATTCATCTCAACTTAATGTTGATGATGAGTAAGCAACTACCAACTAATTAAAGAGATAAAACTAAAACTTACTAGCCTTGATTTGTAATTAATTAGCTAATTAATAAAGAGCACCACCACACTGTTCACAATTCAGATATCTACACTTAATCATATTAAATAATAAATTGTTGAGAAAATTTCTTCATTTATAAAATGGAGTAAAAATTCGGCAAGTACTGAAAAAAGTGTAGAAAATTAACTATTACTGGTTGTTGATTGCTATGCCGGCGACGGTTAAGCCTAACCTCGCGATTATTTATGCTCTCTCTTAATGAATTATTTCTTCGCTTTCTTTCTTGAGACTGTTCCCAATTTTCACTTGATCGTGCAGCGTGCTTTCGAACATTCCTGATTTCAGTGCGTAAATCCATGTTGACAAGCGGTTGCAAATTGCGGACTGCCGCTAATGTTTACATCTGGTAATGGCAACCGTTGCCATTCGGAGTGTAGAAATATCGTCGATTTTTGTGCCGCACACCTACGCGTTTTAAATATATAGAAAACAATAAACCAATAAAAGTGATCGTGGCCGACTTTGCGACTCTCCATACTTGTTGCATATTTGAAGTATCCCAAGCCCATATTTGAATGTCACGCATTATGGTGAACGCTATTATGGATTGTGATTTTCTTCCACCTTCCCCTGAGACTTGCTTCTCAGGTCTTGATCCTACTATCTTTGACTTTGAAATATTGAATCACTGTCTGCTTTACTTAGAAGCCTTCATAAACAATATGAACTTTAAGGATTATGAAGATTCCCTCGACTTCATTATAAGATCTACGAAAGAGACTCTGACTGCCTACCACCAGACTGACGGACTTGAAAGAGATTTGATCCTCCTTTAACTTACTGGTATTTGGAAATACAGTGATTTCCGCTTATAAGAATCACGTTTGTTATTGCTGTTTTTGATTCTTATAAGCGGTTGATTCTTATAGCCGAAATTTAGGTTTTTGGACAGGCACACACACACACCTATATATACATACACTCAAGAGCCAAAACATTATACCACCCCTACATTTTGCAATGAATTCGCCTGGATGACGTGGAAGGCACGTGATCAGGTGGAAGTGGTATTTAACTGCTGCTGGAGAGTCTGAAGAATCATTCTTTCACTTACTTCTGTGTGTGATGGGAAAGGCTGCGGATCTAAGCGACTTTGATAGAGGGCAGATTGTAATGGCTCGAAGGCTCGGAACAAGTATTTCCGAAACTGCACGACTCGTGGGTTGTTCGCGACCTACAGTTGTTAGTACTTATGCAAAGTGGATGAATGACAGTGAAACCAGCAGTAGACGACATGGTGTTGGACGTTCACACGCTATCAAAGAAAAAGGTCGTCGGAGACTGTCTCGCATGGTGAAGCAAAACCGGAGCCAGACAGTGGCTCAGCTGACAGCCCAATACAATGCAGGGCCAAGTAGAATAGTATCGCAGCACACTGTTCAGCGGACACTGTTGGATATGGGGCTACGCAGCAAACGTCCCACTTGTGTGCCTTTGCTGACCAAGCGTCATCGCCAACTGCGCCTGCGCTGGGCCCGGGAACATCGCTACTGGTCCATGGATCAGTGGGAGAGAGTTGCCTGGTCAGTTGAATCACGGTTTGTCATTCATCACTCCGATGGCCGTGTCAGGATACGCCGTCTTCCAGGCGAACTGTTGTTCCCTCAATGTACAGTAGGTCATACACAGGCCGGTGGTGGCGGTATTATGCTTTGGGGGACGTTCTCTTGGGCGTCTCTGGGACCCGTGGTTGTGGTAGAGCAGACCATGAATGCTACAGGGTATCTGAACATCATTGCGGACCAGTTGCACAGGAAGCCGCAACCAGGGTCCAGGAAGCCGCAACCAGGATGTGGGAGGTGGGAAAAAAAGAGTCCCTGTCTTTTTTTGTCAGTGGAAAAAAGTTAAATCGGACCTGGACGGGTAGAGGTGCTCTGTGGTCAAGCTAATAGGACAGTGTTTAGCTAAGGCGTTTAAGGTGAAACTATTATGCTATGTCTAACAAAGAAAGGGATGCATTTTATAATTGTATTCAATCCCATCTTATCACTCTGTCTTTAAAAAAAATAAAGAAAGAACTCCATGCCTTTTGTGTGTTTAGGTGGCTTTTTTGGAAAAATGAAAGGAAAGCGAGTGTAAACTGATTCTTAAAACCGGTGGATTGATTCTTTAAAGCGAAAATTTTAACATGGAAATAATACATTTGTTTTTGTTTTTGCGATATTGATTCTTATAAACGGTTGATTCTTATAACCACTGATCACTATAAGCGGTGGTTACTGTATATTGCTTCTTTTACACTAAGGTCCACGCATGATAATTTTAAAAATCTTATCACTGTTGTAAGATTAATTACTGTAATTAATCTTAAGTTGTATTACTGTAATTTTACTCTATCATACAACAACTAAATCTAAAAAATCTAATAAGGTTAAAAGATTTAATGAAATCATCGAACCACTGACTAAGCGAGTAGCTCGCAAAGATTTAATTAGTTAAGCCAAATCTGAAGCCTTGGAAACAAGGAACAGATTTCATCCCCTTAGGGATGATGACTGATTTTGAGACTGAGGGACTGGATGAACCAGTCAATAATAAACGTGAACCCAAACCAGAGAACTTTTTCGTTAAGATGGTCCCTGATCACTATAAGCGGTGGTTACTGTATATTGCTTCTTTTACACTAAGGTCCACGCATGATAATTTTAAAAATCTTATCACTGTTGTAAGATTAATTACTGTAATTAATCTTAAGTTGTATTACTGTAATTTTACTCTATCATACAACAACTAAATCTAAAAAATCTAATAAGGTTAAAAGATTTAATGAAATCATCGAACCACTGACTAAGCGAGTAGCTCGCAAAGATTTAATTAGTTAAGCCAAATCTGAAGCCTTGGAAACAAGGAACAGATTTCATCCCCTTAGGGATGATGACTGATTTTGAGACTGAGGGACTGGATGAACCAGTCAATAATAAACGTGAACCCAAACCAGAGAACTTTTTCGTTAAGATGGTCCCTGGTTACCAAAGCATAATTGAAAATATTAGTAAAATCGCCAATATTGATTTGCCCAAAATTGTTTCTGGTAAATTCATTAAAATAACACCAATCACCATTGAACAATTCAGAAATATACAACGTTACCTTGAAACCAACAAAGTTGAATTTTTTGGAAAAAATTCAAAAAATGAACGACTGCTAAAAATACTAATTAAAGGAATCCCTGTTGATATCCCTATTGAGGATGTCAAAGCTGAACTTACCGGACTTGACTTTGAGGTAGGTAGGGTCTCCCAACTTAAGAGATTTAATACTAAAGAACCACTACCAATTTTCCTTTGTCACCTCAGACAAAGTGAAACCTTAAAAGATATCTATAACTGCAGGCACTTCCTTGGCTTCATTGTTAGGATTGAAGCATACAAATTTAAAGGCACCAAAGAATGCTTCAATTGTCAAAACTTTCCCCATAGCAGTAAAGTCTGCCTTTTACAAGCGGTCTACATGAAGCGTGCAGGTTCCCACCCTTCTGCTAAGTGTACTAAATCTCTTGATACCTCTGACAAATGTGCCAACTGCGGCGGTGATCGTCCCGCAAGCTATCGTGGTTGTAGCGCTCATCCGGAACAAGTTAAAAAACGTAGAAATCAGATTAAAACGATCAAGGAAGCGGCTAAAGCAGGCAACTACCCCCCCCCCCCTCAACTAATTGTTCCAACCACCTCCGGGAATTCCTTCACAAGTAAACCAGTTACCTCAAACATTTCTTACAGCCAAATTGTTAACCCTAATACTTCCACTCGCCAAACCAATATAACTGAAAAAACTAACAATGCTGTAACTCATGTTAATAACACTACTGAACCACAAACCTCAAATAAGCTGCCGTTGGGAAACCTCGACAGCTCTCTTAATAAATTACTTAAAATTAGGGATGTCCTAAAAGAAATTAAAAGTTTATGCCACGATTTAAATATTCCTGACCTTCAAAGTCTATTCAACTCTCTTAACTCCTCAACATTAAATAACGTTCTTCCTGCTGCCTCACATGAGACAGCCAACTCTTCTGCTCCGTAATGGCGTCTTGTTCTCCTGCAATTCCTGTTCTGAGCTGGAATGCCAACGGCTTGTGTACATGTATTCATGAGCGGGTCTTTTAATGTCTACGGGAGTTCATTATTCAGAACCCCGTAGATCTTATTTTGGTTCAGGAAGTTAAATTCCCTACTCCTAGAGCTCTTCAAATTCAAAATTATAAACTCTATCTTACCCCCCGTCATGACTAATGCCCTCTCCCCCTTCGTTTCGGTGGTACGGCGATCTATGTCAAACGGAATATCAAACACAACCATCTGACCAGTCTCAACCTAAACACCCTGGAAAGCACCATTGTCAAAATTTGGATTAATTCTATGACAACTCTCACTATTGTCTCTACTTACCTTAGGGTTATGAACGGTAGGCCCATCACCTCAGAACTTAATCAACTTTTTAATATTGACCAAAAAGTTATTCTTTTTGGCGACTTCAATGCTCACCATCCTCGCTGGAACTGTCACAATGACCGCTCAGTTAACAATTACAGAACTGAAATTAATTCTTACTCTATTAATAACTCTACTGATATTGTCTTCCCTCGTTACCCCACTAGATTCGATATTTCTGGTTCTCAATCTACGATTGACTTTGCCCGCCTCAACAATATCAACTACTCATATCAAATTAATTCAGTCATTGATCTCTCTTCAGACCACTTGCCCGTAAAGCTTGATATCAATTGCAACCATCTGCTCCCCCCTATTATTCCTCCCCACCATATTAATTGGCAGTCCTTCACTACTTTTGTCAATAACTCTCCCCCACCCTTTAATTCCATTAACAATCCTGATGACATAGACGCTGCTGTTGCCTCTATCACTAATACCATCAAAAATGCCCTTGAATTTGCTAAGGTCCACTCTTCTCAGCATCACTACCACAAATTACCCCAATATATAGCTGATTTAATTAAATATAGGAACCATGTAAGGAAACTTTGGCAAAATTCTCATGACCCTAATTTGCTCAGAGTCTATAAATCCTTAGACACCCAAGTTAAAAGCAAAAATAAAAATTTTTAAAAATAATAAATGGAAGGATTTTATTGAGTCGTTAGCTCCCACTTATAATTCAATTTGGCAATACCTTAAAAGAATTAGAAAGCCTCACAAACCCCTTCCCCCCTTTAACTACAATTCTGATGTCCTTACTAACGACTCTGACAAAATTGAGGCCTTAGCAACAAATTATGAAACCCAATTTAACCCCTATGCTAGTGTTTTCTGCCTAAGTTCAATTGATAAAGTTTATGATACCCTTCAAAATTTTCAGACCACGAATCACGATAGTGAAATCGAAAATACTAATGTTTTTGAAGTTCTTAATGCTATTAAATCCCTCCCTAATGGTAAAGCACCTGGTCAAGACGGTATCACTAATAATGCCATTAAAAATCTCCCTCTACCATATGCTGAATATCTTACTGATCTAATCAATAGTATCTTTAAATTTAAATACTTCCCTAAAGCATGGAAATCTGCTAAAATTTTCCCTATTCCTAAACCTGGTGAAGATCCTTCTCTACCTAAAATCTATAGGCCCATTACTCTTCTAACTTCTCTTTCCAAGTTGACTGAACACATCTTCTGCACCCGCTTATATAACTTTATCTATAGTAATAACATCCTGCCTAATACCCAATTTGGTTTCAGACCCAAACATTCTACCTCTCATCAGCTTCTTCGTGTTACTGAATACATTCATGATGGACTACAGAACAGAATGCAGACTGGCGCTGTCTCTTTTGATATTCTCAAAGCTTTCGACACTGTTTGGCACAGTGGCCTTATCTGCAAACTCATAAAAATTAAAAGGCCAGCTGCCCTAATCAATTTTATTCAATCTTATATTTCTGGCAGAACTTTTGCGGTTAGCTATTCTGGTCTTACCTCTACCCTTCGCCCCATTAATGCTGGAGTTCATTAAGGCTCTAAACTCGATCCGGTTCTCTTCAATTTATATATGTATGATATCCCCACCAACCCTCTATGCTGATCCTCTATGCTGACGACACCGCCATTCTTGCTAAGAATCATAACATCAAGTATATGCATCTTTACCATCAACGCCACATCTACATTCTTGAGAGCTGGTTTGATAAATGGCGCATTAAATTAAACCCTAGAAAAACTAAAGCTATCTTCTCTTTTAATAGAATTCCCCCTCCTCCTGTTAATGTCTACGGCCAGCTCATTCACTTTGACAGAGAAATTAAATATCTTGATATCTACATTGATAGTAAATTAACTTGGAAGAAAAATATTAATAACAATATCTGTAAATTTTTTAAAGCCAGAAAAGACATCGCCCACCTCCTGTACCAAAAGGAGATGAGTATAGGAAATAAATAACTACTCTACAAAACTGTACTTAGACCTATAATTCTCTATACAGTACCTGTATGGCGGTCTGCGGCCTCCAGCCACGTTCAGAAATTGCAAATTACTCAAAACAAAACTTTACGTTTACTTACTAATGCTTGCAGGTATAAAACTAATTACTTCATCCATAAAGATCTTAATATTGACCGCATCCGCCTTGCCATAGTCAAACTCGCAACTAAATTCTTTTCCAATCTGTACTCTGTCCCCAATGAAGAAATGGCCAGTATCCCTGTCTACGATAATAGAGAATTTTATCGCAGGCCAAGTGCAACTCTAGTGTTTGACACTGGAATCATTCCTAACACCTCTTTTCTAAAATTTCCCTGCTTGTTGCTTCCTTTGATTTTTGCTTTCATTAAGATTCTGGACCTTTTATTTTGAACCAATCATCTGATGCAAATCGCTTGGCTGATAGCCAATCACTTTATTCAAATATCTACTCGCAGACCTCTGAGACTCGCACTTGACTTGTGGAGAGTTTTATTTATTTAACTAGGGGTTTCGCCCCTAGGCTCGCTACGCTCGCTCCTCTGTTAGGGTCAAGGTCAAGGTATATTGAGTTTGTTGGAATGCCATGGTCTTACGACTTTACCTCCAGTAGCAAGATATGTACATCAGAAAATATGTGCTCAGCAGTAAAATAAAAATTAAGCCCTCTTCAGATAAGTAAAATAAAAAATATAATAAGCAATAAAAGAATAAAATTCAAATATTTAGAATAATTGGTAAAAATGAGCGTCCACCGGGATCGAACCGGGGACTATCGCATACGAGCAGCGCGTTCAAGCACAGCGCCAATCCTGGCACAGCAAGTTGAAGGAATAAGTTGCTAATAGCGAGATACATAGAGGTGATTCTCGGGCAATGCAACAGCTTCCATCCATTTACTGTTGAAGGGGAATCACTGTTTCAGCTTTAAAATTCAATTAAAAATCGAAATTTTAAGATAGAGACTTGAAATGAGGTTTATATGAATGAGAAAGCTTTCATCTTCCAGATGATGTAAATATTTTCTTTGTAAGATAAAAAACTCGAGGAGCATCGATATTACATCCACATATGTGACGATATTTCTCGAAAAAGTGGGTTTAATATTTTGATGAAAATATTAGTCTGTTTTAAATTATTTTTAAACAAATGAGGTCTTGTTTGAAGGAGAAATGTCTGTAGTCTTAGATTGTAAAAAGATCAAAATTCTACAATTAAATTTTGGCGAGTTATCGTAATCTGAACATGAAAAAGTCAATATTTTTCCACAAAACATAAAATAAAAAAAACCTTAAAGACCGACGAAGATGAGACAGGTCTTACTTTCTTCCCCGCATTTTTCTGCATCTATTGGTATCAGTCTCGACCCCATACCCCCAGCGGTTTCGGAGGAGATAGCGTGACAAGCTTTTGACAGCGGCGGCGCCAGTTACTTTTTTTTTAGAATAGAGAGACTTTTAAGCTAATTGTACACTTTTAAAAATATTTCAAACCTAGTACTTTTTGCATTATTTTTTCACCTAATTTCTTTTAAGTCTAACTTTTAATTTTCCCTTAAATGCTATTATTTATTTTTTATTTACTTATCGTCTTGCTCTTTATAGGCAAGATTTAATTTAGCCAAATTAACCTGTTAAATTTTCTCAGTTGACAGACTATTTTCTCTTTTGACAGTTTTCTTTTGCTTAATCACTTTTGACTTAATTTTTTTTCTCCTAATTTCATACCTTCTTGGACCATGTGTTAAAAGTTGCAGTTTTTCCAAATACTCATACCGAGGGTAAAGGGCCTTTCAGGCCCTATTTTGTACCTCATGAAAAATAAATGTCTATGTCTATGTCTATGAGTATCTCGCCAGCCCTAAGTGCTTGCAAAATGTCAAATAATGCGTTTTACGGAATTTAGAAGTTGCTCTTTAACAGCTTTGAACCTCAGCTATATTTCTTTATCTTTCGAAGATTGAAAACCTTATACGAAGTTTGATAATTTATTCCAGTATGGTTTATGATTTTATGGATAGGAGTATATTGTTTTTGTTTGCATAGCCATGAAAGCTATTCTTTGAAGACCATTTTCCTAAAACATCTCCTTAAAAAAGTTTCCCTTTTTATGTTTTTAATCCTTATTTAATGTCGTGGAAGCAAAGATTTTCTCTAAATTTCTGGAGCACTGAAGACCCAGAATCAAATCTCTCTATACGCCATCGGAGTGCGACGCCATTTTTAGCTTTGGAGACCAGAACTAACTGTTCCCATGTTAACGTCCATAGAGGAAAATTTCGACGATTTTTTACTTCAAAGCCAATATTTTTAAATTCTTGAAACCTCTTGAAATGTATACCGAAGAACGTCAACTTAATTTTAAAAGTACAATTAACCTTGTTCCAAACGCAATATTTAAAGAAAATTGAAAGGTTTCTTTGGAAATCGGCTGTTTTACGCTTTGTGCGCAGACATTTGGCACAAAGCGGACTGTTTGTTGCTAAGTGCGAATGCTTTTGTACATCTCAAATTTATCTCTGCATTGGCGATCAATATCTCGCTAGGCAATGAATGGGCGGAAGCTATAATTTTCATGGTTTGTTTTTTATGTTTATGGGTTAGATTTCTCCCGTCGTGATTATCGAAAGTATTTCATTTTAATGATGTACTTATCATATTTTTATGCAACGTATAGCTAGAAGTATTATCGTAAAACCAAAGTATTTGTTTCAAAAGTATTTTATATTTCCACAAAAACTAAATACAATGTATACAATTTATAGTAAAACTAGTTTACGTTCAGTACAAAACTAAATTTGTTACCTCACACTTTATTTAAATTAGCTCTGTTTTGCTGTTGACTGCAGTCATCAGAATTAGAAGCACAACAACTAATTTATCCATTTCCCTTGAATGTTTTATTGTAAAGAAAAAAGTGAGCTGAATTCTACCAATATTTCTTTACTAAATTCTGGTCATTCTGTGCTGTGTATAAAATTAACTTTTTAAATTTTATATCGATAATTAATTTATTGATTGTTGAAATTATTTAGTTTGATCTGTTTGAAACTTGACAAGCAATTTAAAAGTTAGAGTTTTCGTATTTTTATTTGTTGTTAACATTTCTCAAACATTAGTAAACTCAATAGTATGTCCCATATTTCATGACTAAAATATATAATTACGCCATTTCCTCATTCTGACATAAGCATCAAAGATCAAAATCTATGTAATTATGCTTCTTGCTCTTTCTCGAAGGTTTAGCTATGAAGTCAGAATTATGATCAATTTTCAAAAGTTTGAATTGACTTCCATCTGATATCTAAAAAGTCAAGAACTTCATCAAAAGGCTCTAAATTTTCTAAACAATTCTGGACTTTTAACATACTGCAATTACCTTTGAAAATCTATGTTTATAATAAAAATAATTTTCAGTCAGTATCATATTTCTGACAACTACATGAATAAAATATATTTTAAAATTAACCATTAAATTTATATCATTTAAAAGTTAACATAATTTAAAACTTATATTATTTAGAATTTTAATGCTTGGTATTAACAGATTATTTGCTATCATTTTATTTCTCTCAAATTCCATCTCATTTATTTCAGACCTCCAATATAAATTTGTAAAAATTAAAATTTATTTTTCGGTGATCATTAGTAAATTTGATACTTAATCCTGTGTATTAGTACATATATTGTAAGACAGTCTAAAGTAATTCTGTTTTGTGTATAAAATTCACTTTTTATGTTTTGTGTTCATAATAAATATATTGTAATTATTTGTAGACAAGAGTAACTAGGTGAGTCATGGGTGAAATTTTATCGTTAACAATTTATAACCTCATCTAACTACCACAGAAAATAGTATCTAGGAGTAAAAACTTAATAAATTACTACTGTATAATGAGTGATTTATTGACAAAATATCCCACATGAAATTATCCAGTATTAAACTGAAGAAATACTATAGTTTTACAATTAAAGAATTTTCATGATAGAAAAGACAAAAATAATATAAACAATACATTTATATCTTGATAGTTAGATTTCAAGAATCCTGTGGATTATCTCAATAAATATACATTTTTAATTCATCAGCCAACAAGACTTACACTTAAAAATAGATATAATTTAATCTATTTGAAAAGTGTAGAACCAGCTAGCTTGGTATGAGAGACAAGTTGCATAAGCAGTTAATAATAACAAACAATTTCGTTTTATGCAATAAAGCATTTTAATTTTTTTAATTATGACCTACAGTATATAAACGTCACATTTCGCACTTAATTAAACGATGATTATTTATTGATTTCGAAAACCTTCAGGAAAGTTCTTCGAAAGTTATCGCGAGTGGGAGAATTTAAAATGCTTCAAATCAAAACAGTGAAATTTATAAATATCTTTAAATACTTACTGATCTCTAGCAGAGCATGTTGAGTTTTTAAAAATGCAAACCAAGATTTGAGAAAAAAGAATCAACAAAAAAATTAAGCACAATATGGTAAGTTTTAATTTTTCATTGATGCATGAACACAAGCATGTGTTAATCCAGACAAGTCTTAATAGGACGTCGATAATTGAGAAGCCTTAATTGCATCTTAATCTCTCGTTTGATTAAGTTGAAATTTTCGCACAAAAAAAGTACCAATATCTTACGTAGGCACACAACTCGTCACTCTCACAAGAAAACAAACTTTTCTAACAATCCAAAATGATTTGGCATCTTTTTCGTACAGTTTTGACACAAGGTTACCATACAAGGGTTATCATAATATTCTATTTGAATATGGATATCGCCTTCTTGGCAGATTTTGGCATAGCAACATTCGAAACTGAATAATCTTTATTGTTTTTCTCGTTAAAAATGTCATTTCCAGGCGTAATCTTTTCAAAAATCATAGATCTTCAATATTTAAAGGTTTACATAGTAGGAATTCAGCCAAGTATGAATAGATTTCGAATAAAAGTCTCCGCAAAATAGTGGCCATGTTAATCTCTATAGGGTTTCTTAGTTTTGTTCTCCAAAGGTCTCCAAGATGGCCGCCTCACTCCGATGGCGTATAGGGCTTTTAACTCGTAAATTTTTATAGAACTTTATAAATAAACACACACTAAGGGCCTGTTCACAAAGGTGTCCAGTAGCGGAGCGTAAAAGGAAAATTGGCGCTGAGGCGGAAATAAACCAATCATAGGCGTTAAAAATTCCGTTGCTAATCGTTTGCAGATTTGTCATTGGTTAAATATATTTCAATACTTTAACGCTTCTGCTACTGGACTCCTATGTGAATAGGCTCTTAGTCTGTGAGAAGTTATAGAATACATGATTCCCTTAATCGGACAACCTTTCAGATGCACCCTTCTTAAGCCTACCACTGCCTTGCTGTAAACATACCTAGTTTTAATTTTGCGGTCGAAAAGCAGTACTCCGGGACGCTTTTCACATTACCTATTACCTCAATCATTGGTTTTGCCCCTAAAAAGGTAAATAGAAACTAGTTATCATAAAATTCTGATCAACTCCAAGGAGTTACTGAAGCAAAGCGTTCCTCCTGAGTCTAAAAGAGTAATCTCCATTTGTAAGGGAGGGGAAAAAGTGTTCATAAGAGAATTATTTTTAATTCCTACTCGGAAAATTTTCATTTTCGCTGATTCTAAGAACATTTATGTTTTTTTTCTTATGTACTTAATGTAATTTATCGTCATCGTGTTTGGTAGTTGGGGAGGGATGGAGCGTATGATGCGTCAAATGTAGGTAGCGCTGCAATGTAGCGGCTTTCAAAAACAAAAGTGTATGATTCCGTGTTGAAAATTATTTATGTAAGTAATTTCTTTTCATTTTATATTTTTATATGTAATTTTGCCCCCGCTTCATATGAGCTTAGTTTACAATAGCCTGCAAAGAATGCATTACTGATCATTTATGAATAATGTTTTCAATTGTATCACTTCCGCTGCCCTTTAATGTAAACAAAATTTTTTCATATTTCGTAAAAATTAGATTAGTGTTCAAAATCAGCCATTGTATGGTACTTTTTGACTTTGCCTTGTTAATTTAACAGTTGCATAGTACTAGAACATCATACATTTAACTATTTAATTATTTTTTCTGCTGTTAAACATATTTTTTATAAACTTAAATACAAGTTTCTTGAATTATTGGAAATTTAAGAAAGTTATAGCTAAGAATTATTGTTTAATTTTATATAATACATGAATTGTGCTTCAAATGTACATTGTTTGTAAAGCTTGTTCTTAATAATTATAAACTATACATCAACTGTCAAATCATTGTTTTGATTTGTGATTAGGTAACTGCTACTTTTATGGTGGGAAGCTGAGATCCGTTTGTGATGAATTTTTAAAAATAAATTACCTTTTTTCTTTCTTCGTAAAGAGGAGTTTTTATCAACTGTATAGCGTGTATCATGATTGTATTTAATTTTCATAAATGCGTGTACGCTTCAGGGTACGAAACATTTTTTATTCCTTGATTTAGCAGTTAATATAAGGAAATCATTTGTGAGAAATGCCTTTCTTTCATATGTATGTGAGAATTTAGGTCTTGAGTACATCCCAAATACTAAATAAATTAAAATAATTCTAACAGTACATATAAATTTTCCAAATAAAAGTATAATAAAATCAGATCTTGAAAATATCTGAAGCATAATTCTTAAATTCAAATAATTTATTATGGAAAATTTAGTTGGAATACTTGAGCACTGTACTTGTTCTTCAGATTTCACTATCCAATGAAGTCTGATGTAACATTTATTTATCAAATTTTTATTGCAGTTATTATTTGTTTTTAGATAGTTGCCTATTACTTAAATTTTTAAACCAGAGCTAGGCTGACAGGCAAAAACAAAACAACTGGAAACTGTAGAATGAATGATGTTGTTGTGCTTTCTGTGTGGTATTTTTTTTCTGAAATTTAAAACTGTGTTTAAGGATTGAAAGGCCAAACATCCATTTATAGATATGATATTTCAGTTTAATTATTCTTGGGCCTTTAAAAATTTTTGGGCCTTTTTTAAAGAAAAAATATTTTTCCATCATTGCACAATACCATTCAGAAGCATGTAGTAAAGGCTTTTAGTATTTTTAATTAGCTGTGCCCCCCCCCCCTGTTTTTCTACTGTATTCACCGGAGAATCTCTCTACTGAAACTGTAAAATGTTAATATACATTGCTTAAGATAAAGCTTGCTGGATTTTTTTAAACTGTTTTAGTGTAAAATATCTCTTGGTTCTCTAATAACTTTGTAAGATATAAATTTGTTAGTTGGTTTTGGGGGTCATCTTTTTGCTACTCAAGTGATGGACTAAATGTTTAAAGTCATTTGTAGCTAGCTATGATCACCCTGTTAACTGTGAACTGAAACTCACAGAGTGAGGGTAGCACCCTGGAATGGTCAACTATCATCTATGCAAATATACTTTATCTTTTGTTGAACTTATACATGAACTTTTGTTAACTATACATGAAATACTAATTTCATGTATAGTTCTTAAACATACCAGTTACAATGTATAAATAAGGTATTTTATTTTATAACAAAGAGTTAAATCTATTTAAATGTCAAACAATTAAAACTTAAACTATTTTATATTATATATGCCTATTTATGTTCCTTTATCATTTCTTCATGACTATTTCATATTATAAATAATTATGTTATTGTTATGTTGGTTTACATAAAACATCACATTACAGGATTCTAAAATGCTACAAAATTAAGTTCAGGTTTCATGGATTTTCACTTCATATTAATTTTATATAATAATGATGTTATCAGCAGCAATTAAAAAGAAACTTGCATATGAAAGAAATTTGGTGAAATGTTGGGATCATAAAATTTAATGCTATGAAACATGACATTCAGGGGTGCTTTGAATTGAATGAGGATAATGCACTATCCTTTATTAAAGTAGGTGCTATTCAAAAGAGTGCTAGAATTTTTCGTACATTTATATATATTCAAGTATTCAGCATGATATTTCATTTTTAAGCATATAAAAATCTGAATCTGATTGTGTCATAGTTTTTAAGAACATCTGTATGAAAATCAATTCTTGCCATAGCTTTAAAACCTTTGCTTAACAATGACACTGTGTTCTTAAAAGTACTATATAGATGATGGATAGAAATATTAAATCAGAGCAAAAAATTATTAAAGCAAAATGACTGAAGATGAAAAACTGAGCTTGACAATGAGTATCCTCATAAACTGAGGATACCTATCATTAATGTGCCAAAAACCTTTAACCTCAATGAGTTTGCTTGTCAAAACTATAATAGAACAAAATAGCATTGATAGGAAAGTTTTTTTTCTTTAAATATACTATTTATTATGATAGAATACCCATGGTTAATTCAATAGGATTTTTTCATCTTAATGTAAATTTTGTTGCCTTCATCGTCGTTTATTTTGGTTATGCTTCTTTATATAAAAGGTTTATTAATTTAGCTAGTTTTAAGCAGTTAAAATTGTTAGCAATGATACAAAAATATGGCATTTTAGAGACACTGTGATAATGCTATTTATGTATAATTATTAAAATTTAAAAATGTTACATGTTCTGTGCTAACCTATGATTAGATTGACAGAGTTAATCACAAAATCAATGTGATATGTGGTTGTATTCAAACTTTTTTCATCTGGTTTCATTTCTTTCGAAAGAAAATATGATAATTTATTAAAAATACTTATTCCTCAATAACAGAATTTTCGGTTTTACATATTCATTAATACTTTTATCTGCTGTTAAGTCTATATGTATAATAACTGACAGAAACATGCAAGCCTAAATTGTGCTTTATACTATTGGAATGGAGTCTGAATATTTTTCCAAATTTATAGCCCTGTTGAGTAAAGATGTTCATTTGAGAATAAGAAGGCAACAACACAAATGTAATGGATTGTTCAGAAAGTAATTTCATTTTTTCCCAATAAAGGACTTAATTGTAATTTTCCTAAGCCAACTTCACACTTAAGCCGCATTGTCATTATATATTTTGACAGCTGATATAATGGCAACCGGCAGCAAACTTGTTAGTGAAAATGTTTGTTTGATTCTGCACAATAGTTTTTGTTTGGTGCCCTATCAAATATGGAAAGTTTAAAACAGCATTTTTGGCATATTTTACTTTTTACTATCAAAAAGGTAAAAATGTTGTTCAAGCAAGGAAAAATTATTCGATGTGTATGGAGATCTATTGACAGAATGCCAGTGCCAAAATTGGTTTGCAAAATTTCATTCCAGCAATTTTGATGTTGAAGATGCACCACGTTCTGGAAGGCCAGTTGATGCTGGTGAAGGCAAAATAAAGTCATTGATTGATGCAAAATGCCGTAGAATAATTCATGAGATTACTTAGAGATTAAATTTAGTGAATTCAACCATTAATGAACATGTGAAATACCTTGGTATAATTTCAAAACTCGACATATGGGTTCTACATGTTCTTACAGAAAGAAATTTGCTCTGTTGCATTGACATCTATAATTTGCTTCTCAAACATCAAGAAAATGATCAATTTTTTAAGCGAATCATCACTGGGGACGAGAAATAGATGTCTACAACAATGTTAAACACAAGAGATCATGGAGTAAAAAAGGTAATGGTGTCTGTTTGGTGGAATTTCAAGGGAATCTTTTTTTTTTTTTTTTTTAAGCTTCTACCAGACAATACCATAATCAGTTCTGAAGTGTACTGTCATCAACTGGATGAATTGGATGATTCACTCAAACAGAAAATGCCAAAATTGATCAATCAAGGGCAAATTGAAGATAGTGCGAGCCCGTATACAAGTTTGGTAGCTCACCAAAAGCTTTTACAGCTTGCATGAGATGTACTACTACACCCACCATATTCTTCAGATCTGGCACCTTCAGATTATTTCTTGTTCCTATCTGTATAAAATTTTTAGATGGCAAAACCTTTACTTCAAATGAGGACGTCAAAAATGACTTGGATCATTTTTTTGCCAGCAAAGATCAGAAGTTTTATGAGTGTTGAATCATGCCATTGCCAGAAAGATGGCAAAAGACCTTTTGGTATTGGACCAAAATGGAGAACACATAATTAAATAAAATGTTTATAAACTATCAGAATCGTCGTTTATTTTCACCAAAAAAAATATTACTTTCCGAACAACCCAATAGTTTTGAAACTCGTTTTGTTTTTTCTTTATGGTACTAAGTTCTGACTTTGTACCTTAAGTGTGTATTAAATTATCTTATAATATAGTAATTTAGGTTTTATTTTCAGCAAAATTTATGAGATTGTGTTTTAAGAAACTTTTGCCATTCAGTATAATTATTTTTTAAATTTTGAAATGCACTTATGAATATCATGATGTTTAATTATGAGACACTGTGTCTACTTACAACAAGCATTGATGTTGGCATGTTTGTGCTCCAGAAATATACGAGGTATAGGCTGAAAAGTAATGCACACATTCTTGTAGAGCGCAAACGAAATGACCTTCAAAACCACGCCAAGTGGCATATGGAAGTTCCATTCCCCTTCAGTACACATGCGCAGGTTTGAAGTCGTTGCGTTCATCTATTGCAGTGGTTCCCAACCTTGGGTACACATACTAGTACCGGTACGCAAATAAATTTACAATTTAAAACAAAAATCTATTAAAAATCTGTATTACGAAAAAAGGAAAGAAATGACTATAATAACTAATAATCCATACGTTTTAATATTTTAGTTTGGAATTTCTTATCCATTCTTTGTGTTGTAATACTTTATTGGGATTTACCTAATCTCAAAAGATGCTGTCTACACCTGAATGTGTTATCTATGACCGCCCCATAAAAATTTGGCACTTGCCTGCGAATTATAATTGTGTCTATAACTGTGTTTGCGAATTATAACTGTGTCTGAGTTCTACTAAAAATTGTGTTTTGTGTTTCAAACATCTTTAAATTAATTGCATATTATTAATCAATAGTAATTGTATTATTAATAAATATTAAGAAGCTGTTAAGGTAAGTGTATTAAACTCAGGAGATTTATTTAAAATGATTTTTTATATATCCTAATTTATTTTGTTCTCCATTGCATTTTATTCCCCATTTCAAAATTTTTGGTCTACCGGTACGTCATCAAATAGTTTACAACGTACAGGTATGGTACTATAAAAAGGTTGGGAACCCCTGATCTATTGTATTTCGAAAAGCGGTAGTATGGAGACGTGTTCTAGTGCTATGTCAACGTGAGTTGAACAGCGCACTGTTATCGAATTTTTAACTGCTGCTAAAGTGACTCCTACTGAGATTCATTGTCGTTTAAAGGCTGTTTATGGTGACGATGCTGTTGATAGGTGTACTGTAAATCGGTGGGGAATAAAATTTCACGGTTGCGAGCCTGGAAAAGCCATAATTGTTGATGAAACACACAGCGGACGTCCGATCACTGCCACAGACGATAAACATCGCAAACCATATTGGAAAAATCCCAGGAACGTGTCGGTTTCATTATTGAACAATTTGGATACTGTAAAATCTGTGCACGATGGGTACCACGCTGTCTCACAGAACAAACAGCGTCGATTGGAATGCTGTGAGCAACTTTAGCAGCGCTAACGTGATGAAGGAGACGACTTTCTTTTGAATATTGTGACGGGGGACTAGTCATGGGTCCATCATTACGACCCGGAAGAGAAAGACAGAGTGATGAATATCGACATTCGTCTTCTCCTCAGGCGAAAAAGTTCAAAACACAACCGCCTGCAAAAAAAAACTTCATTTGACCGTGTTTTGGGATGCTCACTGAGTTTATGTGACCGATTTTCTGGAACGAGGGGCAACGGTAAATTCTTCTCAGTACATACAGACTCTAAAACACCTCCGACGTCAAATTTGTCATGTTAGAGCCAGCTGGCGAAAATAATCTTGCAACATGACAATGCTCGTTCACACACATTGCGCGCAACTGGAGAGGCTCTACGAAACCTGAAATTCAAACCGATTGCACACCCTCCTTTTTCTCCCGATCTTGCACCTTGAGATTTTTATTATTTTCCTCTACTCAAGGAGACCTCAAGGGTAATCATTACACCTCGGACGATGAGGTGAAGGCAATTGTCAAGTCGTGGATTCGAGAAAAGTCGGAAGAATTTTTCAGTGACGGAATGAGAAAACTTGTTACACGTTCGGAGAAATGTGTTAGCCTTAACGGTGACTATGTTGAAAAATAATTATGATTTTGAAGCTTAAGGATTGTACTTTAATATCCTTTTTTCCAGATCTCGTTATTTCTTTTTGTTCATGCTCTACAAGCAGGTGTGCATTACTTTTCAGCCTACCCTCGTAAGAAATGTGGCTTGTGTGATGTTAGAGGAAATGTTTACATGCTACATATAGACTAAAAGCTTAAGCATAGTTTTGCACATTTCTTTGTCTGCTTCTTTATTCATGTTTGGCGTCATCTACTTCATTTAAGTGAATCTTTCGTTGACAAAATGTAGTTAGCCAGGCATTTGAAAAAAATTCAAATTTGAAGATCCATAATTGAAATTTGTAAGTGATGTATCTATTCAGTGAAAAATTACCTTTTATCAATTATTCTCCTCTTGGAGCATAGACATGAACAGTTTAGTATGACAATGTTGATCATATAAAGGTATTTAAAGCAAAATTTCATAATTAGATTTGTCTAAAACTTTGAGAGTGTTTAGAAAGCATGTAAATAAAAAGATGAAAGAGGTCCTACAGATCTAAAGCATTCATTTTTCTAAAGGAACTTAACTTTTTTCATTGCTACATCTGTGAAATTCTTTTTTTACTCTTTGTGAAAGTAATGTCAGAAAAAAGTATATTCTAAGTATGGTTATGAATTTTCCCTGTAAAGTAATATTTAGTGCTGTAAGATATATTGTGTTTATATGATGCTCTTGATTCAATATTTAAGCTGTTATTTTTGAAAGTGGTATAAGTCCACTTTTAAAAAAAATGAGTTAATGGTAATTTTAGTAAGATATAGACACCTTCACTTCATATTTATAATCATACATTCAATGGTGTATGATTTTTCCATAATGTAAACAAAAAATTTTTACTATAAAATGTTATTGCAAAAACCTTTTTTTTTTAAAGTGTAATAAGTCCATTCCTAATAATTATAATTAAAACAACTTGCTTCTTAATGAAGGTTTTCATAATTTTCATGACAACAGAATTTAATCTCTAGAAGAGGCAATATCAAATAGGAAAAAAATACGGACGGAGAAATCATAAACTAGCTAAAAATATGCTGGATGAGGTTTAAAAGGGATGAACCGGCCAAAAATTTTTACGAAACTAGCATGGAAGAAAATGTTCTATTTAAAACAATTTTTTCATTAGAAAAAAGGAAGACCTAAACACCTCAGCAAAATTACTATGTTGCCATTGTATAAAACTTCAAGACCTATAACGAGATAAATACAACGATATGATGAGTTTACTGCCTTACAAACCACCTATTTACCATGAATACTTCACTTTACTAACTGTAAATGAGAATAAGTTTTAAATATAAATTTATTTTTTTAAGTTATCTTAACGAAGTAATTTACATTTTACACTTGTTTATTTATACCATCTTTTTAATATAATTGAAATTATTTCTGAATAAACTTGGTTATTTGTGTATTTACATGTCTTCATTTCAATTATTATTTTTTACATTAAAAATCCCATTTCAGTGAATCTAATGTCTATAAAAATATGGACTTAAATTTCCTCTTGATTTTATTTCTTATACCACTTTCAAAAATAGCATATTATAAGTCCATTAGGAGCTAAAAAAAAAATCATTTATTTTTTTAAATAATTTTAATTATTATTTCATAATAAAATTTAAAAGGTGTATAGTGTTAAAAAATCACTCGAATTGATTAATGTTTGTCAATATTTTAAGTTAATTCAAATGCAGACCAGAAATATCTCGAAACATGAAAAAATTGACTTATACCACTTTCAGAAATAACAGCTCATTTGATCCAAAAATGAAATCAGTATTAATGTAATTATCTGTATAAAGCAATGAATTTTATCAATTATCTTCATTTGTATGAGGGGTCATCTTCTGATACACAGAGCTTCAGCTTTCTGAAAAACTTTATTTCTGATTAAAACTTTGTTGAAAGATTTTGTTTGCATTTATATTTAAGAGCAACATGTTATGTAATAGCAATGGTTTGAATTATTCAGTCTTTTAAAATGTATTAAGACATAATACATAATAAAAATGCTCTAAAAAGGATTATACATGCATACATACACACACACACGTACAGATGAGAGAGACTTGAATCTAATGTGTAATTTTTATCCATTAATGCTGTTTAAATAAAATCATACATAGAAAATGAATATTTCAAGATGACCTTTTTTATAGTTTTCTTTTTATACATATCTAATATGGGTAATGTTTTCATATTTTTTTTAAATATGTATACAATTTCAGCTCCTAGAGTTAGAGCAGACATGTTGCATGATAGTATTCATGATAAAACTGCAATCTATGAAAATAATGAAAGCAAATGAGAATTAAATTATGTAACAGATTGTATTGTCACCTATTAGACCTAAAATACCAATAGATTAATGTTTATCTGGTGTTTATATATATATATATATATATATACATACATACACACACACACACAGTGTAACTTCTCTTTGGGGGCTAGTAATGGTTCCAAAAAAAAAATGACCATTTTAAGAGGTGGCTGCTGAAGAGGTTTCTTCCATAGCATTGGTTCTATGGAATCTTTAATCGGTTCTGAACAAAATGTATCCATTTAGAGGAATGGCCATAGAATAAGGGTGGCCAGGTAGAAAAGTTTCATTATATATATATATATATATGTGTGTGTGTGTGTGTATAGGTTGTGAAATTAGGTTTGTATTAAAAGATTTCAGTACTTTTGAAATAACTTGTTTTTTTTTAGGCATGAAGAGATTAAATTTTATTGTAATTAATAGCTTATAATCACAATTATTAATTTTATAATATTCCGATTTTAGTGATTTGATTCTCCCTAATTTTGTTTTGATTTAATAGGAATTATAGTCATTCATGCTGATTTAAATATGAATTAAGTTCATGTAAATTCTGTCTAAACATACCTTTGAGACTAGGAGGAAAATAACGAAGTGAACCAAAATATTTTGAAAATTAAAAAACATACATAAGACATAGAATGAGTATTCATATTGGAGGATAATTAATATATATATATATATATATATATATATATATATCTGTTTTTCATGGATTGTACGGTGTCTGAGAGTGTTTATTGTATAGATCATACTCATCGGAAACAATCCATTGGTTTTTAGACAGCATTGACACCACTGATGAAGAAATGCTGTCTAAAGCCTCTTTCATACTTTTCTTTTCATGTTATTTGTTCCTGGCTGCAAGTAGCTTTAGAGCTATTACTGGTTTTCTCTTTCACCTTTTTCTTATATATATATATATATATATATATATGGGAAGGTGGGGTAAGATGACGAACTTAAGCTTCAAATATTTTTCCTGAATTCAATAAGTGGTTTAAAAATCTGAAATTTACAGAAAGACTTCTTTCAACCTTTATGTTTTATAAAAAAAATTTTAAATTATTTCATCTCCTCTTGGAAGATGGCAAAATATTCCCTTTCCCCCAAGAAAGTAATTTTCGTCATCTTACCCATTAGGTGGGGTAAGATGACGAATCGATAACAATATAAATCGAGATATAAAGGTTTATTTTCAAAAATGCAGAGAAACAATTTCACTTAGGTACTTGGTGAAAAAGGCTCAGATAACACTAAAAATACAATGACAGATTACCCATAATGAAACAAAAACTTAAAGAATTAGATACAAAAATTTTAAAAAAAGCATAGGTAATGAAGTTCATATACAAAAATCGCATTTCCAGGGTCTGTCTTTCGCTTCATTATCATCCCAGCCGAAACATTAAGCATGTGCCCAAGATTTGCACCTGAAGCACTGATACCATAATTCGTCCTTTCCCTCCTCCCCGCAAACAATGCAGTCTTTTTCCAATAATGTTTCAATATCATAGTTGGTGTTCTCCTCATATGGAACTTCTTGTGATGACTCATCAGATGACCAGTAATCCCGTTGACGCATTCTAGTTTTCCTTCTTTTTCTAGGTGTTTTCGGTAAACATTTAGCTTTCTTTGACGCTGTTTCGGCTTTCCTTTTCAATCTTTCCTGTCGTTTCAGTTCCATCAATTGTTTTTCATTCTTCTTTTTTTCAAGAGCTTGTTTTACAAGAGATACTGAAATGTGGTATGAAGGCAGTTTCTTCCTTAGTTTCCTGGTTGTTTTCTTGCTGGCCATCGGAAGTGGAGGTAGAGCTGAGGAAGTTGATGACTGTGGAGATAGGGTTGATGAAATGGTAGGTTCAGGAGGAAAGGCCTATGAAATGTGCTGCTGACAAATGGTAGGATAATCTAATTGGTTGTTTTCAACAACATCATTGGTGTATGAAGCGTGAAAATCTTCGACTGTGAAAATATTGCTGTCTAGAGGCTCAATGGCAGTAGCTCTGAATCCGTTCACAGCAATCTGGACAGTACTAATTCTAAGGTAGGCTCCTCGTCATCTTACCCCACAACGCCATTTTCGATTTCAACTTGTTTATCAGTATCCAAGCTTATCGTAAATAAACTATAACATACATGATTTTTAACGTTACGAGTTGTATTTTGAGGGAGAAAAAATAACTTACCGTAGTCGGGTAATTCCCTGCTCTTGTGAAGTCCAAAATTTACAAGCACAGATTAAAGAAATGCATTTGAGTCGCCACTACTCACAAAACGACCTCAACTTATATTACTTGTAGTGGGCGTCATAACCCAATGCTAGAGTCTCAAGAATTGCCTGGATATGTGCTGCTATCTATGATTGTGTCGGAGAAATACCGAGTTAGTCATCTTACCCTACTTTCCCCTCTTTTAGTCCCCCCCCCCCTCTGTGTGTGTGTGTGTGTGTGTGTGTGTGTGCACGCACGCACCTGGTATAGTGCAGCTGTAAGAAAATATAAATAAAGCATTTGTTAAGAATTGTGTATTATCTTAAAGAGGAAGGTCGCCAGGCTATTCCCCGACAGATCAGAAAAAGATATTTTCTTATTGCATAACAAATACAGAGCAAATACAAGTTTCTCTTATAGATTATAGATAAGAACTAGTTCATAATCTAGTCACCAGGGATTTGATTTGTTTTATTGGTTACGAAAGAGGGATAAAAAGAAAGTGCGTGTTCATAGAAGCCTTTTACAATCGTCCTGAGGGCACTGACGACAAAGAAAAGGAGCTTTAGTTTTATTAACCATTGTCGTTTTATTATCAGCTGTTTTTCATTCTCTTTTGTTATTTTTTTTTTCTTTCTTATGTGAGGCGTTTAGCTACTTTATGAAAGGAATATTTAGACTAGAGAAGAGTGTAACGGCCTAAATATGAATTTGGACTTTTTGAAACTAGCAATTCCCTATCAACTTTAAGCTTTCTAATGGCTGTCCATGTTGGGGAGAATCATATTTATTCAAAATGATTTGTCATTTGGTATCATCAGACGAAATATGGCGGAGCGACTTAAAGGTTAAGGAATTTTTCGTTTTAGATATCCCTGAGGAGCTTAAAATTTTATAGAAAGTATATGAACTCCACTGTTAATCTTCTAAGACAAATTCTGGTTATACTATTTCCAAGAAGTAAGAAACATATAGTAGTTCTACAGCAATGCTTGACAGTCTTTATAAGAAAAAGCTAAAATAGAAAAACATTAAAATACTTGAAGGTTATTGTGAAACCTTGGTGTTTTTTTTTCTTCCTCTAAATTTAGACGGGCCTTTCCTGGTGTAATCTTCGAGAAATTTGATACTTCACTGTCCGATATGTAGGCTTCTGTGGGGCTTCTGTACATATCCCCTAACTGAAGCCTAAGTAGGTCAACTCATGTTTCAGTAAGGCAGGTAGTCAGATCGAACTCTGCTTTAGTAATGCTGAACACGTGAGATGATTTGCATCTTTTGCAAAGATGTTTTATTGCAGCTTAAGAAAGTTTTTTAGGTTTGTTGAAGTCAAAATTAATTTACATGAATAACAGCAAATTATAGTTTCTCGGCATAAGGTTTCTACAGTTCAATGGAGAAGTAATGGCACGAATACAACAACGAAAAAAATGCAAAAAAGGTATTAAAAAATATCCAGGAATCTAAATGAATAATAAATCTGCATAATGGTAAGCGTCTCCAGTCTATACTGGAGTTATATTCTTTGAGTTTCCCTTTAACAGTTCATAAACACGGCATTTACGTAGATGATAACCGTTTACCACAGCATGGTAAAGTACTTGAAAATATTCTGGCGCTCTGCCACTTATCACAGAGCACTTAGCCAGTTATCAAAAAAATTAATCAAAATTTGCGTAATTATTTTGATAATTTTGAGCACAGTCTAAAACATTGTTTTGTGCTTGCGTTTTTCAAAAATTAGATAATTCTTTCAGAAAATTTGATCAAAATTTGCATTTCCAGAGTTAGTTGCCACGGTTTTGAATTTTGTATTTGGTTTCCGATGAAACGTATATATAGCCAGACGATGGCCAAATGGCTAGGGCGCTGGCATTCGGTACCAAAGTCTGTGGGTTCGAATCCCACTCTTGGCATGGACGTTTGTAGCCGTTCGGAATCGGCTTTAAGCAGTAGGTCCCGGTCTAATTAGCCCTCGTGTAGCAAAAATTGACCGTAGCGCTCCAAACCAAAGCTGATGAAACGTATATATAAAATTAAGGAACACATGAAAATTAACGTTTACTGATTGTACGAACAACGTAAAAATGAGGTTTGATTTTTTCAAGCACGCGAAATTTGTACCGTGACTTTACATTGTCTTGATTCAGTTTAAGACTACTGGATGGCAATCGATGGATGTTTTTAGGAGTAAAAAAATGCTTAGTTTCAAGCTGAAGGTTAAGGATTAAGAGTTAGTTAGATTGCTTGTTGATAGATTTGGTTGGAATGCAATGTTAGAAGGAAATTAAACAACGTGTGTACCGTGGTGTGTGTATACGTAACTTGTATATTGCTTAAAATGATGTAGAAATTCGGATTTTGTGTCAGTTTAAAGGGGTGGTTTGAAACAAACAGAAAGAGTAAATGACAAAATTTGGGATGATACATTCTCAAAAAAAGATTTTATTAATATACACACATATACATGTTGGTTTATTTATGATTTCCGTATTCATGGATGAATGGGTCAGCAGTAAATAGTAAATTATCGAGTTCAGGGCTAGATTTAAGACTGATCGAAAAGTAAAATTCCTGATAACTTTGATGGCAAATAAATATTTCTGTGCTCAGATGGCAAAATGTTATGTCACTTTTCTTAAGAAAATTTTAAAACTCCGGATTCTCGTTCACTGATATTTTCTATTTACTGTAACTACTATAAGTAATAGCCAACTACTAATATCTAATATATATATAATCGGCTTTAAGCAGTAGGTCCCGGTCTAATTAGCCCTCGTGTAGCAAAAATTGACCGTAGCGCTCCAAACCAAAGCTGATGAAACGTATATATAAAATTAAGGAACACATGAAAATTAACGTTTACTGATTGTACGAACAACGTAAAAATGAGGTTTGATTTTTTCAAGCACGCGAAAATATATATATATATATATATATATATATATATACACACACACACACACAGTCGAACCTCGTTATAACAAACTTCAAGGGACAAAAGGTTTTGTTCGCTTTATCCGGTGGCTCGCTATATCCGAATCGTTAAGAAAAATGCTAGAGTTCACAAAATGTATAAATCATTAGTTGCAATGTGTATTCAATAATGATGTATTAATAAATGATAAAATCTATTGAAAATGATCATTAATGAATCAAATCGACTAAAATCGATTTCATTAAACTGACACAATACTAATTAAATTACGTACAATAGGAAAACGGCGAGATCAAAATTTTCATTCCTTATATCCGTGAGTTCGTTATTTACCGGATTCGACTGTATGTATATATACTACACATACAATATAATACACATGTAAAACAAGTTACTGATTTTTCATTACATCTTGAATCTTAGAATTTCTGTCACGTAAATTTAAAAAAAAAAGTGACTTATAACATTTTGCCATCTGAGCACAGATTTTATCTTTGCTGGTTCTCGTCCCGCCTTATGCTTTTGATAATACAACTAGTTTAGTCAGATATAAGCGGAATATCAAGGAGGGTTCATACTGCGTATACCAACGCACCATTGCGTCAAAATTGGGAAAATCAAAAGAAAAAATATAATACGCATAAATTTTGAGATTGAATGGTTTAGATCAGGGGTGAGCAGACTTTTCCAGGGTACGGGCTACTTCTAATTTTTTCAAGGTGTTGAGGTCGACCCAGTGGCGTAGGTGTGGTGAGGTAAAAAATAAGGTGTACAATATTTATTATAACTTAATAGTAAATACGGAATATGTACTTACTTACATAACTACAATAAAAAAACTCGATGTCTATGGCGACGGTGTTCTATAAATATGTTTCTTTTAGTATGCGCGTCTTAGGTCTTAGTAAAAGCGGTCACCCCAAAATGTCTTGGTGGTCCACCGGTCGATCGCGATCGACTTAATGCCCACCCCTGGTTTAGATTGTGGAACATTTAAGGGTTATAACTGTGCCTCCTCTCCTGCTTCAAGTAGTAGCATGGTGTGTGCTAGTTTCTCCCCAGTTTTACTGATATGGCGTTGAACAAATATAGATACACAGATAAACTTCTTTTAAAGTGGTTCTCCTTAGATCTGATGGTTTGAATGTGTCGTGGGCGATATGTTGGGCCCACACATGAGGGGGAAAATACTCCTTGCTAAATACAGATTCCGTGCTCTGCATCAACCCTTCAAACACTTTACATCAGTGTTTTTAGGTAGAAATTTATACATGTCTTATCCTGAATAAAAACTATTATCGAGCGGTTCTCGCGCACAGCAATTGCTTATTCAGTACTTTGATTCAGAGTTTTCTTAAAATTGTAAAAGTTAATGTTCAGCGTAAACTTGCCTCCTTTCCTCACTGCATGTCTCTATGTCTGTGTTGTTCAATAAAAGCGCTAATTGTTAAATTTATTGTTACATACGGAAAGATATCAACGGGACTCGAGGTAGCCTAGCGGTAGCGCGTTGGCTTTCGGCGCTGAGGGTGTTTTGATTCAATCCCGACAAGCGCCATTAAATATCTCCGTGTCTAGGCCGGATATAGCACGTTAAATCCGTACACCGGAAAGTTTCTCTTTGAGGTAAGAGAGTGTGGGAGAGGATACGATCCCCCAGTGCAGCGCCTGGGGATACTCGGTGAAAATTGCGGTGGCACCTGGCTAAATCAGACTCCGACCCTTGTGGTACCAGCCCGCTAGCCTATATGGACCTGGGCTGGAATAAATTCAGGTCAGGGGGCATTAGAAACAACAAGATTTCAATTCTGCCAGATTTAGGCGTGTAAATTCTTGGATACCTTATGCTTTCGTTCTTATCTTATCTCCAGTCCAAGCGAATTGAAACGAGATCAAGCAGAAAATTTTGATTTTAACGAAGTCTCGAAATGGATAACTTAAGTTCACATTTAGAGTCAACCGATGTCTATAGTCATTGGCGTAAAGAACTTGAAATAAATTAAAACGTTAATAGAAGTTCAGTTAAAATCGGAAAATTGTAGAAAACTTTTAATAAAGTTGGTTTTTTCCCGCTTTTTCATACTGTGAAACTGAAGATTCTGATTATTTCTTTAGCCTTAACATAGTTTTTAACAATGATATGATCCATAACATAAATTCGATGCTATATTATTTTTTCTCATTTTATTTATATCATATTTATTTTTCTCGTTGTATAAATTTTTAATACTACTCAAACATCAATTCTATTGTTATTCAATTTTTAAACAATCACAATATTTCATATTTTAAGGACCGTCCGGCAGTGAATGCGCTGAGGGGGGGGGGGGGGCTCTAACTGAATTCAACCGCCTCCCCCCCCCCAAAAAAAAAAAAAAAAAAAAAAAAAAAGTTATAAGCACGCTACGCCTATGTCTATAGTTTGTGAAATTTGTTCTCAAAATTTAGTTCTAGACGGAGAGCTTAATTTTCTATAGCTCCCCACATTATCTTGTGCTATCGACCGTATTTCGGAGCCATCAGGCTGAAAAACGGCAAAATGATTCACCATTAAGTTTTGTTTTTTAACCCAAACGACAGTGATTTTGAAATTTTCCACATTCGTTTAAGCTCTTTGGAGTATTTCTTGGTTATGCTTACTCCACCCACTACTGTCACGTGTTTTGCATGCCTGTCGAGAGAGTCATACTTCTGACTGCTGAAAGCTTGATTCTCGACCTTGTGTGGATCACTTTTAACCACAAACTAGTAACTCCTATCGTAGTGTAGTTGTAGTAGTGAAAAAGGGTGTGGGAGGATTTCGCTGCGAAACTGGGAAAAGTAGATCAAATATATGAAGCGTGGGTTAAAACTAATCCGGTCGTAATTAAAAACGGGACTATGCATAATTTCTGAATTTTAGTGATCCGTTAATTCTGGCCAAGGTTGTTTTTGCGATAATGATGGCCAATATTTGTTAATTTAAAGAGCCCAAAATTTTGAAATTTTAATCGTTTTGGGAGAAATTGGTAATTTTTTTTCAAATTTGTAAGTCTTTGAGAGAAAGGAGGCGACGTGCCACAACGTTTTCACTGTGGTTATTGATAATATAGCGGAGGTGTTAACAAGATGTGATCCGTGGTGCCGTTATTTAGGCTGACCTCACTGTGTCAATATTTTAATAAAGACAAATGATTTAAAATTCAGGATATGATTATAAAAGGATTAACTTGTGTGCTCAAAATGGTTAACAGTAATCAGTGACGCACCCAGGAATTTTTCTTGGGAGGGAGGGGGGGGGGGGCGAGATGAAAGGATAAAAATATTTATAATACAAAATCAATATTCATAATGCAATTTCTATTTCTTTGGGGGGCAGGGCCTCTTGGCCCCCCTTCCCCCTGGGTGCGCCACTGACAGTAATTATATATGAGAGACGCGACAAGCGCACCGTTATAATTCTAAACTATCGTATAACATTTTCGGACATTTTTCGTACAGAGTTTCTTAAGGTAACAAGAATATTTTTTTCAAAAACATTACCATCATAATCTAAAACATTATCATCATGAGTCATTTCTATCGAAAACATTCTAACATATTTGCAAACCAAATTAAAATTATCTTAAACTATTTGTAATCTATTTATTACTATAATTTTTAAATTTACTTATATTTTATTTGTAATTACTCTAGCAGACTAAATTCAGAGCAGTTTCGGTTTATGTAGAGATTTAACCTAATAACAGTTTAAGATTCGTATTTGCTGATTATAGCTGACTTAATTGTGTAAAGCTTAAGTGAACGACTGTTAATAAAGAGTAAAGCAGTACTTTTCATTCGACAGAGATCATTGAATTTTCAATGAAAACGTTTATACACGATTTAGAACTACAGAGTGGAGTTTAATGCTGCTGTGTACTAGCCCTATCGGATTCACTCACCTCAATGTTAATATATGGAGAAAATGTGTCCAAGGATTGCCGACTTCGATTGAATGATTTTAAAAAAAAAATAGTACTTCGTAATAGCGATAAAACTTTTACACATTGGAGCATTTTTCGTTTTTTTTTTTTTAAAGTGCAAATAATGTTTAAAAGTTGAATTATTCGGGGGGGGGGATCTGGTATAGTATGGTATAGTATGTGAGAATTTCCTGTGATTTGCGTCAAATTTCAGTTTATTTAAATGTCTGAAACGCGACTAAGGTCGAAATGTCCAATTACTTCAAATATAGACAGTCTTCTTGAGGTGTATTTGCACGTAATGACTAGGCTCGAAAATAAAACTCAGTTAGGAATATTTTTTTTATAAGCTTGTCTGTTCATAGATAAGAAGGGGATGAAAGTGATTTAGTTTCTTTAATTTTCAAGCGGAAGACAGTATTGCTATAACCTCTAAGTGTAAGTTCTTGGAACGTATGGTAATCGTTTAAGGTGAAAGTATTTTAATATAGTAAAGGCAGGAAAATAGCTGAATACAGATAGGAAATGGAAGTATCTATTTCGTGTCGAGAATATTTATTGATAAATTTATTCGTTTTTATTGATAATATTAATAGTTTAATTTCCTTCATTATGCATTCATGTATCACATTATTGTTATCCTTAAAATTTTACAGGGGAGACTTAAGAAATTTATTTTGGAGGGATATAAAATATAAGCAAATAACATCTGTAGAACGATTTACGTTTTGCTATATTCAGCGATAACCAACATACTGCATATTATTGCATAAAGAAATTAGTTTCTGTGTACATTGAACTCGGGTTAATTAAAGGAATGTTTTGCGAAATAAATTTCCCCCCCCCCCCCCCCCACCCGACTTTTAATGTTCCGTCCCATAATATACATCAGTATCATAATTTTTTTTACCAGGTATTGTAGAGAAAGAAAATTTTGTTTTTGCAATATACACTAGGGATGCGACATCGATAGCAAAACATCGATGTTTTCAATCGATGTCATCGATGTATAATTAGATATTCAATTTAAAACATCGATGCTAATAAAACATCGCCCCAAAACCATCGATGTTTTTAAACATCGATGTTTTAGAACATCCATTTTTTTAAAATTGGTTTAGTAATCTCTAACATTAATGTTACTTCGGTTAGTGGGGGGGGGGGGGGGGGGGGATTTAATTTTACTCTCTGATTGGGCCGACACAAATGACAAAAATTTGGTTGCTTTTACCTTGGGCTACATTGATGACTCAAAATTCTCGTTGTAAATATCGTCATTTTTGTCTTCAAATGTCCAGATAAATTCGTGGTATTGCCAGAAGTTTTGAGGGACTTAAGGCAAATATTGCATTTTGCCAATTTGTTAGAGGTTTTGCAAAAAAATTTCAAAACGGTACTTATGGGAGGCATCTTACTAATAATATTAACGTCAACTTATATAAAACCAGAACAAAACAAAAGATTAAATGGCTGCTCTCGTGTATATACTATTTGTAAAATAAACCCCATGGAAGATTCTGGAGTATTAGGAACATTCCAAGCGCTCTGATTGGTTCATTGCTAGTTGACTACCATTAATCTGTTTGCTAAGGAATCGTTCCCCCTTTTGTATTCGTCCTTTTCAGAATTCAGACTTACATTTACTGAGTGTGAAAATTATGCTACGTGGTAAATTGTTTTATTATGGTACATTTTCATTTAAAAAAAAAAATGTATTTCTCAAAACATCGATGTCGCATCCCTAATATACACACATGTAAACTCTAAATTGTGTCCCAGTAACTGTGTCATTTTAGACCTTATATTTATCTACATGTATACGAGCTACTCACCGTACCACGTCAGGTTAGACCTTACGGGCGAGGCCGTAATAGATACTCAACCATCCTCCTTTGTCGGTTCTATTATTTACGCTCCAGCGCGGCAAGCCTCAAGCAGTTTTTTTCTTCGTTCTCTTTTTAAAATGACGCCGACGCACTCTGGCAACATTTGTTTCCGGATTCTCGTTTTACCTTTAGATTATTTTTCCACCTTTTTTTTTTTTTTTTTTTAGCTAATGTAGTCAGGGCTGTCGCAAATGAGGAACCAAATATATTTGAGTCAAATAATCATACAGCATAATATCAGAGCCAACGTTTTTTCTACTTTTTATTAAATGTATTAGTTATTATTATTTATTTCTTTGTAACATTGATCTTAAAAGTGACATTTTTTCAAAGTTACTATATACTTCGAGTGTTGACTGAGGTAACTTTCTGCGGAAAAGGTCTAATTAGCGTAATTAACGATTTGTAAAGCATTCGGTCAAAATCAGTACTGAATTTCTTGGTTATGTATGTCTTGAGACAAAACAATTTACACATCACACCTAATTCTGTTTTTATACGTTTCTGAAGAATACGTGTAAAAAAAGACATTGTATCTTTGGAAGAAAAGGAGATTGGTTCCGGATCTAAAAAATCAGTAAAAATAATTTTAAAAACCATATGAAAATAATCGTTTTAAGCTTATTATTTTATTTCAACAAAATACACATGTAAAAATATGTAATGAAAATGAAAACAAGTTTTCATGAACAAAAAAATATGTTTTACACATAAAATTTTCTTATTCATTTTCACTTTCTGACAAAATGAACGGCGCATACATTTGCGTACGACTGGAATATCACTGCTATCGCCAAACATAATACGCCACAAATAAAATTTTGTTTTCTTAGAATTTGGGGGGGGGGGGGAAGAAATTTGATTGGACTGCTCGTGTTAAATCATAAGGACTCGCGTAAAAAGAGAATGAAATATTTATTTTGAATTCGTGTAAAAAAAGGTTCGTGCAAAAACAGAATTAGGTGTACAATATATTTATTTATAATAAACATTTAATCAAAATTTAGTATAATCTTTCTAGAGTGAGTATGTAATATATTTTCTGATTAATAGGATTCCTCTTTTTTGTTGTTATTGTGGCTTATGCCCCTTGGCCGACAGCAGCATCAGATCAAGGTCATTGTAGGCTATTGGGCTCGAAGATGCGACTCCGGTTTTAACTCAGCACCACAAGGGTCTGAATCCGACTTGGCTGAGGGTCCGGTCCTGTAATTTTGAACCGAGTCAAGTGACGAGACCGGTACTCTTGACTCAGCACCTCCAGCGGTAAATTTGAGAACTTAGAGGACATTGCAACCACATAGATTTTACGTGCACCAGCCGCCATTAGTGTACACGGCGGCGGATTTTGTCAGCGACCAGCATCGAACCAGAGACGTTCTGGTTATTGGCTCGCTGCTTTTGGGCCACCGCCGCCCCCCCCCCTTTTTAATCTGTCCAACTTTAAAAAATTGTAATTGTCCGAATAAACTAAATATATAGTGGCGGGATCGTTAATTCGGTAAGAGTGCTTCTCTCTTTATTTTTGTCTGAGAGAGATTCGCATTGGTGTATATTCAATATAGCGACTGTTTGTTACTCTCTTAAAACGTTTTGACCTATGAGTGTTCGTGTTACCAATAAAGATACTGTCAAAATCAGGATTGAATCTATTATATATGTGCTCTTGATATACGGTATGGAAATTATTCAGTTTGACTTTTGTTTTAGGTGGAATGTACTGTTATTAATGTCTAAAATTATACACATATAAACTTGAACATTGCTGAAATAGGTAGCTATGCATATCTGACTACAGGTAGAATTTTTTACAAATTATTGAGTATTTGATATTTATTCAAAAATCTGTTGACATGAAACGCAAGCAAGAGATATGTTACATAGATTTTCATTTTTCTAAACTTTTTTTTTCCATTATGTAAGAAAAGAATAGCTGTTCAGTATACGCCTTGTAATGCAAATTTTCCACTCTGAAGAATCCATCCACCCTCCTTTGTTTACGTACAATAAGCCTTTTCTTATATTTTTAAAAGGCTGTTGTCGAGAAACTGTCTGCATACGCTTTTTCTACATTAAGCTTGGATTTATTTAATATTGCTGGCATAAAGGGGACATGAGATGAGTTCTAACAGTTACGATAAAATAAATTACTTTTATACATATCACATTTTATTCACTTAAACAGGGTGTCTGTAATAGAACTGTTGAAAGAACGAATTTTTCGTATCGTATGAATGAAAACTCTCTTTGAGCGATGCGAGCAGAAGGTAAATAATTAATCAGGAACCGAAATCTAAAGAAAAATTTTGACTTTTATATTAATACTCGAGAAATGTCTAACGTATATGACGTGCATATGAATATGGTTAGTAATGCCACTCAGACCGTGTTGTCTTTATGTTTTTAGGGGATGATGAACTTTCAAATTGCCAAAAATTGAACAAAAATTAGAATTTTTTTGGGGGGGGTGTTAATATTTTTAAAATATGTAAATATTGGAATAAAATTAATTTAAAATATGTAGTGAAATGTAAAATGAAAACTTGGTGGCTTTAGAAAAGTAAGTATTAAAGGTACGTGAAAAAAACATTTTTTAAATGGCTTTTTCTCAAAATGAGTAATTCCCAGATTTGCAAGTCTTTGAAGTGCTCCTTGCGTCATAATTTTTGACGAAATTTTATAAAATTTATAATAAAGACTCATCTAATACATCAAAATAAAGTTATGTATCCATTTTAGGTTTCGACATCATTCAGATTAACAAGTGTAGAAAAGTGCAAAAATTTCACGAAAATTCAGAGTACAAGCAAAAAAAAAATTCCTAAAAATTAACTATTCAACGAAAATACAAAGTAATACATAATTCTGTTCAAAATGTATTTATAAGCAATATAAATGCAAAATTAGGGGGGGGGGTAAAATTTGGATCGCAAGGAGCATTTAAAAATTAATTTCAATTTTTTAAATATAAATTTTTTTAAATGTTTATAACATTTTGTAAGTTGTTTAATATAGTTATACTTTAATGCATATATTTGCAAAATTTCATATCTCTAAGGTAAAAATTTCAAAAATTGCTTTGTAATGTCCACTATTCCCTTAAACGTGCTCTGACCCTATTCCAGATTTTCCACCCAGTTTTATCGCAGTGTTTTTCTGAACCTGTAACCTGCCACCACGTCTGAAGAAATTGCCTATGTATTTATATGCCTCAGATTTGTGAAGTGTCGAATATAGCACCCTGTCGTCAGCTGGCATGAAGTCCGGCCCGGAATTCTAGCAGATAATGATCTCGTTTGATGCCATATTTGAATTTTACCCACCATGCATAACGTCTGTCACGAGTTCGCATATTTTCGGGTGATTAGCAAACCGTAGATTTTACATATTTTTAAAAATATTTAACAGTATAATTAAATAGCAACCAGGAAGTTCATATAAATCATCTGCTCTTACAACTTCATGCTATAAAAAGCATTGCATGATTATTGTTTCTGCTCACAAAATGGCTGATCGATCGTGTGTCAGAATGGGGAGAAATTAGCCGCTGTGGAAGTTTAAACTTTTATGAGACAGACAACGCATAGTAATCCTACGTATAGTAATCCTAGTAAGCAACGATAAATAATCCTACGTTAATAACCCGCGATAGTTTCGTTAGAAGAGACTACGTGAATTTTTTTTTGTTTGTTGTTTTTGTTTTGACTTTTATCCCCCCCCCCCCTGACCGCAACATTCAAGACCAGGCGCGCAGAGGAATGCGGCTCCGGTTTACAATGGCACCACAAGGGTCGGAGACCGAAAACCAGGTGCCGCCTCATTTTTGATCGAGGTCCCCCTCCCTCCCGGGAGGCAACATCTTATAGGCTCGCACCTTCTCCTTCCCTCTGACCACATGGAATGACTTTCCGGCTTTCGGATTTAACGTGTCCATGTCCGGCGTAAACACGAAGACATTCAGTAGCGCTTGTCGGAATTCGAACTGAGCACCCTCCGTCCGAAGCAACGTGTTACCACTGAGTTGCCTTGGATATTTTTTCTTCTTTAATTCCAGTTCTATACCTTGCGTTTTAGAACATGTTAAGAGACAAAGATTATATGTCAGCGTGTTTTTGTAGGTACTGAAAAAAATTATGTGGGTGCTGTTTATTTTCACCTAAAAAGACTGCATCTAGATTTGCTTTTTCCTTGAACGTTACTGTATTAGCCTAAGAAAGTAGTCCTCATCAGTAAGAAAGGATAGATTCTTGTATAATCATAAAAGTTTTTTCACAATAGGAAAAAAAGGGGGGGGGTAGATTTAGCGATTTTGAAAAAAAAAATTTGGTGTGGAAATGATGCAGTTGAACATTTTACATCAGTTATAAATAGAACGAAATTACAGTGGATTAACTTCCTCCAAAAAACAGGAGGGGGTGGGGGACGTATATTAGTTTCTCTTTCGTTTGGTATTATTGGTTTGCTATTGATTTGTTTGGAGTGATATTACTCTAACTTGAATCTTAAGTCGTAATTATTTTATAGAATTTTTTTTTGTGTGTGTATTGTTGTTCTTGTTTGTTTTTCACAAACGAAAAAATCGCTGTTGCGTTTATCTGTTACTGTTGAAAAAGGTTTTTTGTCTTGAATGTGTTTAGATAGCATTCTCCTTTCCCAGAGTTTTCCCGCGCATACTTAATATCTGTTGAAGTACTTCAGTAAACGAAAAGCAGCTGAAACATTGTTTTACGCCTTTTTGCATACGCTTCGTTTCATGCTTGTTTGCTTCCATCTCTTATTGTGATCTTCATCGATTATGTATTCGGCTTTATTTGTTCGTATACTGTTCAAGGGAAAATGCTGTCATCCGTATCTCCCGAAGTAGAATATTATAGCTTAGCTAGTTCTTTAGAAAAACTTGATATTCGAAGCAATTTACATCTAATGGCTCATATAAGTAGAATATGTAGCATTATCTGATGTCTAGCTCTTTACACTGTGCGTAAATCCTTTGATTGTAGAATTGACTTTTTAAATAGAAGCACCCATCCAATGAAATGGAAGTGCGAATTCAAACGCAGGGGCAGGTAGTGGCTTATCATGGTTGATAATAGAAAGGTTTACTCTAAATAGATATTTTGAATTTTAAAGGAAGATTGGAGCATTTGCCTTGTAATATGTAAAGTGAAAATTAGCATCACGGAGGGAAGTCACTGAATACGGGTTTGAGCTCGTGCGAAATATCATGCTTAGAATGTGTATTTAATAAAAGATTCCCAGATGCATCGCTGAATCCCTGCGTAGCATTTTTATTTAGAGTCAGGCGATTTATCAAGAAAAGCTAAATTTAAGTACTAAAATTCCACTGACACATGTCTCTCTCTCTCTCACACACAAACAAGTTTGGTGTCAATAACAGACCCGGAATTTCCTTGATGTTTGAAATGTTGCAATCATAGACTTGTTGCAATGGGAAAAACGAGGGGGGGGGGGGGCAATCACTGTTTCTCGGAAGATCGAATATTCTTTCATGGAGCTCTTGGAGTGCGGGAGCTGAATCACTGTATTGTCCCTACCATCTGTTGTCATGTGATTTACGAACTGTCCAATAGCAGCCCTCTCTCACTCCTTCCGGGAAGCAGGTGTTCATGTTTAAAGAATTCATGGTTGTGTGTAGGAGCTCATTCCAGTCCGAATACAAGATAAGCAGAGCAAAATGGCATCAAAGCGAAAGCACCTTACGCTACACGAAGAGGTGAAAATTACTGAAGACTGGGAAGAAAGTGTTGTAATAACAGAAGTCCAATTCGCAAGACAATTTCAGCTACACGAGTCTACTCTCAAAGGCCTTTTAACAAGCAAAGAGAAAGTTTTTTGATTCAGCACAAAAATTTGGTTTGGGATCCAAATCCAAACGGCAGAAAATTCAATGTGGCGGATCAGAAGAGTTTGATAAGGCAGTCCTGCAATGGTTTCATGAAGCAAGATCATCCACATTCCAATTTCCGGAATGATATTTAAAGAAAATGCTATTGTTCTGGCAGAAAAGTTTGGAATGCAAAATTTTCAGGCTTCAGATGGTTGGCTAGCAAAGTTCAAAGAAAGATATGGGCTTGCATTTATAAGCATATCTGGCGAAAGTGGCTCCGTAGATGAAAAAATAGTGGAAGAATGGAAAATAGAGCTGAAGGTGATATTAGATGGATATGATGAGAAGAACATATTCAATGCATATGAGACGGGCCTATTCTACAATATGATGCCTAATAAAACTGTAACGTATATGGGCGAAAAGTGCTTTGGTGGAAAACACAGTAAGGCACGATTGACTGTTTTACTGTGCACTAATTCGGATGGATCTGAGAAATTTCCACCACTAGTTATAGGTAAATCAAAGCAACCAAGGTGTAAGGTCCTGGGGTGAATATCCCCAGGAAACCTTGTGAGTACCGGAATAACAATAAAGCGTAGATGACATCACAAATTTTTATTGACTGGATGAGAAAATTTGATGCAAAAATGCATCAAGAAAATAGAAAAGTTTTACCTTTAATCGGCCGTTGCACTGCACATACTCCAAATATCCCTGGACATACAAATTTGACTATACATTTCTTACCAATTAATTGCACTAGCAAGCTGAAGCCATTAGACCTGGGTATCATTCGCAGTGTGAAAGCATACTACAGAAAGTCTTGAATTAGGAAATTAATAAACAATTCGGCTGACAGTATGAAAATTAGAAAATTTGCGATCTTGGAAGCAATGCACATAACATCAGCATGGACAGAAGTTTCTTCATCCACAATAAAAAAACTATTTTCGCGTTGCTGGAATTCGTAAAGAACTTCTAGTGGAATTGCAAAGTGCGGATGTAGAAATCAACGAAGATGATATTACCCCTGAAGAATGCAGAAGTCTTGTTGAAGATGAGGATGTTTCAATTCAAGATTTCTACAATTGTGATGAATCTGTTTTAACAACAGATTATAGAAATGTAGAACAAATTTATGAAGATATATAGTAAACGAAAACACAGTGTCAGGCGAAGAAGGTGAAGTTGAAGACACGGAAAACGATACACTGCCATCGTCTTACACAGATGCAACTTCTGCTCTAGATGTTCTCCGACGCTATATTACGTCGAATATGGAAGATGACACACTTAACATTTTAGAAAATCTGGAATAGGGAGAATAACGAAAACAAGGCAAAAAATGAAGCAATGAACACTTTTTAACTTTTTAAAAACGTAATTTATTGTATTGTTTGTGCTATTTTTTCAATGTAATTTAAAATAACTTTTTGTGAATAAAATAATAATGATAATAAAAATAACATTTTTAAACACGCCAATATATTAAGAATTATATAGAAAGTCCTAAGCTTGTAAAGTGTGAAGGGAAATGTTTTTTTCCCAAATTCTGTTTAAGGGCGATTTTTCACGGTCCCTTGAAAGTCGTTAAACAGAGAGCCAACTGTATAATAAACTGTGAATAACATTACGTTTTCTTTCCTTACATAGTAATTTTAAAAGTGAATCTAAAACATACATTAATTCTACAAATGTATTTTTTTTCTTCTTAATGTGTATAATTTTCTCTTCTAACAGGAGCAATTTGTCGCATTGCGAAGAATGATTATGTTGACTTAAATGAAGAAGTTACATTGGGAAAAATTTTGATTGAGCTGCTAATAAGTACGATTTTTTATCACACGTCAAGTAGCTTTCTACTCATTTTTTTTCCCCCATTAGCATCAACTATTTGCATCTGTTCACCCTAATTACACGTTAGTGACAATATTAAAATGTTTTAATGTTATTTTATGTAGCTTCTTAAAATCGAGCGACATATGATTCTTTTGCTCCCACAAGTCCTGACTTGTGCCCATTAATTTGGTTCGCATTTCTAGAAAGATTGGGGTTCTTTTTAAGGGAGAAAAAAAAATATGAGATCGTAGAATTTCACAAACTCTATATGCCTTTACTATGCATTGAAAAAATACATGAATCCGTAAAATTCTTTTTATGTGCAGTATATTTAATTAAAATTAAAGTTACCTCAGTTTTCGTGCAAATTAAACGCCGCAGCTTCCATAGTCGGCTCTAATCTATATATATAAAACAGTTCCGAAACTGACTCATTCACTGACTGACATACAACGCACAGACCAAACCGCTGGACCTAAAGGGCTGAAATTTTGCATGGGGATTCTTCTTATAGTGTAGGGGTGCACTAAGAAAGATTTTTGAAAAATTCTTAGATTTTTTTAATTAAATTTTTAAGCTGTTTTTTTTTTTTTAAACTTTTTTTAAGTTTGCATGTAAAATAATAATTTGAGGGTTATACAATTTATATCACGAGAAAGATCATAAAAATTCCTTTAAAATTAAATCTTTTTCGAATCTTTACCTCCATTTCCTGATCTTTGGTGAATTTTTAAAGATTAATTTTTAGAATTTAATTTATTAAATGCTGATCACGTGACTTATTTTTCTGGTACTTTAAATAAATTTATCGTCACGTGCATAAAAACTAAATAGACAAAAAAAAAATTTTTTTCTTGATAATGCGGCAGACGATTGGACATTATCCAAAAAAATCTATACTTATATATAAAGAGAGAGAGCAATTTTGTACGTGGAGGGTAATCTCCGGAACCACTGCACCTATTTGAAAAATTCTTTCACTGTTTGAAAGGTACATTATTCCAGATGGACATAGGCTATATATTATGTATATCTGATCAGTAGAAATAAAGTTAGGGGGGATACTCTAGATTTGTGTGCACGGCCGCCATCTTGGATTTTTCCGCCAGGGTTTGGCGCATTTCGCATGGCGATAATTATTGCGTTCTGGTAAAAATAACCCAATGTCAAATTCTCTAATTTTAAGATCAAACAGTTATTTCTGATGTGATCTTTTAATTACAGTATAATAATTTTAGGCCAGATCTTGGCCTTGACCTGGAAATCTGAGTCAAATTGACTATACTCAAAAGAGTAAATTATTTTTAAAACTAAGAGTCTTTTTGTTGAAAATTTTTGAATCCATTATCAGTTTTTCGTTAACTTATTAAATTTAAGTTGCTTTTAATTTTGTTTATCGATTGTCAATTAGTATACTATAATGATACACCATTTCATTTATTTGAAGTAAAAATTATCTGCCATCATTTTTTCATAAAATGTAAAATACAGTATACATTTTAAATACAATATATTTTAAAATATTTTATAATTCCAAGTTGTAGTGGATTACAAATAAATTTAAATAACTGAAGCTCAACTTCTCTCTCCCCAGGAACCTAAGTTAAAAAGTTAGTTAAGGTTAAGTTATTGGTTTAGGAAAAGGGTTTTTTTTTTCTCATTTCCAACACAGCAGGATAAATGGTCAAATAATCCTTGTCCCGATTTTATTGTATGCACCAAATATTTGGTTAAGGTCAAATCTGAAGTAAAATTTCATTACCACAATGCCCTAACCACCCCCCTCCCCCCCCAAAAAAAAAAGAAAAAAAAAGAAAAGAAAAAAAGGAGGATCTGGTTACTTACCATAAATTTATGGGTTCATAATTATTTTACATTTTTCAAAGCTGAATTTTAGATAATTTTTAAATTGCAAGTTATTTAGGTGGTACGAAAATGCTGTATTTTTTTCCTAATTAACAATATATTGGCATAATATTTTGGTGATTCATTGCTATTAGTCAAGAGTTAGGGCAAACTGAATAGATGGCATTGAAATTTTATCTGTAAGTAAAATTCATTTGACCAAATTTTTCATATGGATCATAATTTGAAAAGGTAGTTTTTAATTAAAAATGACCAAAAAAAATCTCAGTCCAACGATTAAATGATTTTTCAAAAATATTTCTAAGTTTCACAATTTAAAAAGGTCGTTTTTATTAAAAAAGCTAAAAGAAAACCCAAAATTTCCAATATTTGAGAAAGATTTTTTCAAAAAAGTGGTTTTTATCAAAAATCAAAAACAAAATATAAGTCCAACGTTTAAATGATTTTTCAAAAATTTTTCTAAATTTCATAATTTAAACAGGTGGTTTTTATTAAAAAAGCTAAAAAAATTCAAAGTCCAGCGTTTTGAAAACACCGCTTAAAACACATTGGCGAGAAATTTTCCACTCCTCAAAACACGGTAAAATCGCCAAGTTGGCGCAAAAAAAATCCAAGATGGCGGCTGCGCACACAATTATTAAGTAACGTAATATTAATTTGAATATTATTTTAGGTGCTTAAAATAATTAAAAAAACATTCTTTACTTAAAATCCTTTTTTTATTTTTGTATTTTTATTTCATCTCTTACTCTAATTTTGAGATACCAATGTGTATCTATACTTCTATAATCTATAGGGGCTTAATCTTAACAATCTCCATTGTTACCGCTACTGTCCTCTACCGCTTTTTGTGCCGAAGTCTTAACGATCCTTAGCATGGTGCTATCGCGGTGGGCTTCTTCTATCTATACTTATATATAAAGAGAAAGCGATTTTGTACGTGGAGGGTAATCTCCAGAACCACTGTACCTATTTGAAAAATTCTTTCACTGTTTGAAAGGTACATTATTCCAGATGGACATAGGCTATATATTATGTATATCTGATCAGTAGAAATAATGTTAGTAGAAATAATGTTCACTGTACCTATTTGAAAAATTCTTTCACTGTTTGAAAGGTACATTATTCCAGATGGACATAGGCTATATATTATGTATATCTGATCAGTAGAAATAATGTTAGGGGCTTAATCCTAACAATCTCCTTTGTTACCGCAACTGTCCTCTACCGCTTTTTGTGCCGAAGTCTTTAACGATCCTTAGCATGGTGCTATTGCGGTGGGCTTCTTCTATATCTATACTTATATATAAAGAGAGAGCGATTTTGTACGTGGAGGGTAATCTCCAGAACCACTGCACCTATTTGAAAAATTCTTTCACTGTTTGAAAGGTACATTATTCCAGATGGACATAGGCTATATATTATGTATATCTGATCAGTAGAAATGAAGTTAGGGGCTTAATCCTAACAATCTCCATTGTTACCGCTACTGTCTTGCCGCTACTATCCTCTACCGCTTTTTGTGCCGAAGATTTCAACAATCCTTAGCGTGGTGCTATCGCGGTGGGCTTCTGTTCTGACGATAGTGGTTCGAACCTAGCCGTTCTCCGGCACGCCTTTTTCTTTTAAAAATTAACTTTAATTATTAACTAAAGTAATATTAACTTGAATATTATTTTAAGAATATTATTTAAAAAAAATTGAATATTTAAAAAAACATTCTTTACTTAAAATCCTTTTTTATTTTTGTATTTTTATTTCAACTCTTAATCTCTTTCTATTATCTATCTATACTTATATATAAAGAGAGAACGATTTTGTACGTGGAGGGTAATCTCCAGAACCACTGCACCTATTTGAAAAATTCTTTCACTGTTTGAAAGGTACATTATTCCAGATGGACATAGGCTATATATTATGTATATCTGATCAGTAGAAATAAAGTTAGGGGCTTAATCCTAACAATCTCCATTGTTACCGCTACTGTCCTCTACCGCTTTTTGTGCCGAAGTCTTCAACGATCCTTATCGTGGTGCTATCGCGGTGGGCTTCTGTTCTGACGATAGTGGTTTGAACCTAGCCGTTCTCCGGCACGCCTTTTTCTTTTAAAAAATTAACTTTAATTATTTACTAACGTAATATTAATTTGAATATTATTTGAAAAAAAAATTTAATATTATTTTTAAAAAAACATTCTTTACTTAAAATCCTTTTTTTATTTTTGTACTTTTATTTCATCTCTTAACTTCTCGCTTTTAAAAAAATTAACTTTAATTAATAACTAACGTAATATTAATTTGAATACTATTTTAGGTGCTTAAAATAATTTGAAAAGCATTCTTTACTTAAAATCCTTTTTATATTTTTGAATAAAACTACGGTCTCAAGCACACCTCTTTTATAAAATTAACTTTAATTAATAAATAACGTAATATTACTTTGAATATTATTTTAGGTGCTTAAAATAATTAAAAAAAATATTCTTTACTTAAAATCCTTTTTATCTTTGTATTTTTATTTCATCTCTTATTCTAATTTTGGGATACCAATGTGTATCTATACTTCTATAATCTATACTTATATATAAAGAGAGAGAGCAATTTTGTACGTGGAGGGTAATCTCCGGAACCACTGCACCTATTTGAAAAATTCTTTCACTGTTTGAAAGGTACATTATTCCAGATGTACATAGGCTATATATTATGTATATCTGATCAGTAGAAATAAAGTTAGGGGGGATATTCTAGATTTGTGTGCACGGCCGCCATCTTGGATTTTTCCGCCAGGGTTTGGCGCATTTCGCATGGCGATAATTATTGCGTTCTGGTAAAAATAACTGAATGTCAAATTCTCTAATTTTAAGATCAAAAAGTTATTTCTGATGTGATCTTTTAATTACAGTATAATAATTTTAGGTCAGATCTTGGCCTTGACCTGGAAATCTGAGTCAAATTGACTATACTCAAAAGAGTAAATTATTTTTAAAACTAAGAGTCGTTTTGCTGAAAATTTTTGAATCCATTATCAGTTTTTCGTTAACTTATTAAATTTAAGTTGCTTTTAATTTTGTTTATCGATTGTCAATTAGTATACTATAATGATACACTATTTCATTTATTTGAAGTAAAAATTATCTGCCATCATTTTTTCGTAAAATGTAAAATACAGTATACATTTTAAATACAATATATTTTAAAATATTTTATAATTCCAAGTTGTAGTGGATTACAAATAAATTTAAATAACTGAAGTTCAACTTCTCTCTCCCTAGGAACCTAAGTTTAAAAGTTAGTTAAGGTTAAGTTATTGGTTTAGGAAAAGGTTTTTTTTTCTTATTTCCAACACAGCAGGATAAATGGTCAAATAATCCTTGTCCCGATTTTATTGTATGCACCAAATATTTGGTTAAGGTCAAATCTGAAGTAAAATTTCATTACCACAATGCCCTAACACCCCCCCCCCCAAAAAAAAAAGAGGATCTGGTTACTCACCATAAATTTATGAGTTCATAATTATTTTACATTTTTCAAAGCTGAATTTTAGATAATTTTTAAATTGCAAGTTATTTAGGTGGTACGAAAATGCTGTATTTTTTTTCTAATTAACAATATATTGGCATAATATTTTGGTGATTCATTGCTATTAGTCAAAGAGTTAGGGCAAACTGAATAGATGGCATTGAAATTTTATCTGTAAGTAAAATTCATTTGACCAAATTTTTCATATGGATCATAATTTGAAAAGGTAGTTTTTAATTAAAAATGACAAAAAAAATCTCAGTCCAACAATTAAATGATTTTTCAAAGACATTTCTAAGTTTCACAATTTAAAAGTTCGTTTTTATTAAAAAAGCTAAAAGAAAACCCAAAATTTCCGTTATTTGAGAATGCTTTTTTCAAAAAAGTGGTTTTTATCAAAAACCCAAAAATAAATCTAAGTCCAACGTTTAAATGATTTTTCAAAAATTTTTCTAAGTCTCATAATTTAAACAGGTGGTTTTTATTAAAAAAGCTAAAAAAATTCAAAGTCCAGCGATTTGAAAACACCGCTTAAAACACATTGGCGAGAAATTTTCCACTACTCAAAACACGGTAAAATCGCCAAGTTGGCGCAAAAAAATCCAAGATGACGGCCGTGCACACAATTATTAAGTAACGTAATATTAATTTGAATAATATTTTAGGTGCTTAAAATAATTAAAAAACCATTCTTTACTTAAAATCCTTTTTTTACTTTTGTATTTTTATTTCATCTCTTACTCTAATTTTGAGATACCAATGTGTATCTATACTTCTATAATCTATACTTATATATAAAGAGAGAGAGCGATTTTGTACATGGAGGGTAATCTTCAGAACCACTGTACCTATGTGAAAAATTCTTTCACTGTTTGACAGGTACATTATTCCAGATGGACATAGGCTATATATTATGTATATCTGATCAGTAGAAATAAAGTTAGGGGCTTAATCCTAACAATCTCTATTGTTTCCCCTACTGTATTCTACCGCTTTTTGTGCCGAAGTCTGCAACGATCCTTAGCGTGGTGCTATCTATACTTATATATAAAGAGAGAGCGATTTTGTACGTGGAGGGTAATCTTCAGAACCACTGTACCTGTTTGAAACATTCTTTCACTGTTTGAAAGGTACATTATTCCAGATGGACATAGGCTATATATTATGTATATCTGATCTGTAGAAATAAAGTTAGGGGCTTCATCCTAACAATCTCCATTGTTTCCGCTACTGTCTTCCACCGCTTTTTGTTCCGAAGATTTCAACGATCCTTAGCGTGGTGCTATCGCGGTCGGCATCTGTTTTGTCGCTAGCGGTTCGAACCTAGCCGTTCTCCGGCACACCTTTTTCTTTTAAAAAAATTATTTTAATTATTAACTAATGTAAAATTAATTTAAGGTATTATTTAGGTTATTATTAAGGTAAAAAAAGATTTACAATTTATTGGCTATCAACTGGAAATTTATTGGTATAATGTTTTGTTCAACCCGGACAAAGTCGGGACGGGCCGCTAGTATTAAAATATAGTAAAAAAATGTTCTACAAACTGTACTATATTCTTTAGTATTCTTTATATTAGATTTAATTTCAACATCTTCTACATTATTTTGTCTATAAAAATATCTCTTGCGGTTTTTTTATAAATATGTATATGTATGTATATATATATATATATATATATATATATATATATATATATATATATATATATATATATATATATATATATATATATATATATATTAGCGGCCCGTCCCGACTTTGTCCGGGTTGAACAAAATATTATACCAATAAATTTCCAGTTGATAGCCAATAAATTGTAAATATTTTTTTACCTTAAATGTCCAATAAAAAGCGTACTTCCAAATGTAGTTTTCTTCAATAAACCCTTTAACGTTGCCAGTTTCAAAAATCCCTTTTGTATTTATCAATACCTCCTCTACGTGAATCTTAAAAATATTAAACCTTTTCCTTACGGGGTGGGATAGCATATATCCGAAGCACATACTCTCGAAAAATACGGTTTGATGTCGGCAGAGATATTGTCTAGAATTCCACTTCGTTGTGACTTTCCTAACGTCTTTGCCCTCAAAGAACAATTGGGTGACATTCTGGAGGGTGAATCTTGCCGAAAAGGACTGAATAATAATCTTTTGTCGTTCTAGCTAGAGGCTATTTCTTTTCAGGCGAGAGACATGAGATGGGCGGTTCACCCGCGGTTCATCCATTTTCAGCCTTTTGAGAGATGAAAGAGGCACGGAGTGCCGATGATCTACTATTGAAATTCTTCTTTAACAGTAAGAAAGCAATAAGACAGCAATTAACCACTCTTTCCCCTGACCCCCCCCCCCACGCTGAATGTCCTCCACGTAAAATGCAGGTAGGAAGTAGATAACATTTTCCCGTTGTAAAGAGCGATTTCGAAAAACGGACCCCGTAAGCTAAAGGGTGTTGCTATGGTTACTTGACTGCGGTTGACAAAGGAAAATATGTAAGGTACATTTTAATGTACAAAAGTTGTACATTACCCTCCACGTACAAAATCTGCTCTCTCTCTTTATATATTACTAGCGGCCCGTCCCGACTTTGTCCGGGTTGAACAAAACATTATACCAATAAATTTCCAGTTGATAGCCAATAAATTGTAAATCTTTTTTTACCTTAATAATAACCTAAATAATACCTTAAATTAATTTTACATTAGTTAATAATTAAAATAATTTTTTTAAAAGAAAAAGGTGTGCCGGAGAACGGCTAGGTTCGAACCGCTAGCGACAGAACAGATGCCGACCGCGATAGCACCACGCTAAGGATCGTTGAAATCTTCGGAACAAAAAGCGGTGGAAGACAGTAGCGGAAACAATGGAGATTGTTAGGATGAAGCCCCTAACTTTATTTCTACTGATCAGATATACATAATATATAGCCTATGTCCATCTGGAATAATGTACCTTTCAAACAGTGAAAGAATGTTTCAAACAGGTACAGTGGTTCTGAAGATTACCCTCCACGTACAAAATCGCTCTCTCTTTATATATAAGTATAGATAGCACCACGCTAAGGATCGTTGCAGACTTCGGCACAAAAAGCGGTAGAATACAGTAGGGGAAACAATAGAGATTGTTAGGATTAAGCCCCTAACTTTATTTCTACTGATCAGATATACATAATATATAGCCTATGTCCATCTGGAATAATGTACCTGTCAAACAGTGAAAGAATTTTTCACATAGGTACAGTGGTTCTGAAGATTACCCTCCATGTACAAAATCGCTCTCTCTCTTTATATATAAGTATAGATTATAGAAGTATAGATACACATTGGTATCTCAAAATTAGAGTAAGAGATGAAATAAAAATACAAAAGTAAAAAAAGGATTTTAAGTAAAGAATGGTTTTTTAATTATTTTAAGCACCTAAAATATTATTCAAATTAATATTACGTTACTTAATAATTGTGTGCACGGCCGTCATCTTGGATTTTTTTTGCGCCAACTTGGCGATTTTACCGTGTTTTGAGTAGTGGAAAATTTCTCGCCAATGTGTTTTAAGCGGTGTTTTCAAATCGCTGGACTTTGAATTTTTTTAGCTTTTTTAATAAAAACCACCTGTTTAAATTATGAGACTTAGAAAAATTTTTGAAAAATCATTTAAACGTTGGACTTAGATTTATTTTTGGGTTTTTGATAAAAACCACTTTTTTGAAAAAAGCATTCTCAAATAACGGAAATTTTGGGTTTTCTTTTAGCTTTTTTAATAAAAACGAACTTTTAAATTGTGAAACTTAGAAATGTCTTTGAAAAATCATTTAATTGTTGGACTGAGATTTTTTTTGTCATTTTTAATTAAAAACTACCTTTTCAAATTATGATCCATATGAAAAATTTGGTCAAATGAATTTTACTTACAGATAAAATTTCAATGCCATCTATTCAGTTTGCCCTAACTCTTTGACTAATAGCAATGAATCACCAAAATATTATGCCAATATATTGTTAATTAGAAAAAAAATACAGCATTTTCGTACCACCTAAATAACTTGCAATTTAAAAATTATCTAAAATTCAGCTTTGAAAAATGTAAAATAATTATGAACTCATAAATTTATGGTGAGTAACCAGATCCTCTTTTTTTTTGGGGGGGGGGGGTGTTAGGGCATTGTGGTAATGAAATTTTACTTCAGATTTGACCTTAACCAAATATTTGGTGCATACAATAAAATCGGGACAAGGATTATTTGACCATTTATCCTGCTGTGTTGGAAATAAGAAAAAAAAACCTTTTCCTAAACCAATAACTTAACCTTAACTAACTTTTTAACTTAGGTTCCTAGGGAGAGAGAAGTTGAACTTCAGTTATTTAAATTTATTTGTAATCCACTACAACTTGGAATTATAAAATATTTTAAAATATATTGTATTTAAAATGTATACTGTATTTTACATTTTACGAAAAAATGATGGCAGATAATTTTTACTTCAAATAAATGAAATAGTGTATCATTATAGTATACTAATTGACAATCGATAAACAAAATTAAAAGCAACTTAAATTTAATAAGTTAACGAAAAACTGATAATGGATTCAAAAATTTTCAGCAAAACGACTCTTAGTTTTAAAAATAATTTACTCTTTTGAGTATAGTCAATTTGACTCAGATTTCCAGGTCAAGGCCAAGATCTGACCTAAAATTATTATACTGTAATTAAAAGATCACATCAGAAATAACTTTTTGATCTTAAAATTAGAGAATTTGACATTCAGTTATTTTTACCAGAACGCAATAATTATCGCCATGCGAAATGCGCCAAACCCTGGCGGAAAAATCCAAGATGGCGGCCGTGCACACAAATCTAGAATATCCCCCCTAACTTTATTTCTACTGATCAGATATACATAATATATAGCCTATGTCCATCTGGAATAATGTACCTTTCAAACAGTGAAAGAATTTTTCAAATAGGTGCAGTGGTTCCGGAGATTACCCTCCACGTACAAAATTGCTCTCTCTCTTTATATATAAGTATAGATTATAGAAGTATAGATACACATTGGTATCCCAAAATTAGAATAAGAGATGAAATAAAAATACAAAGATAAAAAGGATTTTAAGTAAAGAATATTTTTTTTAATTATTTTAAGCACCTAAAATAATATTCAAAGTAATATTACGTTATTTATTAATTAAAGTTAATTTTATAAAAGAGGTGTGCTTGAGACCGTAGTTTTATTCAAAAATATAAAAAGGATTTTAAGTAAAGAATGCTTTTCAAATTATTTTAAGCACCTAAAATAGTATTCAAATTAATATTACGTTAGTTATTAATTAAAGTTAATTTTTTTAAAAGCGAGAAGTTAAGAGATGAAATAAAAGTACAAAAATAAAAAAAGGATTTTAAGTAAAGAATGTTTTTTTAAAAATAATATTAAATTTTTTTTTCAAATAATATTCAAATTAATATTACGTTAGTAAATAATTAAAGTTAATTTTTTAAAAGAAAAAGGCGTGCCGGAGAACGGCTAGGTTCAAACCACTATCGTCAGAACAGAAGCCCACCGCGATAGCACCACGATAAGGATCGTTGAAGACTTCGGCACAAAAAGCGGTAGAGGAGAGTAGCGGTAACAATGGAGATTGTTAGGATTAAGCCCCTAACTTTATTTCTACTGATCAGATATACATAATATATAGCCTATGTCCATCTGGAATAATGTACCTTTCAACAGTGAAAGAATTTTTCAAATAGGTGCAGTGGTTCTGGAGATTACCCTCCACGTACAAAATCGTTCTCTCTTTATATATAAGTATAGATAGATAATAGAAAGAGATTAAGAGTTGAAATAAAAATACAAAAATAAAAAAGGATTTTAAGTAAAGAATGTTTTTTTAAATATTCAATTTTTTTTTAAATAATATTCTTAAAATAATATTCAAGTTAATATTACTTTAGTTAATAATTAAAGTTAATTTTTAAAAGAAAAAGGCGTGCCGGAGAACGGCTAGGTTCGAACCACTATCGTCAGAACAGAAGCCCACCGCGATAGCACCACGCTAAGGATTGTTGAAATCTTCGGCACAAAAAGCGGTAGAGGATAGTAGCGGCAAGACAGTAGCGGTAACAATGGAGATTGTTAGGATTAAGCCCCTAACTTCATTTCTACTGATCAGATATACATAATATATAGCCTATGTCCATCTGGAATAATGTACCTTTCAAACAGTGAAAGAATTTTTCAAATAGGTGCAGTGGTTCTGGAGATTACCCTCCACGTACAAAATCGCTCTCTCTTTATATATAAGTATAGATATAGAAGAAGCCCACCGCAATAGCACCATGCTAAGGATCGTTAAAGACTTCGGCACAAAAAGCGGTAGAGGACAGTTGCGGTAACAAAGGAGATTGTTAGGATTAAGCCCCTAACATTATTTCTACTGATCAGATATACATAATATATAGCCTATGTCCATCTGGAATAATGTACCTTTCAAACAGTGAAAGAATTTTTCAAATAGGTACAGTGAACATTATTTCTACTAACATTATTTCTACTGATCAGATATACATAATATATAGCCTATGTCCATCTGGAATAATGTACCTTTCAAACAGTGAAAGAATTTTTCAAATAGGTACAGTGGTTCTGGAGATTACCCTCCACGTACAAAATCGCTTTCTCTTTATATATAAGTATAGATAGAAGAAGCCCACCGCGATAGCACCATGCTAAGGATCGTTAAGACTTCGGCACAAAAAGCGGTAGAGGACAGTAGCGGTAACAATGGAGATTGTTAAGATTAAGCCCCTATAGATTATAGAAGTATAGATACACATTGGTATCTCAAAATTAGAGTAAGAGATGAAATAAAAATACAAAAATAAAAAAAGGATTTTAAGTAAAGAATGTTTTTTTAATTATTTTAAGCACCTAAAATAATATTCAAATTAATATTACGTTACTTAATAATTGTGTGCGCAGCCGCCATCTTGGATTTTTTTTGCGCCAACTTGGCGATTTTACCGTGTTTTGAGGAGTGGAAAATTTCTCGCCAATGTGTTTTAAGCGGTGTTTTCAAAACGCTGGACTTTGAATTTTTTTAGCTTTTTTAATAAAAACCACCTGTTTAAATTATGAAATTTAGAAAAATTTTTGAAAAATCATTTAAACGTTGGACTTATATTTTGTTTTTGATTTTTGATAAAAACCACTTTTTTGAAAAAATCTTTCTCAAATATTGGAAATTTTGGGTTTTTCTTTTAGCTTTTTTAATAAAAACGACCTTTTTAAATTGTGAAACTTAGAAATATTTTTGAAAAATCATTTAATCGTTGGACTGAGATTTTTTTTTGTCATTTTTAATTAAAAACTACCTTTTCAAATTATGATCCATATGAAAAATTTGGTCAAATGAATTTTACTTACAGATAAAATTTCAATGCCATCTATTCAGTTTGCCCTAACTCTTGACTAATAGCAATGAATCACCAAAATATTATGCCAATATATTGTTAATTAGGAAAAAAATACAGCATTTTCGTACCACCTAAATAACTTGCAATTTAAAAATTATCTAAAATTCAGCTTTGAAAAATGTAAAATAATTATGAACCCATAAATTTATGGTAAGTAACCAGATCCTCCTTTTTTTTTTTTTTTTTTTTTTCTTTTTTTTTGGGGGGGGAGGGGGGTGGTTAGGGCATTGTGGTAATGAAATTTTACTTCAGATTTGACCTTAACCAAATATTTGGTGCATACAATAAAATCGGGACAAGGATTATTTGACCATTTATCCTGCTGTGTTGGAAATGAGAAAAAAAAAACCCTTTTCCTAAACCAATAACTTAACCTTAACTAACTTTTTAACTTAGGTTCCTGGGGAGAGAGAAGTTGAGCTTCAGTTATTTAAATTTATTTGTAATCCACTACAACTTGGAATTATAAAATATTTTAAAATATATTGTATTTAAAATGTATACTGTATTTTACATTTTATGAAAAAATGATGGCAGATAATTTTTACTTCAAATAAATGAAATGGTGTATCATTATAGTATACTAATTGACAATCGATAAACAAAATTAAAAGCAACTTAAATTTAATAAGTTAACGAAAAACTGATAATGGATTCAAAAATTTTCAACAAAAAGACTCTTAGTTTTAAAAATAATTTACTCTTTTGAGTATAGTCAATTTGACTCAGATTTCCAGGTCAAGGCCAAGATCTGGCCTAAAATTATTATACTGTAATTAAAAGATCACATCAGAAATAACTGTTTGATCTTAAAATTAGAGAATTTGACATTGGGTTATTTTTACCAGAACGCAATAATTATCGCCATGCGAAATGCGCCAAACCCTGGCGGAAAAATCCAAGATGGCGGCCGTGCACACAAATCTAGAGTATCCCCCCTAACTTTATTTCTACTGATCAGATGTACATAATATATAGCCTATGTCCATCTGGAATAATGTACCTTTCAAACAGTGAAAGAATTTTTCAAATAGGTGCAGTGGTTCCGGAGATTACCCTCCACGTACAAAATTGCTCTCTCTCTTTATATATAAGTATAGATATAGATTGGCATTAATTGCATACATTGACCGTTGTTTTTACTTTGAATGTACTCCGTAGCGAAGTGTGGGTTTTCAGTCCATAAAAGCCTTCAGTAATGCTATTAAAATCTGCGACTTTTCAGAAAAATATATAACGGTCATCCTCAGACTGAAGAGCTCTTGATATAAATATTACAGAAGATAAGCAACAAACGTGGAAAATTGTTTTATTCTTTTGTATAGGGTAATTCACTCGAAAGAGTCTCCGAATATTCTGTAATAACTCTCGATAGGACGAAGCAGTGTGAACCAAAAATATACGCCTCATACCCTGACGTATGTGCAATCGATTGCATTACATGCTCTGCTGGAAGTGTTCTCCGTTTTCTGCCGGACACGTTTCGACGCGACGCTCCATGTTCCTTAACGTATTGGCAAGAATATCGAGGGAAATAGCAGCAATATCATGTTGGACGTTTTCCTTCAAATCTTCCACAGTGTGAGGCTTACTCCAATAGACTTTTCCTAAAGGAAGAAGTCTGGTGGTGTCAGATCCGACGAACATGGTGGCCAAGCCTCTTTGAAATTATTCTGTTACCGATGAAAGATTCAATTTCCGCCATGCTGCTTGCCGATGTGTGACACGTTGCTTTATCGTGCTGGAAGTAATCTCCGTTAACTCACGATCATCCAGTTGATTCACGAACTGTTCAAAAATGGCCAAGTACACATCTGTGTCAAAGAAATCGGGGCCTGTGATGCTCAACCGACACATCGGGTACCACACACTAACTTTTTGATCATGGAGCGGTGTTTGGTGAGCGGCAAGGGATTTTCAGCAGACCATATTCGGGTTTTTGTCAAGTTACATGTGATGTGCCATTTACTGAAGGAGCACATTGTACGTTGTTTCGTTCAGATTGCTTTGTCCGGGCGAGAGTTATTACGATTATTCGGGGGCCTCTGCGGAGTGAATCACCTAATGCAAAATTAAGTAAGGCTATGGCATCTACAGCGTACCTAGCAGCCTTGGAGCCAGATTTCTCTCTCATTATAAACTACACAGTTTGGCATCAAAACGTGAATTTCTCCAAATTTTTAGCCAAAAAAAAGCCAAAACAGGCTGAATTTCTCCAAATTTTTAACTGGATAGCTGTCACAAATTAATGTAATTTTCTCCCTCCCAGAATGAATAATTTCTAAGTTAATTGCTGATCTTAAAAGCGTTATTGTGTGTGTGTGTGAGAGAGAGAGAGAAACCACCGCTGCTTCTAGACAAAAATACAAATCTTGTGCGTCAAATACGTAAGCGTACACGTGTGTGTAGTCGGAGCCAGTAGAGGAACGGACTTTATAAGCGCGCATAAGTTAAGACGCATTTCGTTAGCTAGCACACCTCTTGGTGTGAATTTCTTGGTGTTATTTTCCAGCAATCGGTTAATTTCAAATTGTAACGGTAAAAATGAGTAACCACCAACGTTTAGATGATAGAATGAGGTGGCGAATTGTGGGGAAGCTAGAAGCAGGCCGATCTCAAGTTCAAATTTGTAGAGAGTTCAATTTAACGCCCAGCGTCGTGTGTAACTTATGGAAACAGTTCCAGGATACCGGATCCATCGAGAGAAAGCCTGGGCAAGGTCGTCCAAGAGCCACGACGGCCAGAGAAGATCGCCATTTGTCGATTATAGCGAGGCGTAACAGGAGTGCAACAGCTTCTCAGCTCTCTCGTGACTTGTATGCAGTCACAGGAACCCGTGTATCAAGGGTGACTGTTTCCAAAAGACTTCATGAGAGAGGGTTGTTTGCAAGAAGACCTGCTGTTTGCGTCCCGCTCACTTCTACGAACAGGAGAATCTGTTTATCATGGTGCAATTATCATGAGAGCATAAAGATTGGAGTATGGATCAATGGGCGACCGTTCTCTTCACTGATGAGTCCCGGTTCAGCCTAAACACCGATTCTCGCCGTACGTTCATATAGAGAGAAACAGGAACCTGCTACCTACCCTCCAATGTCCGCGAAATCGACCATTATGGCGGAGGAGGTTTAATGGTCTGGGCAGGCATCATGTTGGATGGCCGCACACCTCTCCATGTCTTTGAAAGAGGCACTGTGACTGGTGTGAGGTATAGGGATGCGGTCGTGGAGCCCTATGTTCGCCTTTTCAAGTGTGCAGTTGGCCCTGAGTTCATTTTAATGGACGATAACGCGAGGCCACATAGAGCTCTTCTGGTCGACGAATTTCTAGAGAGTGAGGATATTCGCCGGATGGATTGGCCAGCCAGATCTCCAGACCTTAACCCTATAGAGCATGTCTGGGACGCTCTGGGGAGGGCAATTGCAACTCGCAACCCCCCTCCGAGAACTATCCAGAGAATGAAAACAGCGTTTCTGAACGAGTGGGGCCAATTGCCACAGGAAATTATAAACTGTCTTATTTCAAGTATGAAATCACCCTGCGAGACCTGTATATCTGTAAGAGGGGACCATACTCCCTATTAACCCATCTATTAAATCATTTTTTTTTTTGTTTATTCTGCAACCGCTGTTTCATACCTTTCGACTCCAACGAGTGATACGCACGATCATACGTGTGTATTACAATTATTGAATGGTTATTTGTTTTGTATTGTATCAATGTATGTACATATCAAATTTCATTAAAATCTGTACAGTAGTTCTAGAGATAATCGACCAAGTCTGCAAATACTCTTAATTTCTTACACCAGTGTATATAAAACTTGGTGAGATGTTCTTTCTATTTAAATATATATTTTTTTTATTCTAAGGGATGGTTCCGTAAAAATAAGCCATAACTTTTGGATATTTTTAGCCCGGACACCCAGTATGTATGTATATATATATACTCTGTCACAAAAAAAATATATATACAGTAACCACCGCTTATAGTGATCACTGGTTATAAGAATCAACCGTTTATAGGAATCAATATCGCGAAAACAAAAACAAATGTATTATTTCCATGTTAAAATTTTCGCTTTAAAGAATCAATCCACCGGTTTTAAGAATCAGTTTACACTCTTCGCTTTCCTTCCATTTTGCCAAAAAAGCCACTTAACCCCTCAAAAGGCACGAAGTTGTTTCCTTATTTTTTTAAAAAAGAAGAGTGATAAGATGGGATGGAACACAGTCGTAAAATACATCCCTTTCTTTGTTAGACATAACATAATAGTTTCCCCTTAAACGCTTTAGCTAAACACTGTCCTAATAGCTTGACCCGGGGGCATCCTACTCGTGCGGATCCGATGTCACTTTTCTCCACTGAAAAACAAAAATAGGGACTATTTTTTCCCACCTCCCACATCCTGGTTTCGGCTTCCTGGACAATGAAACACAAAAATCTTCGGCGAAGTGTCCACTATCACTTAGGCAAACGTGACATTAGTAGATTCAGCACATTATCAAACCGTGAAACGTAAGCTAGAAGGTGAATCTTCGTCTGAGACTATTAGTATTGAAAGAGGTATAAACAGCCTCCTGAAAACTTCATTACGTCAAACTACCATAGAGAACTTTTTCTTGCTTCCTTCCAGTAGTTGAAATGTTAAAACTGTTCAGCAGGTATGTTGTAACAAATATTGGATTTTTTCTTTTCTTGCTATAATGTGTATCTACTTATAGGTCTAAAAATTAAGTTGTATTTTTAAAATTATAAGAAATAATTTTAATGAAAGATAAATAACGTAAATTAAAGAGAGATTTTATGGTAAATTATCTCATGTATATATAGGTGTGTGTGTGCCTGTCCAAAATCCTAAATTTCGGCTATAAGAATCAACCGCTTATAAGAATCAAAAACAGTAATAACAAACGTGATTCTTATAAGCGGAATTCACTGTATATGCACCCAGAAGAAATCGAGCTACTATCACGAAACTTGGCAGGAATGTAGTCTGGTAAGAGATGCAATTGATTAAAATTTCGACGCAAATGAGACAAGGGTAAGCGCGCTATACGCATATGAGATGCGCAGCTGGGAGAGTTTAAAAGCATGATTGCTCGTGCCATAGGGTTATTCAAACAAATCTGTCGACTTGTATGGACGGTATTGTGACTAGAGATGCCTCTGAGACGTAACCGGTGACAGTACGAACAATTGTCGGACTTTGAGAGGGAGGCGCATAGTAGGCCTCAGACAAGCAGGTTGGTCGAACAGGCGCATCGGCCGCCACCTCGGTCGGAGCGATATGGTAGTTGCTCGGTGTTGGCAACAATGGATCACGGAAGGGATAGTCTACCGTCGTGGGGGATCAGGGCGTCCGAGGATCACAAATGCGCGCTTTTGGAGGCGGCCAGGCCACCGGTCTGATCCGGCATTTGTTGTTGTGTGTGTGTGTGTGAGAGAGAGAGAGAGAGGGTGAGTGAGTGAGTGAGTCTCTCTTGATCGTAACGGAATAAGCAGATTTTGGAAAATATTCATGATTACTCTCTCATAAAAAGAGTTTAAACAGTTTCGCTACTTTCTTAACGCGAGGAAACCGTAAAGTTTGTTTGTATTTTTTCATAATTTTATTCTTTTATTTTTAACACATTTATAAAACGCTAAATGTGAAATGTTTTTACCTTTGACATCAACTATATTGAATTATTTTTTTTCACTGAGTTGTAAAAATCGGGAAATTTGACTGTAGGAATTTAAAATTAGGTAGGGACAATATCAGTTATTCATTCATGATTTTTCTTAGTATAATGTTACTACTAATTAATAGGGAAAAAATGTATGTTTTACCGCTTTTAAAGTTACTTCCATAAAATAATTTTGAAAATCTACGTTCTTAAAATATCGGAAAGAGATTTTACTTATTTTTCGCCTTAATTAATTTCTATCAATTATGTTACGAAAATTAACTAACCATTCTGGCTAACTTAAATCTTATTTAACTAACGCCAGCCCCCCTAGGATATAATCCTCTCTGCAATTAAGAATCTTAAACTTATCCGTTTAAATAAATATATATATATATATATATATATCGGGTGGCCATAATTAAACTGACAGTGCTCACAATGTTCTGTAGCGCGATCTATTTGCGAGAATGACGCCACATTTTGTAGGAAGATTAAACAAGATGGGGGACGAAGGATTCCGCGAAAAAATAAATTAGTTCCAAAAGTCACCGCTAGGGGAAATATTTGGCGCTGTGTAATAGAAAATAGAGTGTTAACAAATGCAAATTAATACGGAATAAAATTACCTTTTATTATGCACATTTTCTTATTTAGTTCAAGTGCAATATGGCAACACTTTTAAAAAAGCTTAAAATCTACATAAACACCGATAAAGTCTCGTGATCTGCAATATCACGTACTCTGAGCAGAAGAAGAAGTTCTTTATTCAAATTTCACGTTACATCCATTGGCACAGTGCCAGCTGCTTGGGTTTTAAAAGGCAATGTGTTACGTTTCGAAAGTTTATGTGCAATGTCTCCTTCTTTAGTCGAGCGTGCGTTACTGGTCAAATTATTTTACCTCAACCAGTGCAACGCGTCAGCCGCTCTTCGTGCTTTTAGAACGCACAAAAAAATGCGTAAAGGTAACGGTCCTGTGTCAGTTAATGGGCTAAAAGCAATGGTTGCGACGTTTGAGAAAACAGGTTCTCTGAAGGTTCAGTCAGGCAGAGGACGAAAACCTGTACCACAGGATACAATCGAAGCAGTTGCCACGGCGATTGTCGACAGAGGACCAGACAATATTGCTGCCACCTCTAGCTCTCGTGGATTAGCTCGGAATATGGATATGCCTTACAGTACGGTATGGAAAATCTTACGAAAGATTATCAACTTCTATCCGTACAAGATCAGCCGTGTACAGGAGTTACTGTACCCCGACCATGATAAGCGATTGACTTTTGCTCTCACCTTTCTTGCCAGAATGGAGGTGGATGACGCTTGGCCGTGGAAAATCTTATGGGGAGACGAGGCCCACTTTTACCTGCATGGAACTGTGAATACCCAGAACTGCCGAATTTGGGATGACAAATCACCACATGCAATCACAGAAATTCCCTTACATTCACCAAAGGGTGAATGTAAGGGACTGTTTGGTGTGGGTTCACAGCTGAATTTATCGTAGGTCCATTCTTCTATGAGAACATTACCCCGACAGGACCGGAAACATGTTTTGTTACCGGAGAGAAATATCGCCACATGTTGAACAGCTTTGTCATTCCGGCACTTCAGCAAAGACAATGCCTTTGGGAAATTATTTTCATGCAAGATGGAGCCCCTCCACACGTTGCTGTACGGGTGCAACAGCTGCTACGACAGAAATTCACAACAGAAAGAGTCATTAGCCGCTACTTTCCAACTGCATGGCCACCTCGGTCGCCTGATCTTACCCCATGCGACTTCTGGCTATGGGGTTACCTTAAGTCCAAGGTCTATCAAGGAGTGGTCCAGGACCTGGCTACGTTGAAGGATAACATATCACGGACTGTACGGGAGATTCCTGCAGACATGTTACTTTCTGCTGTTGTGCATACTGTGCACAGAATGCAATATGTGGTCCACAACAACGGCAGCCACATTGAACCTCATTTGAATGCAAAATAAAAGGTAATTTCCGTATTGATTTCCATTTGTTAACACTCTATTTTCTATTACACAGCGCCAAATATTCCCCTAGCGGGGACTTTTGGAACTAATTTATTTTTTCGCGGAATCCTTCGTCCCCCGTCTTGTTTAATCTTCCTACAAAATGTGGCGTCATTCTCGCAAATAGATCGCGCTACAGAACACTGTGAGCACTGTCAGTTTAATTATGGCCACCCGGTATATATATATTATTTTTTGGGGGGGCGACGCTTGTTTTATAACCCAATGAAGCACTTCTGGCTTAGTAGAGAACTAAGAATCTTGTCGTGTATAACCGGCCTTAATATCCTTACGTAGAATGAATACTCTGAGAAACTAGTATACGAATCATGAAATCGACTGCTCGTAGGTTCGACATAAAATGGTAATATAATAAAGTTAGTCTTTATATATGAGTGTTTCTTTTTCGTGGAGTTCAAATTTTATTTATCCATTTTACTTAATTTTAACGTAGGATTACGTTCCTTAATAACGGTCCTTCGGAGAGAAAAAAAAATTGTCCTGCGTCGCGAGTTATAATTTTGGCAGCGCGCCAAACCCAGTGGACCCCCCCCCCCCCCAAAAAAAAAAAAAAAAAAAGAGTTTAAACGGAAATGTACCAAAACACGTTTTTAAAAAAAAGTTAGCAAGCAAGCAAACGAAAAGTAATCCTACGTTAATAATCCGCTGTAGTTTCGTTAGAGGAGACTACCTGAATATTTTATTTATTTATTTATTGTTGTTTTTTTAATTTGGAAATTTAGGGATCAACTCAAATTATCAGGAAAATTAGTTGTACGCAGTGGCGTACCTAGACCATTTGGGGCCCGGGGCGGATTTATTTTTGGGCCCCCCCCCCCCAAAAAAAAAAATGGTAATTTTTAACTTCTTCTAATGACAGCTAGCCTTTCTTTGCCTTAATCAGACAGTCTCGTCAGGCTATTGACCTGTGCAGACAGTGGCGTGTTCAGGATTTTGTTCTGGGGGGGGGGGGGGGGTCAAGGCCTCCATGTGCTAGGGGTCATCCATTTCCCTGACGACCTATTATCAGGGTGGACTAGAAGAGGGTGTCTTCCGGGAGGTCTGGGGGGCATGGAATACCCCCAGCCGAAGGGGGGGGGGTCCGGGGGTCCTCCCCCGGAAAATTTTGAAAATTAGGTGTTAAATAGTGCTATTTTAGGCTATCTAGAGTACTAGATAGCACTTCTTAAAAATCATATATCTATGAATTCGGATAAAATATTTAAAGCGACGCCCCCGTCATTATTGGAATGAAAATCTAACAAGAAGAGCTTTTTAAAGCAGATAAGCGACGAAACAGTGCGTGCGTGCCCTGTTGAAAAAAAGACGCCTTCAATACTTTGATAGGCAAGGGTTCGGTTCGCGGATAGTACTGTAGAAGTGTATAAACAGCGCTCGGTACTTGGCTTTAGAAATACTGTTTCTGGCACTGTATAGCGCTAAAATTGTAACAATAAAGATCGCTAAAAATGTAAGTGCAATAAAGATCGTAATGGTAAATAATAAATAACACAATTACTATTAGGCCTATACGAAATATTTTTGCCTTACTTTGTAATTTAAAAATTTATTTTATCTCTGTGGGGGGGGGTCCTGTCCCGCCCCCCCCCCCCCTGTCGGCACGCCCCTGTGTGCAGAGAAAAAAATTGACGGAATAAGTGCAGTACGAGGTGAGCAATGATCATTACTGTTTAAGCGTTAAATTAATAAAAAAGGTCTTATGTCAAGGCCTGGGTTCGAGCAATCGAACCAATGATGTACCGCACGGCACAGCTCCAAGACCAACGTTCTAACCGCCTGGGCCATGAGCTCGCTAACTTACTGTTCGGTACATGGTTAAAATCAATTGTACGGCGCTGGTTTTCGTTGTATGAATTTTTCGTCAGGCCAAGGTGAATGGTAAAAGGCTTGGCCGTTTGATTAATAAAAGCGATAATAGTTAAAGACAAAATTCATATTAAAAAGAAAAGGAGCCATTTTGGCGCCAATACTTACTTATAATATTCAGGTAGCTTCAAGGAAAACCAAAGAAATACCTCACTTTGATCTACGTTAACTTTATTGGTAATTCAACTTTAAAAATTTTTACTTTTCACAAGGCAATACACATTCACAGTATCAGTATGAAAAAAATAGAATGGGAATACATCACCTAGAAAATGCCGTGTTGTGTGAAAACATGTTATATGAGACCCAGGGACATTTCCAAAAAGGGGGGGGGGGGGTGCGTTCTGAAAACTTATTAAAAACAGACATTTTTAAAAAATTTCATATAATCAAGTTAAATTAAGAATTCTGTATTAATTTCAAATAGGTAAAAGCCTCCTTTTAAAATTGTCTTTTTCTAACTTTTGCATCAGAAAATTGTCTAATTGTCTCATGAAAGTTTGTTTTCATAGCCAACTTGTTCTCGATGGATTACATTGCTAGGCCATTTAGTCTGATTTGGCTCATTGTTGAGCGCAAATAGTTTTTGATGAATTTCAATTTCGAAAAACTTCTTTCACAAGTTGCAACTGAAATGCAAATCGTCAAAAACTAAAAAAATCGTCGTAAAAAAAAATTATTTATTAGATTTCTTCAGAAAATATAACAAGAGAGCAGTGCAATGAAATATAATAACTATGTTAATCATTCATGTAAAACAATTTTAAGTATGAGTAACTTAATTTGAATGTGTGTTTTCGTCTCTTTGCATTTTTTATTTTTTGGAGGCCCCCAACAGAAGTTTGCCCCAGGCCCCGTAAAGTCTCTGGGCGGCCCTGGAACATGAACCTCCTTAGTTCTTCTTGTAAAGATAAACGCTCATCTTTAGCTTTTTCACCCGGCATCATCTTTTTCGATCTTTTTCTGCCTCTCTTTTCAATAGCAATTCCCATTTCTTCACATTTCTGGGAAGCGAAGTCCAAAGCATCACTAACTAAAGATTCTCTGCTTTCCTTAATAAAAAGTTCCAATGCTCTTAGTTTATTTAAAGCCTTGTCCAAGGAAATCCCCTGAATTTGCAGGTAGTGTTGAGTGTGGTTGATTTCCTCCAAAATGTGTGACTACAAGCGTATAAACGCTATAAACTTAAAATCGCAAGCATTTGCCATTATAATCTGAGCTTATCCTCTTGTATCTAGGTTTTCAGATTCGTCGCACAGCTTCTCCACTGCATCGATCAATTTTCCAAATTTTCCAAAACACACAACATTATTCAAATTTTTACGCCAAAGCCAGAATCTGACACAAAGAATCGGCTTACCTGTAATTTCCAGGCTCTTCGTCGTCATCCGTCAGTCTTTCCTCAACCTAATGCTTAAATCAGGACTTCTGACACCAGAAAACTAACCAGTCTATAACAGGGCCCGATTTAGAAAATTCTTGACTTTAGGCACAACTCGGGATGGGGCGATGGGGGCCCCCTAACAGTGATGTGGGGGTAAAATTTCCAAAATTGACACACACACAAAATAATCATGAATAATTGTGAAAGTATCATTTTAGCGAGAATGGGCTATTTGAAGTGTAAAAGCCTAGAGCATTATCAAATAACAAAAAGCAATACAACATATTAACTTCTTCATTAAATTAAAACACCAATACAATGCAACCAGAAAAGCTTATCAAACCCTTATAATCACTATAACATACATATGATGAACTAAACATATAACTATACATATGATGAACCAATCAAGCAATCAAATTTGCTTGATCAAATTTGCTTGGCACGTGAAATGTTGGAAGTCGCTAAAATATGCAAGTGTAATATTTTATAAAGACAATAACGTTCTTGTCTGATTTTTTTTTTTTTAATTAAAAATGTAATTTTTTGTAGTAAAGTTATCATTCAATTTTAAAAACGGCCCCTGTCGTGGGGCCCGGGGCGGACCGCCCCCCCTTTGGTCCGCCACTGGTTGTACGCATTGTGAGAATATGTAAACCAAATTTCTTGTGTCTGGTTCAATTTCTTCGTGAGTTACATTTTTTAAAATGACGGATAATACTTTTGGATAAACTTAAGTTATAATTAGTAGGAATAAAGAAAAATAGTAATTCATGTAGTTTCTTTTAAATTTGTAATTATCTGGTATTGGGGGGGGGGGGGCTGAATTCTCGTAATTTTCATTAAGTGAGGAACATTATTTGTATCAACACATTTAAATACGTTGCCTTGCCTTTCTGAAACATGTCTATAATTATGATTATAATGTTGAGAACAAAAAGAATAGCGGGTACGCCATTGTAATTATAATTATGGGGAATTAATGAGAGAATAATTGAACGCTCACAGTTTTTATTGAAAATTTGGGAAACAGATGCTGTTTTAGTTATTTATGATCTCCAAAAAACTTAAACGAGATCCGCAGATGCGCGCGCGTACAGTGAAAACTATGAATTCTCAAAAAATGCCTACCGTTTTAGAAGCACGTGCAAAATTGTATAATATGGATTTCGGGCAGTTTATTTTTTCTGTGCACCTCGTAAATGGTCATTTTTTTTTTATTATTAACATCTACTCGCACATCCCTGTTTTTTCTTCCGTAGCTTTCAAAGATCTTGGTGTGGGATGTTCTAAATTTGGACTCTGCTCCCCTCTCATCTTGACGCTTCTTTACCACAGTTTTTGCGTTCCTTTGAAATATTGTCTAGTTGCTTTGGCGTCAGCGGACTAAGTTTTCTTGCCTTGACTTTGAACTAAATATCCTGCCTCTTTTTCAAAACGTATGCATTTGAAGCTCTGTGTGATCGTGCCCTTTTCCCAAATTCATGGACGTAATGATCTGTTGCATAACTTCCGACTTCTGCGCATCAAGTGTCGATGATTGTTTACTCCGTACATCATATCTATTAAGCATCTGTTTACTGTGATAATTTCGTAAATATTTACGTTCTACAATTTACATCTGCGGTGTACATCAGTTTGACATTTCTACTGTGTTTAAAAACTACGTGAAAAATAACTTTTGAGAGAAATGACTGCAATTTTTGGTTCATGAGTGAAAACAAAAACTCATTTAGAATTGTTCCATTTTATGTTCTCTGCCTGTTCATGTTTTTGTATATTTTCTGTGTATTTCGAGGTGTGGAATGGTTTTAGGATTCATCCTGCAAAGAAGAGTTTGACACGGATTCTGTAGCTTTTCTAATCATTTCATCATAAAAAGGAGATGTGTTAATTTATGAAATTAGATCTTACACTTCTTTATAGTGGATAGTTAATTTATTAATAACTTTCAGAAACTGTTACGTTAATTTCAGAATTCCTTTGTCAAGTTCGGTTTTGTGGAAAATTATTTTACAGTAGGATATGACACTTGTAAATTTATGTTAATTTTCGACATATATCCTGAAAACTCAAGTGTTTCTCTGTTGCAAACTTACAGATGTTCAAGTGCAAAAATAGTTATGAAATGAAAAAATTAAAATGAATCCATCAATGTTTACAAGAGTTTGACAGCTATAGTTTAAAAGGTCCTAGCTTTTCATGTCAGTTTACTGTTGTGAAAAGAAAAGGATATCTCCTATAATCATTAATATGTAGTGTAAAGTCATATTACAAAATCAAATCATCATTGCTTCTATATAATGTGACGGAAATTCAGACTGAGAAAAAAAAATTTCGTCTGCTGAGATCAATTAACATTTAGGAGGCACTGATAGTGTGTAAAGAGAATCCAATTTTAATGAAAGTTGGTAAAAAGATAAATATGCTTCAGCTACAGTGGACAGGCAAATAGTATACACCTTTTTAAGAGTTGTATCCTTCCCCTACTATTAATAAATTTTTAATTCTATAAAAGCCTGGCTAAAACTGTTCAATCATGAGTTGTTTTTGTTGTAGTCGATGCAGACAGAAGTCCCCTCAGCCTGAGACTATACCATCTGCTAGTCCTAATGCACAGATCATGTCAGGAAGTGTTTTCCATAACGGCACAGGATGCGATACTGGTAAGTTCTTGTTCAACATATAAATAAATAAAGTTTGAAAAAAAATTTCAATTTCATATTTTTATAATATGACAATTACTTATTTTTAAATCCCTTCCTATGTTTCAACATTAAAAATTTATTAATTTTTACAAAATATAGGTATCAGAATTTCCATATCTAAATAGACTTTAAAAAGCTAAACTTCATTGAAAATGTGTTGGATTACTGTCTGAAAAGTATGAAGTAAAATTTAACCAAAAGAAGGGAAAAAAAAGATTTTTTAGTAAACTGCCTACCTGATTTGAATATATGTAGAGACAAATAGCTCGCTCAGTGTCTGGTAATATTATATTCTTATTAACACAGATAATTTTACCTAAACTTCATAAATTTCAGTAAAATAGATAAATTTATCTAAACAATGTAGTGGGCACACCACCAAATATTTTTAAACTGATTAGTGACACGTTAATATAAAAATCTGCCTTTTAAAATAACTTAATAGTGCATAGCTTAAAATACTTCTTAGCATATACATTATTACTTATCTTTATTGTTAAAAGGAAATTTCACTTGTTACACTTTTTTGTAGGACTTGGACATATAGGACACAGTGGGTATGAGGGTATTTGGCAGTTATTTATTTTTTAGATATGAATATTATACTAATTGTATTTATGAGAATGAAATTAAAAAAATTAAGTAATTGCACTTGTGTGCTCTTACAGCCATATTTTATTTATGATTGTTAAACTGAATTTGGTAACTTTTGCTGTGCAAACTCAGTTAAAATAATTTAATGTTAATTGTCTGTACATTTTTTTTCCATTTTTGTCCTAATATAAATTTAGGTTTTGTCCTTCATGTTTGTTTTACAGCCTTACAAGCTCTGTTAGACTCCCTTGACCAGGTGTGTGAAAAAGTTGAGACTCCTGTCGAGGACCATTTGTTTTTATCTCAGTTGTTACAAAATAAAAACTTGCAGTCACTTATTACCGTAAGTTTCTTATTTTCATGTATTGTGACTTTCTTATTTTTAATGCATTTTCTGAATTTTTCAGCATCAAAATATACCCAAAAATATCGATGGAGCATTTTGAAAGAAATGGCAATTACATTGCCTTTCAGATTAAAAAAATGCTTTCAATCATAGGTAATTTTTAAAATAATGATCTTTCTTACATCAAATGCTGACTCCATAAGAAATTCATAAAAAGTCATGTTAAAATAAAGTGAGATTGGTGCTAATATCATGTAAGAAATATAATTTTAGAAGGGAAAGCCTGTTATAAAGTAGTCAACCAACAATCTCTGACCCCAGTTTAACTTCATTTAATTGTAACACATATATGTGTAGAAGAGAAAGAAAGAAATGTTTGAGTATAATTTTTGCATCTCAGAACTTATGAATCTTAATTTGGCTTTGCCTAATTATAACCATCAGCGTACAGTTAAAGCAAAGAAGAGAAAAAAAAATTATCAAACTATGTAAATTTACTGAAAAATAGCAATTAGGGTAAAAGAAAGGATAAAGGTTGAAAAATATTTTTATGGGTATTGCATGTCAAAAATTAGAATCAAGGATGACAAGACTCCTATTAGACTAGGTCAAATTTTTTAAATCTCTTTTTGTTATATCATATAAGCTCTTTCGAATCAGCCATGGCTCATAGCATAAAGGGAAAAATAAAATGGATGAAATACTATCACCATTTTTATGATCTTGTCCTTTTTTTTTTTTTTTTTCTTTCTTTCTTTTTTTTTTTTTTTTTTCTTTTTTTTTTTACTATCAAACCTTTTTATCTATAATCTACAATGATATCCATCTTCATTTTCTTGCTATTCTTATCCTTTTATTTCAAATTGAAAACAGATAACATATTCATTTATTTACTGTTGCAATAACTATGTATTATTTGTAACAACTTTTATAAATTGAATTTAAGGTACCTTAAAATTCCATATTGTTTATTACATATAGACAAAAACTAGCACAAATAGTTTCTTCACCAGGGTAAATACTAGTATACAGAAGATGTTTTCTTTCATTTTCAATCCTTAAAAAATAATTAATTAATGCAGAAATTCAGGAAGTTGTTAATTGTTTAGATCAAAAATGCATGTATTAAAGTTAAGCTGATTTAAGAAGACATTCTTAAGAATATATCCGAATATAGCAGATGTCCTAATTTAAGTCAGTAACTAGAATCTGGCTAGCTGAACATGGACTTTATTACAGGACATCTTGATATAAAAATTTACTTACACAACAGACGATTATATATCTTATGAACACATACAATTTCATTTTTAGCATACTCTACTGAGAAGACATTCACCCACTCACTGCTTCGTCAGGATCCTACCTTCCAATGAGCCTATTACTAGTACTCGGGGGTAGAAGGTTTAGTGTCGGTGGGGTCGAAAATTATACTCGTTACACCAATAGTTTATTGATCAAAATATCTTTTTCATCACAGAAGATTGCATGTATAACTTTCAGAAAATTTAAGTGTGCAAAACATCATGAAAATTGTGTAGTTCTAAACACAATGACCAAAGCAATCAAATGCTTAAATGGTATATCTAACCAAATAGTATAATTAATGACTAAAGTTGCATTTGTTGATTCTTTAGTTTTTCTATGAGGCATAATTATAGATGAAGAAAAATATTAATGGTACATTAATTGGTTATGTTATTATTTCTTACTTTTAGGTTCATAATAAAATAAACAGCCAAACTGTTCAGCCATCTTATGAAGACGTGAGCAGACTTGCCAAAGATGTAAGTATTACCTTTTTTAGTGAAAAACACACTATTGGATGTAATACTTTGAAAAATAAATTTTCATCCATTCATGATTCTGACTGGTTTATAACTTAAATTCAGTAAAATTAAATTGTCAAAGTTTCTCAGAAATTTAAAAAATTTGAGCAATAGACAAAATATTTTTGTTTTTTAATATTATTTCCTACGAAAAGGCATAATATAAATTTATGTAATTTTACTATATTACGGATCAGACACTCTTTATGAAAATATGAAATTGGCTTTAATTATATTTGAGTAAGTTAAGTTTGAACTGTAGTTGTCAGTTGATTTAATTTAATGCAGATTTGTTTTGAATTGATTAAAGAAATGAAACAAATTCTATTTTACTTATTTTTATGCAAGTGTTTGTTTGATAGGAGGGTTATCCAAATGGTGCATTACTTATCTCATTGGGAACTGTAAGTTTTAAAACTTAGTTGTGATTGCTACTTTAGTAATGAAGAGTAATTGCTCCATATGTATGAAATGTCAAAATTTTCATTTGTTCCTCCTGTACTTTAATAAAAATTACTAAGTAAATAATAATCAATATGATAGGGAAGTTTGAATTTGAACCGCAAAGTGAATACACTGTTATAAAAATAAGAAATCATAGGTTTGATCTCCAGTGTAAATCAAGATGTATCAAAAATAAGGGGTAGACTTTTGTTGGCATATATACATACATACAAAATCATTCAATAAGGGTAAAGCACATGATGTGTAAGCTCTGTTATTATAGTATTAGTTATGTACTAAAATTAAAACTATAAAGCTGTAATTGCTCTGACCATTTAACCTTTTCCTTATGGGGTGGGATAGCATGTATCCATGAATATATATATATATATATATATATATATATATATATATATATACAGTGGTACCTCCCTTAATGGACACTCCCAAATAGCGGACACCTCTAATTAACGGACATTTTTATGAGTCCCAGTCCTTTTGTTTAGGACAATCCATGTTATTCCCTCTGGATCGCGGACACTCCAAATAGCGGACAAGTATTTTTGAAAAACATTTCAAAATTATTCTTACAAGCAAGCTAAAAAATATATGCTTATGTGTCTTTCTCAGCGATATATTGCTCAGCGAACTTTTCCCAACTCCTCCCTTCCATGCTTGACACAATGGAATTTAACCCTAAAATGTGCACAATGGCATTCTTCTGCCCCCCCCCCTTACCCTTACTTTCTTCCTATTCTTCCAAAACTCCCCATGTTTCTTGGAATTTAGAGGTACGAAACCTGTTTAGGGGGGCTTGGTCGTTGGTCACGGACGAGGCTAAAACTTTACTTGTCTATTCAGTTTAGTACGACAGTGCAAACTGATTCAGATCGTGTTAAAATGGCGTCGAAAATGAAGAGATTTAATTTGAAAGAAAAAATTTACGTATTGGAAGTTGCTGAAAAGGAAAAGCTGAACGTTCATAGCCTTGCCGAGCATTTCCACGTAGGTAAAATGCTGATTAGGGAACTTTTGAAGGATAAATAAGGAATTCAAAAAAATGTGGTTCCTGAATTCGAACGAAAATGTGAAGTTTCATAAGACAAAACATAAGGCGAAACAAGCAAAATTGATGAAGTGTTGATGAAATGGTTCCATTCTGCTCGCGCAGAGAACTTTCCTGTAAGTTCTGTTTTGCTCCAAGAAAAAGCCAGAAAAGTCGGTGAATGTTTGGGATTAGAAACTTTTAAGGCCTCAAATACAGAGGCTGTTCGCACATGTTTTAGACAATTTTGGTAAGCGGTAATAAAAAATCGTTTGCTGCAAAAGAAATAATTGCAACTGTACTATGTTTTTAAAGGTCAAAATTATCGTCTGCAGCATGAAAGTTTTGTTTTTATTCAAAATGGCGTTTTTAACAAAGCAGTGGTTCGAAGGCTACATTTATGCTCTTTCCGAAGAGAAATATGCATACTCCGTTATCCAAAAACGATGTGAGAGTCATGGTTTTGTGATATCTAAAGTGTCGATAGGTAATATCGTCAACAAGAAAGGAAGAAAATGTCAAATTGGAGCCTCAAGTAGGCCAAAAATTCCAAAAAAGTATCCAAGAAAAAAACGGACATCTTCGACTATTGTAAAGGTACGTTGTTTAACGTTAAAAGAAAATCCCCCTAGTCAAAGGACAGTTGTAAAATCATTAAAATGCTCGGTGTCCACTGTAAACAAAATGATAAATGTTGATTTAGATCTTAAGAAAGCGAAAAAAACGCAATGTGCATCGTCTTCTTCCAAATCATATCGCTGAACGCAGGACACGCTGCAGAATTCTATATGAGAAACACTTATCCAAAGAAAAATGGAAAACAATTGTCACAATAGATGAATCATGGGTGTATTTAAATGATTGCAACAAAAAAAGAGCCATTTATTATCATAAAAGGGGAGAAAAAAATTTAAGTACATGGTTCAAAGAATCGAAAGAAAGTTTTTCTAAGGGATTCATGATTGTTGCTGGTTTTTCTTATAATGGCAAGTTAAAAATAAAGAGAGTGGAAAAATATGTCAAGATTAACTCCAAATACTATCAGGAACATATTTTATCGCCAATTTTTGTGAATGAAATACCATCGCTTTACCCACAGTGCCATCAATCCGTGAGACTCCATCAGGACAAAGCTAGCAGTCACACATCAAAATCCACTGTAAATTTCCTAAAAGAGATGGAACAGAAAACTGGTATCAAGGCCATACCCTTCACTGATATCCCTACTAAATCTCCCGATGTATCACCTATGGATTTTCGTGCTTTCAGACTTTTAAAATCTGCATTATCCAAACGTCGTCCCAAAACCCTTACAGGACTCTAGAAAGCTGTTCAGGAGGAATGGGATAGAATACCTCTTCTGACACTTCAAAAGGCATTATTATCCTGGAAATTGCGGTGTCGAAGATAGTTCAGAATAAGGGATGTCAAATAGAACATTTAAAACACAAGAATTTTATGTAATTTAGTTTTGTGAATACAATATACATCGTCTAAAAAATGTGTGAACAGCCTCTGTAGATGGCTGGAAAAATTCTGGACACGTCACAACATATCTTTTAAACAGATTTGTGGCGAAGAAAAATCTGTTAATTCAAATGAAGTAACATATTTGATTGGAAAGCTTAAATCTTTGTGCAAAGGATATGATGACAGAGACATTTTCAATGTTGATGAGACTGGCCTCTTTTACCGCATCTTTCTGGACAAAACCTTATGTTTTAAGGGTGAAAAATGCAGTGGCGGGAAAATTTCAAAAGAGCAGCTCACTCTTTTGCTGTGTTGCAACATGCTGGGAGACTTCAAAACTCCAGTTGTTATTGGAAAAATTAAGAAGCTTAGATGTTTGAAGAACATTGATGTACGAAAACTTAGTGTTTTGGAGAAGTCAAATAACAAAGCGTGGATGACCACTGAGATAATGAGCGATTGGTTTGTGGAGGAGTTAGACAACAAAATGGAAAAACAAAAGAGAAAAATCATTCTGTTCATGGACAATGCTACTTCCCATCCTGGTGATTCAAAGCTCAAAAATTTTATTTTAATTTTCTTGCCTCCTAACACCACTTTGATACTACAGCCACTTTATCAGGGAATTATCCACAGCTTTAAAGTACGATACAGAAAGCTGCTTCTGAGACATGGGCTTTCACAGATTATCTCCTGCAAATCCAGCGAAGAATTGGCAAAATCGGTATTTGTTTTGGATGCAATTTCCTGGACTACATCAGCCCTTAAAAAGGTGGAACCTGGGTACGTTCAAAAATGTTTTAAGAAGGTGGGATTTTTGAGTACAAGCGAAGTGGCAACTGACAGTACTACTGAAAAAAGCAAAAAAGAACTGGTAGATCTAGTAGCCAATTTAGATTCAAATGTCAGCGTTGAAGAGTATGTCAAGATCGACGACAATTTATCCATCGAGGAATTAAACCTGCATGTTTCCAATTTCATTCATCGGGACACCACTGAAGCACTAGCTCTTTCTGAGGATGATGTTGAGGAATCGCCAATGGAAGACTGCAAAATCAAAGATTTTTCGAAAGCATTGAACGACAGCGAACAATTAAAACAGTTCTTTCTGAACAATGAAGATTCAGAGGGATTAGCAAAGCTAAATCCTATGATGATTCACCTTGAAAAATAGGTTTGCTGTGTAAAAAAGAGAAATCAAACTTTAACAGATTTTTTTCAGTAGTAATTAAAATAATTTTGCTCCTATACATTGTATTTTGGGATTATTTAATGAAGATAAAAGAATTAGTATACAATTAAAAGATAAAGTAGTAAACAGTTATTCTTTTCTTACCTAATTAATTTTTCCTTTTTAATTAAAATTGCAGCTGTAATTTTCAGTCAAATGTCAAACAGAGGTTCAAAAACCTTTTTTATAAAAAGGTTATCCCCCCCCCCCAATAGCGGACACCTCCTAATAACGGACAATACCTTTGGTCCCATGACTGTCCGCTTTTCATAGGTACCACTGTATATAAATAACCCCCTTAATGACCTTTCTTACAAAGGGTGTATGAAATTTCCTGTTCTGAAAAGGTAATCGGAAAAATGGGCCCCATAAGTTTAAGGTTAAACAAAATATGTCGTTATGCACAAAATTATTTTTTTAAGAAATATGGGCATGCATCATTAGGTTCATGGTATCATGTATACAATGCGTTATAACGATTGGTGCATTTCCATACAATTTTATTTATTTACCATGTAAGTATATGATATTCAAATTCAAAATCATTCTGTGACAAGTTAATTGTTTTACGTTCAATTGAATTTAAATAGATCTGTTTTCCTGCTATCTATCTGTTATTAATTTAATTGAACTAGATGCATAAAATTCGACATTTAAGTACTTTTATGCGGTTGGACTGAAAGAACTTGTTAATTTAGGTAACAACTCATCAAAATGTTTTTTCCTATTTTGCTAAATTAGAGTTATTTTGACATTATGATAATAACATTTTGACAATATGACAAAGTTTTTCAATAAATCAGGTTAAAGACAGTGTAAATAATAGACATGTGGTATATTTTTAAGGATATTGAATAGTAATTGTGGTATTTCACCTTTCTTATAGGTTAAACTGTTACTGGACTCATCAAACTCTACAGATTCTAATGAATTAAAGAACTTACTAGATAAACCGCATATAAAGGTATGATGTCCTGATAAGTTAATTGTATATTTGTTTCATGTGGCAGTTATTGTTTTTTCTTCCTTTATGCAACTAAACCATTCTATTTTTTTTTCTTTTGTTGCTTTTTTGTTTAACCAGTCTTGTTTTTTATGTTTAAAAAAATGACAGGAATAACATGTGATATCTATCATCTATTATATTATGGTGTATAGTCAATTGTCACTGTACATGTTTCTATTTATTTTCTTGACATGCTTTCTCAAAATAATATTTTTTCACCATTTTCTATAATTATACTACACAACTTTTAATACATGTATTCTTTGAAGGAGGCAAATAAGATAAAGACTTGGTTCATTGTAGTAAAATATATATATTTTTTATTGTAATGCTGTCTGCCTTTAGATTCATTCTTTCTTATGTAAAATATGCAAAAATCATTGTCATGCTGAAAATTGTTCATTGTGTTGAAATTTTTAAGATATACATAATTAATATGAGTTAACTGTTAAGATTAATATCCTTTCTTAGTATTTTCAGAGCAGGTTATTTCACTGTTATCCATAATTCCTTCATATATATCTGTAACACATAAATTTCATATTGCTTTGTTTCTTCTATCTCGTAAAAATAATCTGCTAAATTGTAACTCTGTTTGGCTGTTTATTAAATACGTAAGTGAAACTAATATGCATGAACATTGTGGTGTTTGAAAAATTCTGATAGTTCTAATTAATGTTAAAACATTTAATTAATAATTCTTGATTTCTTTTTTTTAAATCTCATCATATGTGTATCTTTAAACGGAATTTAAACATCTTGTTGTGCCATATTAATTCTTTCTAGACAGATGTATCCATTTTAGTTCTTTATGTGACTTCTACAATGAAGTTTGAAAATCCTAGGGTTTTAAACTTTTTCAAATACTTCAGAGGTAGTTAATTATACAGCAAAGGGTGTTAAAATGTTGTTTAAGGGGTCACATACCTTTTACAGGCCAAGAGACTCGACAAACGTATCCCCATTTTCAATCATCAGTAATTACTAAAATGATGTATTCAGAAATATGAAAGTTTTACTGTGAGTTAAATACTCTTTCTTCTTTATAAATATGGCTCTCAATTTTTTTTCTATGTTTAAGATAAATATTTTAATTTTATTAAATTTCAACCATTTTTTTTTCATTGTTATGTCATTGCACACAGACTTATGTCCATATATGTATGAATATAAGTATTTTTTAGTTTTAAAATTAAGTTATATAATATATCTTTAAAATGACCAACTTTGAAATCAAAATTCGTAGTTCTTCATAGAAAAAAAGGGGTTTTTTTAGAAAAAAAATTTAATTTTTAAAAAAATTGATAAATTTTACTGTAATTAAATTTTTTATGGCATGAATGTCATAATAGTAGATCATTTTAATGATACATATTTATATAGCCTGTGTATAAAATTTCATGGTATTCTAGCCAACTGTTTTGGTGATATCATGTGCACAATAACATAACAATGAGAAAAAATGGTTAAAATTTAAAAAATTAAAAAATTCCTCTTCAAGCTTGAAGAAACTGATAGCCTTATATTTAAACAAGTAAGAGTGTTTAACACAGTAAAATTTTCATATTTCTGAATAAATTATTTTAGTTACTACTGATGATTGAAAATAGGGATATGTTTGTTGAGTCTCTTGGCCTTTAAAAGGTACGTTACCACGTAAGTGACTTCAGTCATCGTAGGGTTATAGCTTTTCATTATATACAGTGGCTCCCTAAAGTGTTCGTACACTTACCATTTTCAATGAAATAGGGGTCTATCCATTAATTAAAATGAATATTTCAGAATGGGTATTTAATAATAAGATCTATAATCTATTTTTAACAAAACTACATGAAATATTTTGAAAACATAGTAAAACATTTTTATTTAAGAAACCCGTTAACAAAAAGTTTATCTCACAAAAGTCATCGTACACTGAAATATTTTCGGATAAATTCATAATTAAAATTGTCGTCTGGCACTTTATTTTTATTTTTGAACTGCGGTAGCATTTAAAATATGGTTATGCTTTCATTTTTGCTTGCCTACTCCGTAATATTCTATTTATTATTTAAAAATGGCTCGTAGTCATAAAGAAATAATAAACAGCATTCAAAATTGATTATTTTTCATCATAGTAGTGGCAAGTCAGTTCAGAATATTGCTAAATTACTTAATTTATCCCATTCTACTGTGCAGTATGTGATAAAATGCTTAAAAGAAGAAAATTGGATCGTAAACGAGGTAAGAAAAGGTCATCTGGCAAAGTTAACAAAACGTGATCAGAGATTTATAATTAGAAAATTTGTTAAAAATCCATGTTTGAGTGCTGTAAAAGTTTCTGCAGAATTTAATGAAACATTTTCTATTTCAATTTCACCTGAAACTGTTCGACGAGTTCTCAGAGCAGCTGGATTACATGGGTGTTCTGTCCATAGAAAATTTTTTGTGTGTGAGAAAAACAGAAAGCTTAGGCTTTCCTTTGCACTATCAATGATAAATAAGCCCCAAACGTATTGGAATAATGTCTTATTTGCCAATGAAAGCAAGTTTAACATTTTTGGTTCCGATGGGCGTATAATTGTACGGAGAAGAAAAAATGAGGAACTTAATCCCCAAAACTTAGTAGGAACAGTTAAGCATGGCGGTGGAGGTGTCCTTGTGTGGGGGTGCATGTCAGCATCAGGACTAGGTAATTTGGAATTTATTGATCGCATAATGAATCATGCTGTTTATATAAATATTTTAAGAGACAATTTAAAATTATCAGCCCAAAATTTGGGTATTAGAAACAAGTTTGTTTTTTATCAAGATAACAATCCTAAGCACACAGCTCTCAACGTTCGCCTCTGGTGTCTCTATAATTGTCCACAAGTTTTGAAAACACCACCTCAATCACCAGATTTAAACCCAATAGAACAATGGATTTGGAGAGAACTGGTGATTCAAGTACGGAAACACTACATTCACACGAAAAGCGAACTAAAAGCAATTATGATGGAAGAATAGATGAACATTGATGCAGAAATTACAAAAGAACTAGTGCAATCTATTCGCCAACGTTTGAAAGCTGTTGTGGATGCTAAAGGATATCCTACTAAATATTAATTTAACAAAAAATTAGAATATTTACTAATATGTTGAGATTTTTTACAAGTGTACGATAACTTTTATAAGATAAAGTTTTTGTTACTTTTTGATTATTGGTTTCTTAAAACTAAAGTTATACTATGTTTTTAAAATATTTCATGTAGTTTTGTTAAGAATAGATTATAGATCTTATTATTAAATGCCCATTCTGAAATATTCATTTTAATTAATGGAAAGACCCCTATTTCATTGAAAATCAGTGTACAAACACTTTTGGGAGCCACTATATAAAAAAATTTAATAGTTCTGAATCATCTTAGACAATTAGGATTACCAAAAGTTATCTTAATTTAAGTGCTCAGAATGTTGGCAGAGTTTATTCTTCCATACAAATAAATTATCTTGTTTTTTCTTATCTATATATATAAAACAGTTCCGTAACTGACTCACTCACTGACTGACTGACTGACATACAATGCACAGACCAAACTGCTGGACCTAAAGAGCTGAAATTTAGTATGGTGATTCTTCTTATAGTATAGGGGTGCACTAGAAAGATTTTTGAAAAATTCTTCTTAGATTTTTTAAAATAAAATTTTTAAGCTGTTTTAGTAACTTTTTATAAGTTTGCATTTAAAATAATAATTTGAGGGTTATATAAAATTTATATCACAAGAAAGATCATAAAAATTCCTTCAAAATGAGATCTTTTTCGAATCTTTACCTCCCTTTTCTGATTTTTGGTGAATTTTTATAAATTTATTTTTAGAATTTAATTTATTAAATGCTGATCACGTGATTTCTTTTTCTGGTACTTTAAATAAATTTATTGTCATGTGCATAAATAAATTTATTGTCATGTGCATAAAAACTAAATTGACAAAAAAATATTCTTTTTTCTTGCAAATGCTGCAGACGATTGGACATTTTTGTCTATAAAAATATCCCTTACGATTTTTTTATAAATATGTTTTTTTACATCAATTGTATACATTGATCGTCGTATTTATTAGATATATATATTGGCATTAATTGCATACATTGACCGTTGTATTTAATTTGAATGTACTCCGTAGCGAAGTGCGGGTTTTCAGCTAGTATTTATATATACTTTCTTTTCCATAAATTTTGGCTTCTCTGATCAGACTTTAAGTTTATTGACTGTTAAATGTGACTGTAAATTAGTTTTCTCTTTTGAAAGATATTGTTAACATATAGATTTGTAGATCTACATTTTACTTCATTTTTTCTTAATCTTTGTCTTGATATTTTATTTAGGCCCTTTTCCAAACCCATGATCAGGTTGCCCGGAAAGATTTCCTTCCAGCTCTACCAGATGTGCCTTTTGTAGTTGAAGATGATGATGCAAGTGTTAAAGTTGTGCAACTTATCAAAAATACAGAACCTTTGGTACTTTTTGTGTCCTTTATTTTAAATTTTATCATTTGAGCTATTTTATTAATCCTTTTTATTGTTGTACCAAGAAGTATGAAGACTGCTGCATTTCTAAAATTAATTTCTGTCATTAAAGGGTAATTAAAGGAATATTTATTTTAGAATTTATAACTACTTTGTTTCATCCTCACATCTAATTGCAAGAGTAAATTGCTTATTTGTATACATGGGGGCATTCCCCTAGTTGTGTACTGTAGTCCATACCCCACTGGCAGATCATTTATATGTCTCCCTTTCTGTGCATTCATTTTGGTGTTTATGAAGAAAATAATGAAAGATCAGTGAGAATATCAAAAGGGGAAATGTTTAGGGACACTCCTGTTTGTGCATTACTGGTTTTCAATCTATTCCTTTCTTCTTTTTTTTTTTTCTTTTTTTTTGGGTGCATATGAGAGATCAGCGAGAAAATTAAACATTATATAAAAATGTTATGGAAAAATTTTACTCAAAAACATTACAATTTGGCTTGCATGTGTACCCATTTGGGGAGACTCAGCTATGAGGAACTGATTAGCTTGGGATGTTGACCTTTTACATGCAGCACTATGATTGAATCATAATACACACTATTTATTGATAAAAACCACATTAAAACTCAGATGTAAGAACTATGGGTAATTTTTTTTTTCAAAAAAATTTTTTTTGTATGTAATTTATAGCATGTTCCAGAAATGGAACATTGGTGGGCTTTTTTACATGGTTTTATAAAAATTTAAAAAATAAATAAAAAAAGATTAACGACATTAAAATTCAAATCTTGATTTCTGAGCACAATTTTTTAGTAGTTGTAAGTAACTTTCAAAAAGTTATTCAGAAATAACACAGGTTAAGCAGAAAAATAGCTGGCACAAGATAATGTGCATCTGATTGTCTCAAAGATTCATAGTAAAGTGTGCAAGCTCAGAGTAGATTTTCAGTTTCAAGCAAAGCAAACACAAAGTTACTTCTCTCCAAAAATTGAGATATGATAGTTCTGCTGTTTTCCCTTTGTGCAAATGTAAATACAAAATCCATCCAGCAGCACCAGCCATGTTTAGTGCATTACTAGATTCCAATACCAATTTTTTGTTTCTAAACATAAGTCGCTATGATCCAAGAAATCTGCTTCGCAAATCGACACCTGCCATTCCCTCATTATATATTTTTATCAGATGTGGCTGAGAAACATCAGTTCTTTTTTTTTGTGTGTGTGTGTGTGTGTGCTCAACAAAATTGCTTGGTTTTACTGATAGTCTCATGTGTCGAATAATTGGGTTTTATACTTACAACATCACTATCTTTCAGCAGCAAATGTAATATTGACTGTCACTTCAGTACTCAAAATTTCTTCCTTGAGCCTTCCGTTGGTGATCTGAGAGGGCATCTTCCTATCTGAAATTCCTGAATCGTGCCAGTTGCTTTGAAACCCTTTTTAGACAACTCAATAAACAGCTTATGTGATGAGAAAAAGGTGTCAAAGAACATTTCATGCTGTTCTGGATTTTCAACACTAGATAGAGGCTCTCACACTAAGAGGATCTAAGGGATCCAAGATGCAGGGATATTAATGCAGTAGATATTCTATTGGTATGAACTAGTGAAATATTTCAACGGGAGATAGGGTAACCAACTCAGGAAACATTTCAGAAATATTCGCATTGTTATTAGTTTTTAGGATTTTTTTTAAATTTGTGTTTTTTTCCCAACAATGTTGGATATTTTTCTCTTTTGACATTAGTTTTTGCTTCAAATTCGGTCTTCTCTTTGAATTTGAAGGCACTTCAGGATCAAATGCGTCTTCATTAGATATTTCATTGTCATCTATTTTTGTAGATATTTTGACTTGACCACAAACATCTGCTGGCACAACAGGTCCTCATTTATATCATCTGTGTTAAACATTCACTTTCTCCTGGAGGCAGTTGACAAATATCAGTACATTCTTCTTTTTTAGAATCATTAGATAATATGTAAAAATAATCAAGTTCCTCTTCTATAGTCAGAAATGGTTTTGAAAGAGACATCTGATCAGTGTGACGTATCCTCACTAACTGGAGACATTCACAGAGTAAAGGAAAAGAATAAGAACTCCTAATAACATTATTTTCCAATATATGTGCCTCTCTAATTAGTCATAAACAACATCTAACTATCAACAAACACACGTTTTTCAGTGGCAAAACGTGTGTTTGTTGATAGTAATCCACAAACTTTGAGTAATCCACTTCAGATCCATCAGAGAACATGTGTGAGAAAGGGGGGGGGGAATAGAAAATATTTCAAAGTCATAAACATCTTTCATAGACACTACTAAAAGCTCTTGTATTCTAAAAAAATTTATTAGTATTTCTATGTACTGTAATCAAATGAACTTTTATCATGTTAAAAATCTAACCTTTACACGCCATTGTTCCATATCTTGAACATGCAAATTTTTTACCTAATAGTAACAACAAAATTTAATCTTTCTTATTATTACTTATGTTCTACTAACAAAATGATAATTTTTAATTACTCTCACTTAATTATTAAAATATTTGTTGAATTGTATATGAATTTTTTAATTTTGTTCGGTTTTTGTGTTAGTATTTCTATGTACTGTAATCAAATGAACTTTTATCATGTTAAAAATCTAACCTTTACACGCCATTGTTCCATATCTTGAACATGCAAATTTTTTACCTAATAGTAACAACAAAATTTAATCTTTCTTATTATTACTTATGTTCTACTAACAAAATGATAATTTTTAATTACTCTCACTTAATTATTAAAATATTTGTTGAATTGTATATGAATTTTTAAATTTTGTTCGGTGAAAAGTTAGAAAAAAGCAAAATTATGATTTATTTCTCCTAGGTAGGCACTATTTATTTTATTAATGCAACCTCTATGCCAAAAAATCAATCCATGCTTTCTTTCTATGTAATAATTTTTATTGAGCAATATGAAAAAAATTGTATTTTTCACAGAATTTTGAAGTTGATGTTCCATTTATGGAACATTGGTGTGTAAAAGGTTAATATTTGTATCAAATAGATTTATAAATCATATGTTAAATATAGATGTTGACAAAAATAATGGATTTGCATGTGTTTTTAAAATATTTTTCAAAATTTACAGAATTTGTTTTATTGATTTATTTGCTTAACTTTATCTTCCAGGGTGCCACTATTAAAATAGATGAAGCGTCTGATGCTGTAGTTGTTTCTCGCATTGTGAGAGGGAGTGTAGCTGACCGCAGTGGTAAGGCAATTTGTGATTATTTTTTTTCTTTGTGTATGTGTCTACTCAAAAGATGATAAAATGATTTTCTGTGCCCTACATACATTTCTATAGTAGAAAATAAATTTGAATTTTACGATGCAGGAGTTCTTGCAAATATTTCTCTATTTTAACTCAAAATAATATCCATTTCTCAAAGCTTTCCAAGTCTCATTATTTTAATTTCATATTATTTTGAATCATAATATTTGATATCAAGGGTTGTTATGTAAGTAAAAAAAAATTGTTTTTTTACAGGCCTTATAAATGTAGGAGATGAACTCAGAGAAGTCAATGGCATCCGTGTTAAAGGCAAAAGTCCTTTAGATATTCTTGCTATTTTGGTATGTGTTTGTTCTATTTAGGTTTAATATTTCCTATTACAGTTATATTGTAAAATGTTTGCATTTCTCAAGCATCACAGCTCAAAATATTTTATTTTGTTGGGTAAACAATCTGATATATATAGTTGTATATTCCTTAATCCTGTATTATCATTTTTCATTGAGATCAATCTTTTCTGATGATCAAACCCACAACGGAAATATGTTAAGTAGAGAATGACTGGGGATAAGGTCATTATTGATGAAGTTATAGCTTGGCATAACAGTATAGGAACTGTTCATGTATGTGTAGGAATTACTTACTTAAAGATTTGAAAGGAATAATAAAATGCCACAGTGAGTTTCAATCTTAAAGTAATGATCCCCTCCTCCATATTCCTTTTAAGAGTGAGGTTAAGGAAGTTTTCTATTGAAATTCCTAAATACAAAATAGAGCTAAAAATTTCAGGTAGTCTCTTTTAACGAAACCACCATGGGTAGAATTATCTATTATGGCTTTCCTTCGCCTTTTTTTTTTACAATAAAATTCCTACATACGAAGGAGGAGTGATAACTCTAGGTAGAATAGATCGATGCTAAGAAAAATAAGTTATATGTGTCTACTCTGCCACTCTTGATTTATAACTCGCGATGTCAGTTTCAGCATCATAAATTTTTCTTTACCATGGACCGTTATAGAGGAACGTAATCCTATGTTAAAAGATAAATAATTAGCTAACTTTTATTAGAATGGTATGGTTTATTAAATGATGACTTATCCTTAATGGTTTCCTTATAAACATCAAGCAGTTCTTCCTATAACTGAAAAAAAATGTTTGTAGTTACTGATAAGGGGCAGCCATTTAACCCAAAAAAAACTATTCTCTTTTACAAACTGTGGTGTAAAATTTAGTGTTCTCAAAGATGACGAAAAAATGAATGGAACGCTCCCTAATAAGAGGGGTCTCTCTTGTATAAAGCTTAGGGGGAGGATTTCTATTTTAATATATCCTTTTTCTTTCATGTAAAAAAGCGAAGGTATTAAGCTTAGCTAACCAAATAAATTTATTACTAAAAAAGATATAGATAAACTTATTAAGTTAAAATTAAATGAGGAATTCTTAATTGTCATTCGTTTTGTTCTTATTTATGCCTTAAGTTAAAAACATTGTTACAACTTTTTCATTATTGTTTTGTAGTTGAAGCGTCTTTTATGAAAGATCAGACTTGAAAGTGATAGGTTCTTAGCTAAGATGTTATATAAACTGGAACAATATGACAAAAATAGTTTTCAAATAAATAAAGATAATTGGTGTACCAAAGTTTTGGGTTTTTTTTGTTTTAACTGATTCTTTTGAAAGTTCAGCAAGTATTTTAGGTGTATTGCCAAGCTTTTTGTTAAAATTGACTTATAACACCCAAAAGTTTCTATTAATAACTTAAAGCATGACATATTTTGCCATGTAAATTAGTGATTATATGTTAAATTATCATATTTTGTATCTTAAAATGCTATTTATTAATCTAATATATTTCTTTCTTTTTATATGTATTTTGCTTCTGCGATAAAATTCACATTATGGATTAAAACAGGAGGTAAGAATTATTTAAAATATTTTTGCATAAGTTATCTTTATTTGTCGGGAGCACTGCAAAATTTTGTAACTTAATTTATGTTACTTGCTAAATTGTAAACTCTTCTCTCCAAAAATAAATCTCAAACTGATTAAAGGTGTAATGTATAAAAAGAAGTTGCTAAAACTATTGATCTTTAAGAAATATAATGATTTATTTGCATCTGTCATTCTATCGAAATTTTCTTTCTCCAATGCATTTTCCTAACACTCTCAGTTATCTAAAAATAGCCTCCCCATATCAGTTTTATGTCATACAGCAAATTTCAAGAACAATCTCTTAATGTATTTAGAACTTCTATGTATATGAGGAGTTCAAATAAGCCTCTTCTACTCAAAATCTTCTCATGGTGGAAAGACTGAAGATCTGCACCCTATCTGTTTAAATGTTTTAAGGAGTGTCTTAATAGTAATAAAATAAACAGATAAACTAGCTTGCCATTGTGCTTTGTTGGAGGAAATTTAATTTTTAAGTTAGTCTAGCGCCAGAATTTCATTATAACACAAACATTTTTTGTGTTAATATAAATATATGATCAATTATTGTAAGCAACTAGCCGCTGCACGACCAGCATGGTCACTTTTAGTTTCATATTTTCTTTTGCAAAACAACTCAACTGAAAGAAACATATATAAGGAATGTTACTATTAACTGTCATCATAAATATACATTGTTAAGTGGTAGTGGGATCTCAGCCGAAAAATTCATAATCATTACAAAATTCTCTACAAGGCTGATTCCAAAACATCGTGATTAAAAAATGTGAATTTCCATCTATCCTAATAATAGCCCAGATCTATCCCTCTATCTGGAATGTTTCCGGAGCGACCGCTTCATAAATATATCAGCCTATGGCATCCATTTTGTTTTATGAGTTAGGCATAACAAGTTAAAAGTAAATTTCAAAAAGATTATTTGCTGTCTAAACCCAAATAATTTATTAGAAACAACGTAATATCGACACAAAGCAACTTTATTTTGATTTTTAGTCGGCTGTAATAAACAGTTATAACAATTTCAAAACAACTCGCCAACGTTTAAAACTGTGCTCAACATAAAATATCCTTTTATTGTAACGCATTTTCATTGTGTTATTCATATTCATTAGAAAATTATCTCTTTTCCACCACCTTTCGAGTTATCATAGTGTTTCATTTAAATTAATAAAAAGTATTAATTTTATATACTCAGAACTTGAAAATGTAAACACGAGTGAGTCATTCATTCACCGTGATTCATTCATCGTCATTAATTTAAGAAAAATTGAATCGTAGAATCTTTTTCACAGTAAACAGTTTTTATATTTTAACCATATAAACCATATAACCATATAAACCATTTAACCATATAAACCATATAACCATATAACCATATTTATATTTTAACCATATAATATATATTTTAACCAGATATTACAATAATGTCAAATTTATTATTTTCGGAAAGTTACAAACTCAATGCATGCATAGTGATATGTTCAAAACTGTCTGCTTTCAAATCAAATACCTAACATAACCGCAACATTTTCTTAAATTTGTTTTAACCGCAACATTTTCTTAAAGTGTTTAATTGAATATTTCTAAATTCCCAGCACACGTGACTATCATGTGCTCACATGTGGCTTCCATGTGATTTTACATAAACCATTCTATTGTGATGATAATGTTTTTAATTTCTGTTTATTATTGTATTTTTAATATTACTTTAAATAGTACTTTATAACGATTTGTGTTCGATTTCTTATTTTTAATATTACTTTTAATATATATATATATATATATATATATATATATATATATATATACTAACTGAAAACCCATACTTCGCTACAAAGTACATTCAAATTAAATGCAATGGTCAGTGTATGCAATTAATGCCAAAAATTTGTTTAAATATATTTATAATAAATGCAACGATCAATGTATGCAATTGATGAAAAAAATGAAAAAATATATTTATAAAAAAATCGTAACGGATATTTTTATAGACAAAATAATGTAGAAGAAAATATTCAAATTAAATCTAATAGAATATACTAAAGAATATAGTACAGTTTGAGGAACATATCTTTACTGTATTTGAATACATTTTTTTGGATAATTTCCAATCATCTGCCGCATTAGCAAGAAAAAAGAAAAAAAATTGTCTATTTCGTTGTTATGAATGTGACAATAAATTAATTTAAAGTACCAGGAAAAGAAATCACGTGATCAGCATTTAATAAATTAAATTCTAGAAATTAATTTTTAAAAATGCACCAAAAATCAGAAAATGTAGGTAAAGATTCGAAAAAGATTTCATTTTAAAGGAATTTTTATGATCTTTCTCGTGATATAAATTTTATAACCCTCAAATTATTATTTTAAATGCAAACTTAAAAAAAGTTACAAAAACAGCTTAAAAATTTAATTTTAAAAAATCTAAGAATTTTTCAAAAATCTTTCTTATTGCACCCCTACACTATAAGAAGAATCACCATGCAAAATTTCAGCCCTTTAGGTCCAGCGGTTTGATCTGTGTGTTGTATGTCAGTTAGTCAGTTAGTTATGGAACTGTTTTATATATATATAGATATATATATACTAACTGAAAACCTGCACTTCGCTACGGAATACATTCAAATTAAATACAACGGTCAATGTATGCAATTAATGCCAAATAAATAAATAAATATATATATATATATATTTATAAAAAATACAACGATCAGCGTATGCAATTGATGTAAAAAAAGGAAAATTATATTTATAAAAAAATTGTAAGGGATATTTTTATAGACAAAATAATGTAGAAGAAAATATTCAAATTAAATCTAATAGAACATACTAAAGAATATAGTAGAGTTAATATAGTACAGTTTAAGACGCAAAAATTTTTACTGCATTTTAATATTTTTTTCGATAATGTCTAATCGTCTGCCACATTAGTAAGAAGAAAAAAAATTTTTGTCTATTACATTGTTATGCACATGACGATAAATTAATTTAAAGTACCAGAAAATTAAATCACGTGATCAGCATTTAACAAATTAAATTCTAAAAATTAATCTTTAAAAATTCACCAAAAATCAGAAAATAGATGTAAAGATTCAAAAAAGATTTTATTTTGAAGGAATTTTTATGATCTTTCTTGTGATATAAATTTTATAACCCTCGGAATATTATTTTAAATGCAAACTTTCAAGAATGTTACAAAAACAACTTTAAAAAATCTAAGAAGAATTTTTCGAAAATCTCCCTTACACTGTAAGAAGAATCACCATGCAAAATTTCAGCCCTGTGTCTGTGCGTTATATGTCAGTCAATCATTCAGTCAATTATGGAACTGTTTTATAAATATAGATTATACTTTCCTCTCGAACAAAATACGTATATAACAATATTTTTCAACTTGCAACATCTTTAAATGAAAAATACTGAACACCTGAATGGTTTATATTTGGCATGTGTTCATTCATGAATTAAAATTATGAAACAACTTTAAATTTTTTGATTTAATTATTTGCATTTATTTTTTGAATTATTACGAAAGTCCCATTTCTAAAATGCATCATAAGGCCAATGAATGGAAATGTAGATGGCTTTCAGGACAAAGTCAGGAATCGCTAAACCGAATACATGCAGCAGACTGTTAACAGACAGAATTTAATATTTCATAATTAATACACGTAGTAGAATTAAGTTAAGTGATGCTACTATGTGGAGTTCAGATTTTATTTAAATTTTAAAAAATTGCATCTTAAATGGATCATAATACTGCTGATATTGCATAATTTTAAATAATTAAAAATGTGTATAATTTAAATAAAAGAAAGAAGAGAAGCTATTAAGTATACAAATAATATTGGCTTTGTAGATGTAAATTTATAAAAATTAAAATTAACACGTCATTTTTGATGGGCTAACCACTAGTTACTTCAGAAGAGTTAAAGATAAGGTTGAGAAACCGAGCAACAATGATATTAAAAATTACATCCCTCTCTGTATGTAATATTTTTCAAAATTAAGATATCTACACTTTATCATTACATCAAATAAGAAATTATAGAAGAAAAAAGTTTTCACTTAAAAAAGGAGTAAAAATTCAGCAAGTACTAAAATATAGTGTGGATTAAATCACCCTCTGTATATACTATTGTTCACAATTCAGTTATCTATACTTAATCACATCAAATAAAAAATTGTTGGGAAAATTTCTTCAGTTATAAAATGGAGTAAAAATTCAGCAAGTACTAAAAAAAGTGTAGAAAATTAACTCTTACTTACTATTAAGATATTATAATGCAATTAATAATATTTTACTATGATATTCCTAAAACTTCTACAATGATACATACTTCTTGAATAGTTGAGTATTCCAGAAGTAGGAGGCACTACAGTATCAATTCAGAAGTAAGAGGTACAACAGAATCAAAAGAACAGACTTATATAAACTTACATACAACTGTCCATGACTTAATATTTTACTATGATATTCCTAAAATTTCTTGATATACACAATGGAGTGTTTCAGAAGTAGGAGATACTACAGTGACAGAATCAAAAGAACGGACTGAGATAAACTTACATACAACTGTCCATGACTAAACACAGGATTTGATAGATCTAAACATATTTTGTCAAAAGTTTGTCCTCTTACATACATTTAGAAAAACCGATGGAACAAATGAATAAACTAAAATTATCTTGTGAATAAATTAAAATTATTCATGAGTAAAATACAGCAATAAAGTTGTATCAAATTACATGCTATCGTCGATCCACTACACATAGGCGGTTGCCCGGTAATGTTTACATCTGTGTAGCTGCAGTCGTTGCCATTCGTAGTGTAGAAATATCGTCGATTTTTGTGCCGCATACCTACGTATTTTATATATAGAGATTTTCAAAAATTAAAAATCAACTTTTTTATTAATTTTTGTTGATTTAGTAAGTTTTTTTTTCTGTTAAGAAACTGATAGAAGTATACTGTATTTGCTGAGAAATATTTACTTTTTAATTAGTTATTTTGATTGTTACATTAACTTCAGTTTCAGTTTAAATGAAGTTTAGATTTCAGACATAAGCAGTATTTTTAACCTTTTCCCTTAATTTGTTTGCTGCTACATATGCTTGTAAGCAAACTTTTATAATTATTGTGACTGTTATTATACAGACAGGCATGAATTAGCAGTGAAAGGGGATTTAATTGTTATAAGTTCGATTAGAATTATATCAGCTCACCACTAATGTTTATTCATTTATTTATTTTTTTGGCATTAATTGCAGACTGACCATTGTATTTTATTTGAATGCACTCTGTGGCGAAGCATGGGTATTCAGATGGTCTAAAATAATTGCATTAATGTAACATTTAAATGTTTATATTTCAATTCTTAAGAATTTTAAAATTATATTGTTTGTTCTTAGCAATGTCGTGAAGGCACAATCACTTTTAAACTAGTGCCTGGAATTCCTCCTAAGCATGCACCCTCTGATCAAGTGCGAGCAAATTTCTGTTATGATCCTATGCTGGATCCTTTGAACCCTAAGCCTGATTCTGGGCTTGCATATCGAAGAGGTGACATTTTGCATATTGTAAGTCGTCAAGATCCAGACTGGTGGCAGGCCCATCTAGACAACGACTCAAGAATTGGGATCATACCTAGTCCTGATATTCAAAAAAGGTAATTTCCAACCTTGGTTTTTTGTTAAGAACATAACATTTTAACATAGGATTACATTCCTCAATAATGGTCCTTCGGAGAGAGAGAAATTTCCTGCGTTACGAGTTATAATTTTGGCAGCCCACCAAACCCAGTAGCAGTAAACAGTTAAACAGAAAAGTACCAAAATGCATTTTTTAAAAAAAGGGTTAGCAACAATAAGTAATCCTACGTTAATGACCCACAGTAGTTTCGTTAGAAGAGAATACTTTATTTATTTATTTAAGGTATAAGTTAATTTATTTTAGCATCATTATAAATATTATTTTACATACCAGTGTATCTTTATATAATGTGTTTATTTATTTTACTCGCTTTAGTTTATATTTTAAATAGTGATCAAATAAACACCTTTTTATATGTTTATTTTTAAGATTTTAAGTCATTTTATTAAGTTTTTAGTGTATTATACATGTATGCATAAGGTAATTACTAATTTTTTTAACTTTCATCATTTCCTTTCAAGTTACCTGAAATTGTAGTTTTGTTTAAATTTTTGCATTCATGCAAAATATTGATAATTGATAGAAATAACATAAATTCTTAGCTCCTTAATTCATCAGACTACTGTTTGATCTGTTGTGCTCATTATAAATTGAAATCGAAAAGTTTTCAAGTGTTCTTTATTTTTTAATGCAATTAATATTTTAAGACCTGAAATTCCTAAAGTAAAGGAACTGAATTAGAGTTAACAGCAGGCTTGTCCTAGTTGTTTCAGAAGAACTTTATGATACAACCCTATCTACCTATCCTTCGATGCATCTTGACTCTCTTCATTAGCATGCTGCCTTTATAAGTTGCCCTTGGAATGTGTTCCAGACATTTTTATAACTGCCTTTGTTTTAAGCTTTTTCATACTATCAAAAACATTAAATGTTAATATAAATTATTATAATATTGATATAAAATATTACCATTAATATTATTTTTTCTGATATCTTCCACAAAACTTGGGACAATGGCAGAATGTCTAGGGTTTTAACATTTGGCCTGTAGAATCATGTCCTACTGTTCGCAGAGTTATTTGTAGCTCTTCAGAATGTGCCTTGAACTGTAGGTCTTGGTTTTATTAACCCTCGTGTTGCTATAGTTGAACATAGTTCTCTGAACTAACCAACTAACTTAAATCAAAGTAATTTTTCCTTATTCTTTTCCGGGGTATAAACATGAACCATCTGAATATTGAACTTGCTAAAACAAGGAGCTCTTGAGTAAACTCTTCTCACTCCCCCCCCCCCTTTTTTTTTTTAAAGTTATTAGATTTAACCCTTCAGCGGGTGGACCAATTTTTGGAACACCAGCAGGCATGCATGGCACAAAGTGCAACGTCGTTTTCAACCTTGATTATTCATTTTGTAATAAACTCTTTTTTTTTTCAAATTGAAAATAATAATTCTGCATTTTATGGCAAGACATAAAATGTTGATAATGAGATATATTTATAATTAAAGGCCAAAGAATGCAGATACAATCGCCTTATTTCAAAACTGTCCGATTTATTGGATCTAGGGACAACTTGCGAGTGTTTTCCTGTTATGTCCAAAAACCTTTTTAAAAAATGAGATTGTCCATCTTTGTATTAAGCGGAATATCGTGTACTAGCCGCATATTGGATTGACTACATCAACTCCTACTTTTGTCGTATTGTAATCCAACACAATCACTGGTTTACCACAGTTAAATCATGACTAACAATGAATGGACAGGAATACAAGGGTCAGAAAATTAGACCTGCATTAGGAAGGGTGTAGCTATAAATGGAAACTGCTTAGAACAATCAAACCTTACATGTAAAAACAAACCATTAAAAATTAGGAAAATGTTGCACTTTGTACATGGGCGTGCCTGCTGAAATGTTAAAGATATGATTTGCTAAAGTCTTTAAATGGGCTTTAAATAACTGTATGAGTACAAGAAATGGATAGTTGTCAAAATAAGATTTTAGAAAAATAATTTTCTAATATTATATGTTACATATTTTGTAGGGCAAATTTCTGGATAATTTTTTTTTAAATTCAAATTTTAAGAAGGATTTATTACTAATATGACAGATGTGTATAACTGCAGAATTTGATATTTTCAGCAGTATGCCTCTGATGATGTAATCTGGCCCTTGTTAAAGTCAAAGCAAATAAACATGCCTCCCTAAATTAGGTCCAGAATCAAAATTCAATAAAGGTTTCATAATTTAAAATTAAAAAGAAATTTATCAGTTTTTAAATTCAGTGTTTGATTCAGATATGTTTTGCTTGAGAGCAAACTTTGAAAAAGTAATTTCTGGTATTTTTTTTTTTATGAAAAAATATCTTCATTTTTATTTCATTTGACTCCTTCAGGCTAACATGTGGTTTCTTCTTATGTCAACACCATTTCTCAGAACAGTAGTCTGATACTTTATCATATAACTAAATCAATACAGAAATTTCTCTTATATCTGCATCTTTTAAGCACTTAGCGATTTTGCCTGAACAGAGCTCTGGCAAATGATATCGTACATTTTTGCTGTGCCCAAACGCAGTTTGGGCATGCTTTAAATTTTAGGAACTACCTCGCTTTTCCTGAATTTTTATTATAAGGCTTTATTGCAGTATAATAACAATAGATGACAGTACTACACAATTCAAACATGAATATACAGTTACTCTGAATATTAGTTTGTCTCGCTTTGTTCATCTGATAACAGATCTGATTTCTATGAAATTTCGAAATAGGGACATAAATTATGATCTATGTATATAAAAATGGATGTATGTGTTTATGTTCCAGCATCACTGTGGAATGCCTGGACCAATTTCAACCAAATTTGGTACACATATGATTTAATCTGGAAATAAATGCTGCGGGGATTTTGATTAATTTTACATGTCCCCCCCCCATTCCCCTAGGGGGCACTATGGGTGTCTCCTAGGTGGAAGGGGGGACATATAAAAATAATCAAAAAAGACTGATTTCAGTGTCGAATCCATAGTTTTAGAGGTGACTGAGATGAATAGTGACACTCCCAATGTCTTTCACCCCTCCCCTAATCAGCATTGGGGGGGGGGGGGGAAATAAAATATCCAAAATGATCAGCAGTAGTGTCAAATCCATAGTTTTCAGGGTCGCTGAGATGAATAGTGACACTCCTGATGCCGTTTGAGTGCAAGTTCATCCCCCTCATCAGCATTGGGGGCAGGGGGGAGAAAAAATGGTGAAAAATAAAATGTCCAAAATGACTGAGAATAGTGTCAAATCCATAGTTTTAAATACATGTAAATAAAATTACTTAGATTTTACACTATAGGTAGAATTCATTCCTTTTCCTGTCTAATAAAAAATTGGGATAAATATATAACTGGGCAACACCAGGTAATCAACTAATTTCATTATATTAGTCATATTAAAAAGCATTTTTGCAATAAAAAGGGCTTCTTATATGGATTTTATTAGCAGTGATTCTAATGAAGAAGAATGCACTTTGGTTACTTCTGGTTCAGAATCTGATAGCATGATTGATATATCGATTAGTGAAACGTAAAGTGATTCAGATATAAGTATTTCTGACAGTGGTGTTCTGTAGATACTAGAGCCATTTTGAAAGCCGCCCTGCCAAAATTTCCATTTCAACAGACATCTGGGATGACATTAATTGTTTAAGATAGTGAAGACCCTTTGTAATATTTTGGATGAAGAATTGATGAAACTTGTATGCAGAGAAACCAATCGATATGCCGAGCAGTTTGTCTCAAAATAGAAGAAAAATAACTCTTGTGTAAATAAATGGTATGATACTGATGAGAAGGAAATTTGTACGTATTTTGCCATTGTCATTCTACTAAGGGATTGTAAAAAAGCCAGAAGAAAAATTGTACTGGACTAGTAATGAACTCTTGTTTATGCCAACTTTCTATAAATTGTCTTACAGACAATTCACTTTGATTAGCAAATTTTTGCATTTTTCTGACAATCTCTCTTATGATCCATCTTCTCATCCAAATCCGAAACTCTAAAAAATTTGGCCTTTTTTTTTATTATTTGGACAGCAGATTCTGCAGTTCTTATATGCTTTAAAAGGTAATAAAACTATTTTAGTTCATATTATACTTGCACAGAGACATCTCAATTAATGGAAGTTTGATATTATATAAAGGTTGTTTAGGGTGGATACAATACATTTCCCAGAACATATTCATCCTTCAAACTTGAAAAAAACACCTACTAGACAGCATGTTGATTGTTGCTCTAATTGTGCTGGAGTGGTAAAAGAATTCGAACGGAAAATAAAGTGTATTGTGTCAAGTGTAATATTGGACTGTGTTGTACCATGCTTTAAACTGTACCACACAAGAGGTAATTTATAAAAGAATTTGATGTAAGAGGTGAGAATATTTTATTTCACATGTTAGTATATTTATTTGATAGAATATTTTCTAACCGAAAAATAATTCTTAATTTTTATTAATAGTATAATGTTTTTCCTGACTTATAATAATGGTGCATTAAAAAAAAAAGAAAAGTAGGCAGCTTTTTTTTTGTTGTCAGTGTTTAAAATTTAATTTACAATAATTTGTTAAATTTTGTTAAAAAAAAGATAATAAAACTATTTTAGTTCATATTATACTTGCATATAAAGACCAAAAAACAAATAAAAAAAACCTGACTTTTTTTACCCCATTTTGAAAAAAACAAAAAACAAAAGTTAAGTTGTTAAGAGTTTTATTCAAAGCTATAATCAACTTCTGTTATTCAGCTTCTGATTTTTTTAATTAATATTGTTGTATGTAATATAAGTTTGCCTTATTTCACTGCATTAATATCCTCAAAAAATTAAATATGGGGATATTTCTATCCTGCAAGTTATTTTCCTCTTATGAAACAAAGTAATCATCTACAGTTTACTAATACTGTTTTAACATCACATTATCCGATATGAGATATATATTATGAGATATTATATCTAAAGTTTACAGAACTATATCTTATATTGTCACTTTCTGACCTTTGCTCCTGATTTATTTCTGAAATAGCTAAATTTCTTAAAATTCACCTCAAATTAATCATTTCAATTTTTTATGTCATTTTCTAACACAAAATATTGATTATCATGATCTTTGTATTGCTATATTAATAAAATGACATACTGATGTCAAGTTGTATTTGTGGAAAGAAAAAAAATTAACTTATCATTTTACTGTTTATAAATGCTTATGACTTTTTTATAAATGTATGTATTTTTAGACGTCTCTCACCTTTCCAAAATGATTCTTTGAACAAGAAATATGACAATTCCTGTGATTATTTTGGTAAGTTCATTTTTATATTTAATTTAACATTGAGGTTTCATGAATACTTTTGTGTGAAATTAGAGTTCAGAATTCAGTCAAAAAAGTTTGAATTTTGCCAAAAAGTATACAGTGGTTATCTATGATAATCTACCCATCATATGTTAAGAATAAATAGTACTTATGTATTATAGTGGAAACTTGGTAGCTTTTTGCACATGACGCAATATCTGCTCGCCAATGCATAATTTCACTGTGGTAACCTATTTTCTAACTGCAAGTTGCGAACAACATTTTGAGCAGCAGCATGTTAAAAAAATGCAAATATGTACATGGAAACTGCATGAAATAATAATAATTTTAAAAAAATAAATCAGCAGATGAAAAGCAAAATTTCGATTATATACAATTTTAGATCCAATTAAAAATTGTATACTAATGACTAAACAAAAATGCACAAAAAATATTAAAAATGAGTATGTTAAAAGAAATGAAAATTTTTGGAACATTAAATCTTAGAATCCTAAATTTTGCATGGTGGTTCCTCTTACACCCTAGGTGATTGCTAAGAAATCTTTTTAATAAATTTGAATTTTAAAGTGGTTAATAGGGGTTTAATCTTCCCCCCCCCCTTTAAAAAAAGGGGGGAGTTTTGGTTGCTTGAGATTTAGCCAAAACAATTGTAAAAGGTAAAAAACACTACTATTATCAGGAAAAATAAATATATACCCACAATTTAAATTTCATTGTTTTTGAAGAAAGTTTGTAAGAATTTGCCTTTTAAAGCAGTTTTCTAATTTCACTCTCCTTTTTTTTCTTTTTTTTTTAAATGCTACTACCAAAAAAAATGTTCATTGGGGGTCATATGGTTTTAAATTTAAAGAAACTGGGTTGCAGTTGAAAAAAGTTTATGCACCGCTGTTTTAATGCCCCTGGTGAAATTCACTCGGGAAGATTTTTAAAATAAATTCTATCTTTGAGGATGTTAGAATTGGTGCTTAAATGCCCCCCTCCCCCCAAAAATAATAACAATAATAATAAATAAATAAATTTTTAAAAAAAGCAATGAAACTCATATTTAATGTTGGATTACTGTCGTTTAATTATAGGGTGAACTCTGAGGAGTGACAACACTTTACTACTAAAGTTAATTTAAATTTACTAAATTACATAATTGATAGTAGTATTGTATTCGATTGCAAAGCACGAGTAGTCAGCTAATTTTTATAATCGGAAGAGAAAAAAGCTTTAAACAAAACTTGTAATGTAAAGCCTCAACAGTAAAAACAAATGAATGAAAGGAATGATACTAGCAACAAGGAAGGGGCCCATTATTGGTGCTTTACTGTCATTTTCTCACCAAGTGCCAAAAGTTTCAGTTTTAATTCGTAAGTACTGACTAAATAACAGTAATACTCTGTTGGGGGGGGGGGGATATGATTTTAATCAGTATACTCTAAGTGGCTGTGCAATTTTGGCATAATAAATTTTCATACTTTATAAAGATGAGCATTTTAGGGGGTCAGGTGGATAGAATGTCTTAAGTGGAATTTTAGATATTGGTGAAACTGAGGGAAGTTATAAAAGGAAGGAAAATTAATAAGCTTAAATACTTTCTTAAAATGGAAAATTTTATATTTAGTTTGTTTTTATCCTGATGTGGTAATGTGTTTTGGATGGTGGAAAGATAAAGGTAAAACATAGAAGTATATAAAAAAAGATTTCTGATATTGTAAGTAATGCAGGGGGATATAGCGTGTAATTTTTAATTTCCCCCAAAATGAACAATAAGTAGAATTTTATATACAGGCTTCTACAGTTTGTCAGTTTCTATAACAATTATTCAATAAACCAATGTTAAACCTTTGGGGAGAGATAGGGGATAGGAAAGTTTCTTCTCTCTCACCCGCTGGCTATAGTGCTTCTGAAGTATTTTGATTCATTATATGATACATGTGTGTGTTCATTCTTTCTTTGTGTGGTTTGATTCTTTAGAATGAAAGAAAAAAGACAGTATTTTTCTATTGTAGTCATTTGCTTTATTATTACCTTTTTTTAATTTCTTGTAGACCCAGATGCCCGAGATGTCCAAGTATATGAAGAAGTAGCTTTATTACATCCAGTGCCAGGCACTTACAGACCTATTGTTCTTATTGGTTAGTGTTCATATGATTTCTTTCTGTATTTAATGGAAGGGAGCTAGGCTCAAAGGAAATACCAATATCTAGCTATCCCTTTTGGTAAGCCCTCTTGTGCAGTTTAGAAAACCTTTGTTCACAGGAAATGGACTGAATGCTAGTAAAAACTTCCCTGAACATTAGTAGATCAGTAGGTGGCAGTATTTTAGATTCTTTTATTTTGGGACTTATAAAAATGGAAAGGAATGGGGAAAAGTTGGTTTATTTTTTATGTATTAATCTTTAAAAAAGCAAAATTCAGAATGTGATAGCTGTTGTTTTATAACACTAGTCGGGCTTCACCCATCTAGCCGGTTGGTTTAAGGACCCGCACCCTTCAGCAATCATTGTCAGAGAATGGAAACACTAAAAAGCAATGAATAAAAGTATTCAAGACTTTACCCTCCCTGCGTATAGGTGAAGAAATGATTTTTTGGTGTCCAGAACTGGTCGAAAATAAAAAATGCCCTCGGGAAAACAATTAATAAAAAAACAATGAATAAAGGTATTTCAACCGTTTTTGTTAAATAAGGGATATATAATCCTGTTTTATAATTAATTAGTATCACATATATTCAAAATATCAAGTCTAGACTACATCAATCACAACAATAAATAGCGCAAAGACAATGTGTCACACTCGATACAGTGTATGCTGTATCGCTCTTTATATATCACAAATATTCAAAATATCTAGTCTAAGACTACATCTGTAGTAAGGAAATACTTTTCAAAATAAAGATTTTCTTTTCTAAATAAAGATATGTTATGATAAAGATCAATAAATATATTTTGATAGAGATATATTTCACTTTTGAAAAAAAGCATTTACTGAACAAATGAACTTTTAAAATAAAAATGGCAACAAAGAACGTTTGTTTAGAATCTTAGATCGGTAATTCTTCGAAAAATCAACAGTAATTCTTTGAAATGTCTTAAAATATAAATTTTAGAGTATAAAATCTGACTTGAAAGATTATTATTTTCATTTATTATTCTGGACATGACTTGAAACTTCTATATATGACTTGAAACTTTTTGATTTTATTTAATTTTTATCTTTTCGCTCGCTGTTTGCTTGTTATGCCTAATGTGGCGGCCATATCCAGAGGAGTGATTTCCGGAAATGTAATTGCTTCCATTTAATGTTGTCACCCTTCAAAATTGTTGGTTTTTTATTAATTAAAAATTAACTGTAATAAAATTTAAAATTTGGGTTTCGAGGTGCAGGTACTCATCGTGTGCACTACCTGTGTGCCAAATTTCATGGTGTAAGTGCCATAGATTCGTCTTTAGGCAGCATGCACACACACAAACACTTCCTTTTATTAATATAGATGTATGTTTTAATTAAATGAGACAATGATTATGAAACATTTTGGTGTTACATTCATTATTCACTGCTCAAAAAAATTAGGGGAGCAAGCAAAGAAGTTAAGAAAACAGTGCGAGACAGCCACATATTGGCATAAAATGGATAGTACACGCGTATCAATGCGCAATACAGAAAAAAAGACGTAAAAAAAATTTGTAATTAAGCTTTAATTCTTTGAAAATATGGAAAAAACATGAAAAGATGATTTAGGGCAACAATTTGGTTACATGTTAACGATAAAAAAAAAGTATTGTTTAGAAATGATGCAAGATTTTTATTATGGCATGTGGTCTCCTCGAACAGCTAAGACTGCTGCACACCTGTTTTCCATGGATGCTATGATGTTATTGATAAGATTTTGGTGAATACTGTTCCACTCCTCAAGAAGTGCAATCTCCAAATCTCGGAGAGTAAATGGAGGCCTTGGTCTCGCAGCAATGCGTCGTCCGAGCATGTCCCGAACATGCTCGATTGGATTCAGGTCAGGAGAGCATGCTGGCCATTCCATACGTTGTATTGTTTCAGCTTCAAGCATGTTCTCCACAAGACGAGCTGTATGCGGTCTGGCATTATCATGCTGGAAAACAAAGGAATCTCCAATGGCTGCAGCGTAAGGTATGACATGAGGTTTCAGTATCTCGTCTGCATACCTTCGGACCGTCAAAGTACCATTCCGAATGATATTCAGGTCCGTACGTCCACCTATGCCGATTCCACCCATACCATAAAACCAGCTTGTCTGTATTGTGACCTTTCATGAACGAATGTGGGGTTATTTCGAGTGCCCCTTTCCCTCCATACCAAAACACGTCGGATGTCACACTCCGGACTGAATCGGGACTCGTCTGTAAACAGCACTTGGCTCCAATCATGTTGCTCCCAATCTCGATGTTCAGCAGCCCATCTTCTTCGGGCCACACTGTGGCATTTTATCAGCGGAATGCAGACCATTGGCCTATGTGCATAGAGACCTCCCTGATGAAGCCTATTATGTACTGTTTGGCTGGAAACCCTTTGTCCTGTTGCCAAGAGCAACTGTCTTTGCAGCTGAGTAGCATTGTCTGTTCTGTTTCGACAAGCTGTTAACAGTATATACCGGTCATCAGTTGCTGTAGTGACGCGTGGCCGACCTTGCCCTGGTCGACATCTAACATTCCCTGTTTCTTGGAATCGATTCCATAGCCTTGCAATGACACTTCTGGCAACTCCAACAGTGTCCTCGACACTACGTTGTGTTTGCCCGGATTCAAGTCTGCCTATAATACGCCATGCCATGGATTCCGGTAAATCACGTTGTTGAGACATTTTCAAGTCACCTCTTCTCAAAAAGAATAACTGAGCAATCGAATTTCACACTTAAGGCAGTGAAACAGACGTTTCTACAACATCCCAATTTCCACCCTTATGTTCTTTTTCTGGTTTTTGACGTCATGAACTTTGATTTGCATATGAAGTTTTCTTCTTCTGTTTCCTGCTAGGCTTTAAATTATGGATGATTTATTTTATGTTACTTATCGGTATAAGTATTTGCATAATTTTGTTAAAACCATGTGCTCCCCTAATTGTTTTGAGCAGTGTATGTAATGCTTAAAAAATTAAGTGCAGTTAAATAAAATGTCATTCATTTACAAAGTCATAAAACATTTCTTCTCCACCTCTGAAAGATAGTAAAATCTCCTGTAAAATGTCGGAAAGTGTAATTTACTATGTAGTTTTTTTTATTCTGCACAGAATGAACTAGTTGTTGCCACAGATCCACTTATTTAAAACTTTTCAGAACTCTTAAATTTACAAATTTATCAAGTTACTATATTTTGAAACAAAGTTTGGTTTTAATTATGCCTGAACTTTTCCAAAGCTCAATGAAACCATGAACCATCATTCTTTTTGGGCGGGGGAAAGTGAATGGTGTAGGAATAAATAAAAATAAAAAAATAAATAAGTGCATGGGTAAAGAAAAAAAATGAAAATAAACTGTTTTAATTTGGGTAAAAGTTCTGTAGATAACTGAAAAATGACTCGTTGTCGAATTAGACATTCAATGCAGATCCAGGAATAATGGATAGTATTTCTATTCTCTACCAATATAAGATAACATTACTTTATCATTGCTTAGCATTTATCTCAACAAATTAAAGGAAACATGGTTATTAAAATGTTAAGATATATTATGTTTTTACAGCATATTTATTTAACCACAGAATATGTGCTTATAGTTTTAAAATTTAAACCAGAAAGAATTTTTTTTTTAAAGGTGAATTATTTTGCTAAGAAATGTTAATTTACTGTGTTCAGTTAATCTTTCTAAATTATTTTCCCATTTTGAAACTATTTAAGGGCTGCATTTTTTCAGGAGTTTTGTGAAATGTTTAGTCTGAAAATTAGCATTTTTATACACATGTAAATGCATGTGTAAATTTTCAAAATTTATTAAATATCAAATGTATTATATTTAAATTATCAGTACATGGAATTGAAGTATCTTTTATTGCATTTTTCTATGTATTTCAGGTGCACCAGGTGTGGGTCGCAATGAACTTAAGCAAAGATTAATTTCATATGATCCAGTTCATTATAAAACTACTATACCACGTATGTACATTGCTTTACTAATCTTCTTTTTTTGTTCTACCTGTAATTAACAATAAAATCCTTTTTTATGAACTCATTTTATCAGCAGAGACAAAAGATGAAGTTGATCTTGACCCGAAAATGTGGGAGTCATTTGATTCCATGTGTGAAAAACTAGAGGTCAAATTATAAAAAATATCCTGAGTCGCTTTTAAAATTTGTTAACCAGAATTATGTTTGTAAAGTTCAGTGAATTTAAGCTACCTTTAATTTTTAAATAATAACTACTCATATATATTTCTGTATTACATGTATTTAAAGTAAAAATTATTGACCTTCCATCCATTTTAAAACTGTAAAATATAAATGGTAATAAATGTTATGTGCTGTAATTCTTATTTTATTTTAAGTTGTAGGGGATCACTTTAATCAAATATTTTATGGGCTGAAAATGATTGATTTATGAGAGTAAAATATTTTGAATTTTATTGAAATAAAAAATAAAAACTTTGAATTTTAATGACTTAAAAATTAAATGAATGACTAATTTTATTTTTATTTTTTTATCTATCAGAATAACAAAAATTTTATAAAGTTTATTTAAAATATTTTGTGAAATAGCCATATTACTCTGTTCTCAAAAGTTTATTTTTCTGAAATTTCTCCCTAGATACTAGTAGACCTCCTAAGATCTGGGAAGAAGAAGGGAAAGAATATTATTTTGTGTCCCGAGAAGCCATGGAGGAAGGAATAAGAGATGGGAAGTTTGTAGAATATGGTGAATATCGTGGAAACTTATATGGAACAAGTCTAGATTCAGTGTTTAGCATTGTGAGATCTGGACGTGTTTGCATATTAAATCCGCATCCCCAGGTAATTAATTGTTTTCTCTTTGGTAGATCAAGTGCATTTTCTTTAACTACAGTAATTTCTTGCCCCAAATTTTTTGTTTATGCATTAAAACATTTTTGACTTTTCTTTTGTATTTTATGGGAAAATATTTGCCTGGCATGTTGTATTAAATATGCTTGCTGCTCTGTACAATCTGCATCTTTTTTTTTATGAAATAACCTTAAAAATTAAATGTGCTTGCTCTATACAATCTGCATCATTTTTTTATGAAATAACCTTAAAAATTAAATATGCTTTCTCTGTACAATCTGCATCATTTTTTTATGAAATAACCTTAAAAATGAAATATGCTTGCTCTGTACAATATCTGCATCATTTTATATGAAATATCCTTAAAAATTAATTTTGAAAAAGAGCAAATTAAAAGCATTTTTCTCGGTAGGTATGTAATCAGAGTGAGTTATTCAGCATTTAAACTAACTGTTACAAACAAGAAAGTCAGGCCATGGAAGTAGTTAGTGACCTGATTAACTCAATTTTACTGCAGCTAGTGAAATTCCCTCTTGTACCAGTGCCATTATATGTGGGCTATCCTTTGTTAATCACAAGACAATTGCAGCAACATGTTTAAAAAAAAAACTTTCTATGAGTACAATGAATCTCATTATTTAGAAAAACCAATACTGTTGATAGTTATTTCCAAACTTAACTGACAAGATGGGATTATCTAGTTCCTACTTATTTTTCAGGAAATTTAAATGCTGTGGTTGCACAGTCAAATGGCTCTTTTCCTTTTAGCTCTAGGATGTGTTATTGAACATGATATAAAACTGGAGATTATTGACCACAATCAAATGGCTCTTTTCCTTTTAGCTCTAGGATGTGTTATTGAACATTATGATATAAAACTGGAGATTATTGAGCACAGTCAAATGGCTCTTTTCCTTTTAGCTCTGGGGTGTGTATTGAACATTATGATATAAAACTGGAGATTATTGAGCATGTTTACAGGATGTATTGAAAGAAAGCTAGGAGACAGCTGTCATGGGTCTATACAGCACTGCAGATTTTTGGACATTGTTTGTAAGCAGTACATAAAGGTTTAAAGTATTAAATGTTTTAAACTGTTAAAGGCTGGTCAGTGGTAAACTAAGAAATATGTTTTGGGATACAGTGTGGATAAAGTTCAACAAGATAGGCATAATAATCCCTTCACCCTTCAGTTCAGGGATTTTAATATAGAGCAGCCTGGCATAAAAACCTACTTTGCAATCAGACCTTTGATTTCAGTCTGTTCTATTAGTTGCTCTTGCAAGGGGTGCTGGGTTATGATAAAGCAAGTGGGAATAAATGAGATTTTTATTTCTTGTTGATTTGATATGGTTGATTTTACATGAGGGATATCAGTTTTGACTCAACTACGTTCAAATTTAGAAAATTATAACTACTTTAACGAGAATACGAGAATTGCCATCATGTAGTCATTCTTTGTACTTTTTCCTTAATCACTGTTTCTCAGTGAATTTTTATTAAAGGGGTCTCAATCACAATATTTAAATATGATTGTCTCTCACATATCTCCTACATTTTATGTGCTCAGAAATGTCTTTATTTCTATATTTGGACAAAATAAATTATGTATAATTTTTGGATTGAAAAATTTGTGTAATCTGTTTAAAATTAATAGTCTATTGTTTCTCTCCTCAGGCTTTAAAGTTGCTCTGCACTGCAGAATTGAAGCCTTATGTTATATTTGTGAAACCTCCACCTTTTGAATTGCTCAAAGAAACTAGAAATTCTGCTCAGAGTTCTTTTGATGAAAATTACTCCCGTGGTTTCACTGTAAGTATTCATAGTTCCTTTATTGCTTAATTAGATAGATGCTTAAGATTATGTATTTACAAAGTAACATTATTGAATTAGAGATTTTCTACACACTTATATATATTTTCTTTTTCTTTGGTAATTTTAACTGGAAGTAAGTTTTAATAACAAAATGTCTTCCAGACTTTTTAAAAATGTAACATGGGATGTTGTGTTAATTTGAGTATGGTATTGCTAGAGCTTAGATCAAGGGTATCCAACCTTTTACCTTCCTTGGCCCACATTGAAAGAAGACAAATTGTTTTGGGCCACACAAAAATATACCTAACACTAAAAATAGTTAATGAGTAAAAAAAGTATGATATATAGTTAACAAATTTCATTATAAATTTTATTTATAATTATAAAGATAACTATAGGAGTCATACTAATGCATCAATATAGGAAACTAATGCATCAATGTCTGGGTCAATTGAAGTGGTTGCAATTCTCGGGGAGTTCTCAAGATGTTCATCTGATATTTTGGTTCTAATTTGACTCTTAGTGTGCTTCACTCTTGAAAATAGTTGTTCACAAATGCACATGCTTCCAAACAATGATGAGATTAACAACGCATGACTATGCTGATAGGGATATTTGTCTCTGGGCAGGTATGATTTATAAAAGTCCAACAAAGAGACTTAATTGAATTTCTTTTTAAGTTGATGTCAGATTGCAACTCTATGCATTCCTTTTGAAAATTTTCTGACAGCATATCTATATCGACTGTAAATGGAGTAGCAAAGATGCAAATGAATTGTTTATTTTTGCCGAAATTGCCGCGGTTCTAGTGTTAATCCTACAAGTCCCTCTTTTTTGCCTATCATAGCTGGGGCACCAGTTACTTTACCAGATATGTTGGCTAGAGTTAATGAGAATCGCATCCACGTTTTCTTCCCTGCTTCATATAAATCTCTCTAGGTTGTCTTGTCTGTTAACAGTACTAATTAATCAATTTCCTCAGTTTCAATAAACTCGTCATTGATACCTCTAATAAAAATGGCAAATTGAGCCATGTCAGTAGCATCAGTACTTTCATTCATTGACAAAGAGTAAGACTTAAAACTAGAAGTTTACTTTTTAAACCATTTTCGATATATTTCCTAAGTCAATTCTCCTGGAAATAGTTTGATGAGACAAAATGTGCAAGTAAGATTCCTAACAATCTTTATAATGGCCTTGTTAGTGAATGTATTCATAAGATCATGGAGATTGTCTGTTCATGGTGTTTAATTTTTTTATACTAATTTTAATATCATTCCAAATATGAAATGTTAAATTTGTAAAAACTTCTCATTTAATTTTTGTAATGAAATTAATATACAGAAATTACATACAGAATTTTGTATATAATTAAAAGATATTTGTAATGCTGTATTGTTGATTTGTGGAATGAACAAAGCAAGATCTGTAATGGCTGCCTGCATCATCACCAAGGTGGACTATTTATATTTTATTTTGCTTTGAGCTCTCTTTCTTGGCTGCATTAATACTTGCTTTGGGCCACATGAGGCCCATGGGCTGGACAGAGGCCCCTGGCTTAGATAGAGTAGACAACTCACTACATCTCTCTTTAAATATAAGCAAAGCATCCTCCATTTTGTTGCTTACTCAAATTCTTGTCATTTTAGATCTGATTGCAATTTTTTACTGCTGTATATAATTTTATGAAAGGTATTTCATACGTGCCAAGTGTTCCATAAAAAAACGTATTTGTTCCCTTTTTTAAGCTTTGTTACGAAAATACGTTTTCAAGCAAAAATGTCCCGTATTTTTACTTCCGCAGCACCATTGCTTTTTTCCCCCTACATCCCGTTTCGAGATTCATATTTTCCCCTCCCAGCAGCTTACTCTATACAAAAACTTCCTGGACTGCAAACAGCTTCTACAACATTAGAGAAAGTCAACATCATGTGCTTCACCTAAACTAATAAAAAAAGTAAAATCAACCTCATTTTCTTCACCAATACCAGTAAAATATTAAAATTAATGTCAAGTGCTTTACCCAACTCTGTAAAACAGTTAAAACCAACCTCATGTGCTTCTCAAAAATCAGCAAAAAAAAAATGAAATCACTTGCAGAGTCACCATCATCTACCAATAATAAACGCATATTGCAGTGGGAAGAAAAAAAATTTTCTTACATTAAGCTCAAATCTTGATCATGCTTTAGCATTTTTTGTGAAAAATGTGACTGTCATTTATGAAACATATAATATGATGTTTCAAAGTGAAGAGCCGAAAATTCACAAGATGAGAAGAGAGTTATCGAATTTTTTGAATTGTTGGCAAGATTTAGGAAAATATCTGTCATAACTAGCTCTAAATGTGTATTTAATGTGAAATTTGATGTATTTAAAAATCAGATGGATGATAAAAATTTAGTTATAGGATCCAAAACATCAGAATTTGTCAAAGAATTGTCTGAAAGCAAACTTTTACAGTTCTATTCTTGTGTAAAATATTATACAACATCTTGTCGCTCTTGGTTGTTTTTTAAAATTCCGTCGCATGCTGTGTTCTGTATTTTTTTCTTGGGAGGTTGGCAGCTATGGTATTTTAAAAATCCATAAGAGTCAATGAAACCAACTTTCCTTTTTTTTAAAATCTGAAAAGAATTAATTTTCTTAGCTTAGAATTAACAGTAGGATTAGATAGGGTACAATTATGGCATTTGAAGTATTTTTATTATAGAGTAGTATTAATTGTTGGTTTAGTTTTACTCATAAAATGGTTTCCATTGTTTTTGTGACTGTATCAGCTTTAGACTAAACATGAAAGAACTTCATTATAAAATATTTCGTAATTGTTGATTTAAATATAATCCCTAAGGTGAAGTTTTTATTATTCATTTAATTTTATTTTACAGGATCGAGAGCTGCAAGACATCATTGATAATAGTTGGCATATAGAAAGAGTTTATGGGTATAGGTTTAACAGCATGCTAGTAAATGAAGAAATAAATAAATCTGTTAAAGAACTTCTGACCATAGTTAAAAGAGTAGAAACTGAGCCACAGTGGGCTCCAGCAACTTGGGTGCTAACTCCATAAATTAAACAGTATTAATACACTTAAAGAGAGTTTAACATTTTTAATTACATTTTACTTATGTTAAATAATATACTCAGAGTTAATACCTAAATGTAAATTTTTTGTAATATTTAATGTTTTAGAGATTATGTACAGTGAAGATAATATTATACTTCAGCATTGTATGTATTTCAGTGCATTAATAGATTTATATTTTCATCATTATTGTTGAAACTCCATCTTAGCTTACAAAACATTTTATTGATATCCATTTCTTTGAATATTGATTTTTATACTAGCATTTGAATTTTCTATTCCTGTAGTTTTTTATTACTTCAGTGTTGCCCATAACTGTATTATTCAAGTCTTTGCTTTTGAACAGACTTGGCGGAGATAAACTAAGATGTGAAGTATTGCAGTATTACTTAAATTTGTAATGAAAATTGTAATCTTATGTCCTCTGTGTGTAAAAGAAGTACCTCTATATTTTTTTCTCAGCTGAATAATTTTAAAATTTTCAATCTCATTTTTATTTTTAAAAATTGTTAACTTAGAATTTTTTTAGGGTTTGTATGTCCCGATTTTGTGGTATGTCGAAAATCTTTTATTGCAATTTAAATTTATATTGAAAGTAGATTTTCTTTAATGCATAGAAAGCGTTTGGAATAATGTGTACCATAGAAGAATTGTATAAGTGTTTATAGGAATTATTTTCAAAAAGAAGCTGAAGTTTATTATCGGTTTTATTGAAATAGTTTTGGTGGAATTTATTTTAAAGTTTCAAATTATTTGCAGGAGCAGATGGGATTTACATAAAATTTGTTTTTAGAGTAATGTTTCTGATATTAATAAAAAAAATTAAAATCAAATTTTAAAGAATTTTCTACTTATTCAAAGAAATATATGAATATATATGTCACCTTGTTTAGCTATAGCTACGAGCTAAGTACATTTGATGATGCTTAGTAATTTTATATATCATTCGCATTTCCTTTTTCTCATTAAAAGTTCGTTGAAATCTTGTAACCCTTGCTCTAAATTTTATTTTCTGCTCTTATTTTGTGCCTGCTTTTTTCACTTCAGTGTAATTGGGTATTCCATTAAATCATTTACAATCCCTTTTTTATACTTTGAACTAATGTAATTTAGTTAACTTTTAACATTGTTGATGAACTTGCATTTAAGCTCTGCTTTTTAATATAAAAACTTCTGTTATTTTATAAAATTTATAATTTTTCCATACAAATACATTTGATAGAAATGGTTGCTTTCTAAATTGCAGTATAATATAACAATAGCATAATTTTTTTAATTTCTTCTTTTGGTTTTGAATGGTACTTTTATCAAAATATTTTGCTATATGTAATTTATCAAATGCTTTTATAAATGTATCTCAATTTTGGGTACTTTAAGCATATTAATTTTGTCAGTTAGAGACACTGTTAATTGAGAGAAAAATATAAATGGATTTAGTATTTTTGTATTAAATTGTAAATTTGAGTGCCAAAAAATACAAAGTGCATAGTATTGTTTAGAAACTAATATTTTGAATCGATTTTTTTAAAAATAAATTTTTCAATTTTTGTTTTGTGTGTTACAAAAGTAATTTACAAAGCACTTGAAAACTGGACTTAATATGTCAAATATTAGTCTTAATAGAGAACTATTGGGATATATATTTACAATTTGACGTAATAATACAGACTGAATTATGTTCTTAGTATAAAGATTTTAAATATTTTACAGTCTTATTGAGTTACTGAAGTTTATAAAGAATTAAGAAAGGTTGAGAAACAATCAGTATTACATGTCAAAGGAAAATTAGGGTTTATGACTTAAAAGTTTTAATATTGGCAAAATTGCCACAAATAAGGATAGATTTAAAAAAATTAAGATAATTTACATATCAAACCAATTATCATTCTTTCGTTGAATAAAACCATGAAGTATTAAAAATAAAGCCAAAAAACCAAATGTTAAGAATACTTTAATTTTGTGCTTTTAATGCATTAAATAGTATTTCTATGCAGAGATTCTGTTATAATAATATTTTTAATTGAGCGAATTGGAATGTTTTTTACCTGTAAGTACCTAATGTGAATACTACTTAATAGCAACTTCAAGTGTTTATCACAAATACTCGGCAAAAATTACGTTTTAGTACGCTAAATAAAAATTGGGTTTTTTTTATGCTGAATTTACTTGACTTGTTCAACTAGCATTGTGGAAACTTGTATCATGTGTTGTTCACATTGTCATGCAAATAAAATTGTTTGCCCTGCAAAACTTGTTGGGTAATTCGTTGTTTATTTCACCTTGCATATTGTGAATTTAAGGAAGATTTTATCGTTTTTTAGTTTCATTTACATGTTGTATATAGCTAAGGTTTTCTTTTCCCCTTAATGTGTAAAATATATAAATATTGAGTAAGGTATTTTATATATAAAACTATTTTCTATTTATGTTTAAAAAAACATCCTGAAGTATGTTTCTGTAGATAGATAGTCTTTTTAACTTGTGCAAAATTTCCTTCAGGTTACTAACTATTGCTTTTGACTTACATGAGTCAAAGTAATGCTGGCCTACGAAATGGTTGAGACTCATTTTAAGAATCTGCATGACAAAGTGCAGCCTGATCGATACATAAATGTAAATGTGTTACAGGTTATTTTTTCCCCCAGTTAGGTGTTTTGAATAGTATTGGTGAAAATAAAAACTATTTCGAGTGCATTAGTGACTTATTTAGAAGTGAAAAAGGTGTGAAATATGCTAAAATTTCTTTAAAAAAATCAATGCCTTTATTATTTGTAAGGCTTTTTTTTTTTTTAATCTTTTGTAATGTTGAAATATTTGTGGCATAAATCAGCTACTTGGAAACGTTTTATCTTTTCTAAATTATTTTCTTTTAATATGTTTATGCCAAAACAAAAAAAAAAGGTATTTTTTTTCCATTTGCACTTTTCTTTCCTTCATCCATAATTTATTAGTTTTTCAAAGTGCTATAAAATTTGAAAGCAAAAGCATATAATGTGTTGAATTTTTGTAATCTGTGTAGAAAAATTTAGAATTTTCATGAAGTCTTTTCTGTGTGATACTTAATACACACACAAAAATTATTGAGGTCATTTATATGTTCTGACTTTTGTTGAAACCTGTTATTAAACGTTTATTTTATTTCTGAAGGAATATTTGCAAAATTTTTAGCAGTGAAAGATGAGATATGCTTTTAAAAAAAATAAATTAATTTTGCTGTTTTTCACAACATAGTTATCCTGTTTTTGCTGTGTTCTACAGATAAAATGTAAACTCATAGTACATATTTTAATATTAATTTGTGCATAATTAAGGCAGATTTATATCCTTAACAATATTTTCTTGCAATTTATCATTTTATGCATTCCAATTACATTATATTGTTTGTGAATATCTGTCATCGCTTTTTAATTGGTAGCATTTATAACTTCATACTTGTTAATGTATTTGTAGAATTTTTATGAAAATCATCCCGTGTGAATTTTTTTTGCACTTATAAGGTTTATTTTTGCTTGATTGCATTGCATCTAACAGTTTAAGTATTCTCAGGTGACAATATCAAAAAAAAATTAAGTGCAATATATTATTTGTGTGCAATTTGTAAATTTTAACATTGGTTTGTCGAGGATAAAATACTGATTAAATATTCTATATTTTGTCACTTATATATAGTAATTAAAATGTGGTACTAGTTATATGGTCTTCCATCTTAGTGTGATATTTGTGAGATTATAGTCAGATCTGATTATTAATATCTATTGTGTGACTTTTTTGTTTTCATGGAAATATTTTTGCAAAGATTTATGGTAGCTTTAGCAAAACACTAGATCTATGATTATATATGTAAAATTTATTCATTATAGAGCACATTTAATTCAAGCTTTGGGCATGTACAAATCTTTATTTTAGCATCAACATTTTTCCCATTTCATTTTTATCTGTTCGCACATTGTGTGCTGTACATAAATGAATATACATTATGACTGTGGCTGTAGCAGAGTTTATGGTTTATGAACTTCATTCATGTCCATCCATTGTGATTATATTCCAACTGTGTAATTCTATTAAACTATAAAATTGATATTTCTTACATTATAAAAGTATCTTTGTGATGAGTACTGTTATATTTTGTAACTTGTAATAGTGTTGACTCTGTAACATTGTCATTATTGAAAGAAAGTGTCTCATACTGATATGTTTTAGAATAGGAAAAATGATATTCATCACACTTTGTTACAGATCTATTTCTCTATAAATTGTACAACTTATATCCTTTTAAGTACAAATTTAAAAGGCTGTGCCAAAATCCTATCTCTGGGCTCCCTCTTTTCCTAATGTGTATTTATGAGTTCTATGCTCTTAATTTTTATAACATTTTAATAGGTCTATTGAATTAGTATTCCTTTTAAAAATTAGCAGTGTTAATGAAAAAGGAGCCTAGGCTGTTAGAGCAGATATGCTGATTACAGTTGTATAATTTTTGTTATGAGTGAAATTGTAAGATAGGCAGTATTAATATTAATTGCAAAGTTTGAACTGTTTTACATTAGACTTGTCATTAAAATCAGTTGCTCCATTTGGTCAAATTTCTGTCTGGAAGAACTATGAACTCCTTATGATGTATGCAAATTATTGAATTAGTGTGTGAGAGAGAAACCTGGATATTGCAAAATTTTTTCAGTATCATAGTAAAAAATTAAGTGTTCAGACAGGGTTTTCAGACAAACTTCTTGTAATGATTTAAGTAGGAATTAATCAAAGTAATAATAAAACTTGGAAAAAAAATTTATGAAAAAAAAAATTAGATTCAATCATGAACCATGAGGATATCAGGATGTACAATATCATAAAAATCAGTTATTGCATTTGATGCTTTTTTATTCCTCATATTTTATAAAACCTTATTCAAGGCCTTTTGGAAGTGTATACCTTTTTCCCTTCAGTTTTTTAAGTGATATATATATATATATATATATATATATATATATATATATATATATATATATATATATATATATATATATATTTGTAATATCTTAAGTATTATGCCCTCCATTTTAGCATTTAAACTCCCTTTTCTAAATTTAATCCCCAGTAATATTAATTTATCGTTTTAAAACCCTTAGCCACAGAACTTCCCATGAATCGCATGCCTTTGCATTTCTACACATGTATATGTCCCAATTCAGGAGTGGGTTAGCTTCGTGAGGCCCCTAAATCTGCTGACTCTACAAATAATAGCCTTTCTATTAAATTATGGTAAAGAAACATTTTCATTGCTTTTTCTAGAAAAAGTTTGTTTCCACTCTGTGGTAGCAATCTTTCGCTCTACTTTGACCCAAATTAAGTCCAAACTGTTCTTTAAAACACTTGAATGGAGCAGCTGATGGTTTAGTTTTTATTAATCTTTTTACAAATCTTTTAAAAGTTTATTCGTATTACTATACAGTTTATAAGTTCAGAATTCTCTTTTATTTTTTCATGTATATCTTTTCACAAAATTATATTTGATACTTCACTTTAGTATACAATGCACTGTTTATATGACACAAAAAACAGTACTTCCTTCAGTTGTGAAATTTTTGCAATTTCTTTTCCCTTGCAATAATTTGCATTAAATGATGTTATGTCATTCAACTTAACCTGTATTGCTTTTTAAGTGCTGTAGTATGAGGAAATGTTGATAAAATATGTTTTGGTACTTAAATTTCTTTAGCAGTCACTGAATCCTGTTTTTTGTTGTTTTTGTTTTTCCTGTCTAGGATGCAAGTAATTCACTCTGCACGTATATAGGGATCTATTAGGTTCTATTGGCTCTTAAAAATGTGGAAAACATATTCTTTGAATTATATGATGCATTTTTTTATTGTTTGTGTTTTGTTTCCCCCCCCCCCAACCCTTTATCATATATTATCCTGGGTTTAATTCCATCCCATTCAAATTTTATATGATTGAAAAGATTTTATAATGTTTCTGGAGCATGAAGTAGAAATTATCCTCAGTGAATAATTATTTATTTATTAATGGAAAAAGCTTCTTAATTTTGTTTAATTTCATTTAATCAAGGAAAATCTGCAACCTGAAGTATTAAAATACTTTATGACAAAATACTTTCTTGACATATTTATTCTTAATTTTTTATTAGTATTTAATTTATATTTATATGTCGTTAGACATATTTCAAGCTGAATCTTGAATGATTAAAGTATTACCATCTTTTTTATAAAATAATTTGAAATCGTCTATTTTCTTCATCTTTCTCATAATTTGTTGGGTATATGAATATTCTTGATTATTTTTTTTTCTTAAATAGCCCTTATGATAAGCCATCAACATTCCTAAAGAAAACATGTAGGGAAAAAATTAGATGCATCATTGTAAGTCAAAGAGTTAGAGTGTTTATGCCACCTTAAAACAACAATGAATCAAATCATATTTTTGCACCTATAGTAAGTCAAATATCGATACCTAAATTCCAAAACCTCTCAACTGAAAAATTACAAATTTTACAGGAGAGCTAAAAAACCTTTTAACAAATAAGTCACAGCTGTAGATAAATACGTCACAAATAAGTCACAGCTGTTCATTAAAATGCCTTTAGAATGCTCATAACACTATTTATTGAGTTTTCTTATGAATCAATAGATGGAAGCAGCTGTGGGTTATCGTATTCCCATATAAAATGAAAAGAGAAAAAAATAGAAGTTGAGAGGATTGAGTTTAGGTATCGATAGGTAAGTCATTTTTGATTCAGTGTAAAATCGTGCACTGGAATATTGCGTGTGACTCTTCATTTATTATCAAACTTGCAATAAAAAATAACATGAATTTTATCAAAATACTGGATAATATACTTGTACCTTCAATATATTTTAGCTACTGAGGTTTTAATTTATTGGATTTTGTTGGTTTAATCCTGTTAGGTATAAATATCAAGAAGTATTCATAGTTTGGATTTGAATTAAAATAGCTGGAATGAAATAGTTTGCATAATTTAGTTGATAATTCGAGGGTATTCCTCGTATCCAATTCTGTAAAAATGCTTGATTTTTTTAAAGATGAAGTTAATTGAGGTTCATGGGTTTTATTCCCACTATACATAGTTTATCTACATATTTGTAGAACATTATCTCTCATTATGGTACTTTGTTAATTGTCTTACATAATTTGTGTTGCAGTTTAGAAGCAGATAGGTTATTTTGTGTTTAGATATATCTTAGTAAATCTAAATAAAAGTAAAAACAATATTTTTTAAAAATCTGAATGATTTGATGAACCTTTATTTTCTAATCACAAAATGGTTCCTCTGTGAATGGTGAAATTATCCTTTGTAATCTACAAAAGGCTTTTGAAAGTATTTGCTTAACTTAGCTAATTATTGATTGCAGTATCATTTACTAAAATTTTCATGTTAAAATGAACATAATTTTGATGTTCATATATTAAGTTATTTGCCTTATACCATTTAAGTTCTTAATATTTCTCTTAAAAAACACAAGATGTGTTGAAATTTTCAATGCACCATATTCACTGCCTTTTGGTATTTAATCCTCTGAAAATTTTCCTGTAGTTATACACCATCACTTCATTGTTCTTACTTGATAAATTCTACACTTTTTTTTGTAAAATAGCAGAAAAACATACCTGTAAAGGAAATGAATTATTGATGGATGCAGAGTAGAAAATCATGTAATTACTCTGCACTGTCTTTTTCAAACATTTTAATTCTTCAAATTTTAGAAATCACAATTTTTTTTTACATATTTTCTTATATTTATTCCATTATATATAGTGTTTTAAGTGAAAGGAGCAATTACATATAAAAGGTCATTTTCGTGTGAGATTTTATAATAAATTACCAGTATTTTAGGAGATGCATTTTGGCAAAATTGGTAATACTTGTCATAAATGCAGACATTTCTGTATTTCTTCTTTGTGCCAATACCATACCAAGATCTAAATTTGTAAAATTAACATAAAACGGTTTTCAAAGTATTAAAATTACAGAGATAATTTAAATGTTTGAAACACAAGAAAGAAAAAAAAACACGAGGTTAGTAAGACTAAGGTATTTTTTTTTTTTTGGGGGGGGGTGAGGAGGCAAGTGGGGATTTCTACCATATGTATGCTTTGAGAAGTAAATTGTGGTATCTTTAATAACAGTAAATTTTCAAGAAATATGTTTTTATTGTTCATTCTAAGGTAGCTTTATATTTATACAGATACTTTTGTTCCACAAAGTCCTATTATTCATACTATTTCATTTTTTAAAGTGTAGATCTCCCTTTTTATATGAGACTTTTTTTAATAATTTTTTTTTATTGTATTATTAAAAATATTTAATCAAACTACTTGATTTACATTATTGAATGCAAAGATTAATATAGTATTCAAGAAACATTACTATTTTTTTTTCTTCATAGTTTATTATAGTAAATGTCATAGCACCTTAGGGAAATCTCAGATAAATCAAGAAACTTGATTTTAATGAAAATACTGTAATATTTTGAGGAGAAGAGAAAAGAAGTTTCTGGTATAGAAATTTATTTTGACTCTACCTAAGGAAACAAATCAAGGAAACTTTATTTATTTATTTTTTAACCGTATTGTTGAAGCTGGTGAATAATTCAGTGAACACTGGTTTTATACTTTATTAATTTATGTGAAAAAACCATTAATATATTGTTTCATAAGTATGTCATAAGTTAGTAGCTGTACTTAAATTGTCAAGGGTATATTGAATCAAATGCTGGAACTATTTGAAAATTTGTGTTTGTGTAAAAATTCTTGTGAGCAATATTTTTTTATAGAATATGAATTACCAGGTGACAGAGCCTATTTGTTTTATAATATTCTTACTCATTTAGGAATATTTGTTAAACATGTTAGAAAGAAATTAATATATTTACTATTCATATTGTACTTACTAATGTCATTATTTAATTTTTTTTTTTTGTCAATTTGAATCACTTATAAAGTGTTTAAAAGGGAAAGTATCATCTGATTTGAATCAAATTACAAGTATACATAAGTTACAAATAAATTATTCGTTAGTATTTGAAATATATTTTTAAAACTTTATTTCTCTGTAGTTTGTTCTCAACTACCACAAAATTCTGAATATTCTGTAAAAACACATTCTGTAGAGTTTGTCCTGAACAAACTACAAAATCTTTTGATGCGTAATTTTTATCATATGGTAGCTTTATGCTGTGTTGCAATATTTGGAATGGGCAGAATCCTAGTTGTATTCAGTATTGTATATTAATAGCATTTACTTTGTAAAGTACCCGCTACAATTTTTGTCGTTTTCAAGAAACAAAGGAATCCATGCATGTGAGAAAGCTGTGTCAAAAAACTGATTCACTTATTATCATAATAGTTTCTTATTAATATGGAAAAAAATACTCATGATATCTGTAAAACTAAAATGATATCATTATACAGATAATTTTAAATTTATATCTGGGGTATTGGTGCTAAATGGTTTAAAGTATTGACTGTGGAATTCATTCAATCAGTATTAAATTTCCAGATGCTTGTACATTATATCTGTTTGTTGCTTAATAAATTTATTGTACTGTCTTAATCCATTTTCTTTTTATTACTATCTTAAAGGACTTGCATAGTTTCCCCTGTTTCATTAAGGATATCCAATGGCACAGGGGATTCCTTCATTACAATCCTTAGACTGGTTATGTGTTAACAATTAATGCTTTGTGAAGTGGCATCTTGTCATTACTTAGTTAAGCATTTACGGTATTTTTATTTATTTTCCGAAAGAATCTGTAAAATCAAAACTTAGGGTTTTTTTTTTGTTTTTTTCTTCTAAGAATGGCAGCGCTTTAGTTTTTACTTTTTTCGTGTATGCATCTATCCTAAAATTTGCAGGTGTAGGTGTTATAAATTTTGCTTTCGACGTTGAAAAGAAAATTATAACTTGCTGATGCGTTTTGCGCTTGCAGCATGAACTGTCTTATGATAATCAGAAGTTCGCACAGCAACTCTAATTAGATTTCAGACTCTGTGCTCTAATGCTTGAAAACATTACTTCAGTTTTAAAAAAAATTGTTTTTGAAAAAATATTTTTATGTCGCTTTAAACAAAGTCATTAAAACTGGCGTTAAATGAGAAATGTTCCCATGCCCCGATATTAAAATGCCTCGGCTTATTCAGAGAAGCAAATGTATTAGTGTTTATAACAAACGTCGGGTTGAAAGACGAAATGTGGGGTGTATAGAAAACATAAGTAGGAACTATCTTATCAGACTCTTTAAAAGCATGATACGTACATTACACAGATAGGCAAGGGAAGGATATATATTTACATAAATAAGTGTACGAGGGGTTACCCAAAAATGACCGGAATCCTCCGTACGGTGGGCGGAGCATCCATGGTACGCGATTTTGCTTCTTGAGCCAGTGTGCCAACCGGCGTTACTTCAGAAGGTTTTGTTCGGTAATCTGTGAATTTTTTCGTGGAAGCTGTTTCTCCTATTCGTCGTTTTCAGTCATGGTAGACTTACGTGGAAAGCGCGCGGCTTTGAAGTTTTGCCTCATGCTCTGGTAAAAAGCCGCAGAAACTGTTGGGATGTTGCAAACAGCTTACGAGGATGCTGATATGGGTAAAACTCAAGTGCACGAGTGGTGTTACCGTTTCAAAGACTATGAAATGTCGATTGACGACCTACCACGCTCTGGACGTCCTTCAACTTTCCGAACGGGTGAAAATGTCTAAAAAATTCCAGAAATCTACTTGGAGGTGATGAGAAGATTGTGCGGCAGAAAAGACCCGGTTTATGGGAGACTGGTTTTTCCATCACGACAATGCTCCGTTTCACATGGCCCTCACAGTGCTCTACTTTTAACAATAAACGGTATGACTCCTTTGCCTCACCCGGCCTATCCACCTGATTTAGCTTCGTATGACTTTTTTATTCTCACAGATGAAGAGGGACCTGAAAGGAAAATGTTTTGTCAACGTGGATGAGGTGAAAACAAAAAAGGAGGAGGCGCTATCCGGCATCACAATAGATGAATTTTTAAAATGTTTTGAACAATGGAAGAAAAGACGATGATTGTATTAGCTCTAAAGGCGAGTACTTTGCAGGGAATTAAAGAATCTTTGTAAAAAGAAATTGCGAAAAAGAAATTCCGGCCACTTTTGGGTACAGGGGCGTAGCGAGGGGGGTCTATCATGCCCCGGGGGCCACTCGCAGAGGGCTCCAAGTGGTCCAATTCTAATTAATTTATTATATTGCTATATGTTTTTCGGGAGGGGGGGGGAGCGCCAAAAGGTATCGTTCCTCGGATGCTAGTTATACTCGCTACGTCACTGAGTACCCCCTCGTATACATGTACATGTATGTACACATAGAGGCGTGTGTGTGTGTGTATACATATAAGTAGATTCAAATATCTTTAGGAACAAAATTTTAATAGATTTAAATTTCATTCAAAATATGGTTGAGGAACGCAACCATAAAAACAGTTCAAAAATTGACACACGTCTCCTGGACTCTTATTGTCACCCTCACGGACCATTCCCACCCTCGGAGGTGCAAAGTGTCAACATGAGACACCGAATGCGAACGACCCAGTTAAATCAAACTAAACTTGTTAAAGTCCACCATAAAGAAAAAGCTCAGGCAAGCAGGTCGGAATGTTTGGTAATGCAGCTGGTAGCACGATTACACGCGTATTTAGATTGTGGTGAACCATTAAAGAGTCTAGAGTGCTCTTGAATAATATTGAACAAAATTATACAATTACAGTTTGCGCAGTAGAACACGTGTTTCTCTCTGGAGACCTTTCTGTCCAGATTAGCCAGTCCAAACCGGTTCAACTTCTACCGCATACCTCGAACAAAAGCCATATGTCTAAAATCCTGTGCAATACTAGTCCTCCGGGCTCCTCGTTGTTCGTCGATTGTCTGGACAGCATCCTGGCATCCTCGAGTTTACGAACAGTAAACTCGAGGACCTGCAATGTTGCAAAACCTACAATGTTGGTTTTTGCTTTTTTCAGAAGGGACTGGCGTGCTTCCAAAAATATCGCGAAGCAAAAAAATAGGTTAGTGAATATTTTTAAGTGTAGGAACTGCTTTTGTATATAGGAACTGTAAATATTTATTTAAAATCATATATAATCAAGTTTTTTTATTGTGTTTTTATGTGTGTGTTTTTTGTATATAGGAACTGCTTTTGTAAAAATAGGAACTGCTTTTGTATATAGGAACTGTAAATATTCATTTAAAATCATATATAATCACGTAAGAAGTCTCGTCGGTCATGCAAAAAAGTCTACTAAGATTTGTTTTAAATCTCGAGTAACAATATTATACATTCACAATAAAACTTAAGCGCGTCATCCAAACTGTCGATGTATGGTAATTCAGCTCACTAGATATGTCCCTTAAGGCTGCTATGTACTAACCCCATTGGATTCGCTCACCTCATGTTAACCTATGGAGAAAATTTGTCCACGGATTGCCAACTTAGATTCAAAGATTTTTTTTAAAAAATTGTAGTCCGTCATAGAGAAAGAAATTTTACATTTCTGTACATTTTTCGTTTTTTAAAAAAAATGCAATTAATATTTTAAAATTTAAATTATTCGGGGGGAAATTTGGTATAGTGTGTTTTAAACGCTCATAAATTCCTTAGGTGGACGAAATTTATAAAAGGAATCCTGTAGCTCTTTGCAGAAAAGTTCAGGCTATCTGACAATACCAATTTTATTTTATTATCAGCATTTATGTACCTGTAAATGGTTGACAAAAATTTATTTTAAATAAAAAATTTGGGGGCAGCGCTTAATCTCCCTATAGAGAGAGAGCCATTACAATCCCTCAAAATGTCAATCCTAAGGGGGTGGAATTCTCGAACTGTCAACTGCCCACCACAAGAGTCTGCAAGAAGAGGAAAAGGGAAATACGATTTTTTTCTTAGTACATAGCATCCTTAAGGATCGGCCATTTCTGTGATACTCGACGATTACACCTTTCTTGAAATCAGAAAACTCTGCACTTCGTGGCCAATGTTGTTTCCTTCATGATATTTAATGGCGGAGGGCGTGACGGGCCGCAGATATCGTCATTTGCACGAGTGTCCAAATACTTATTGATAGATAGTATGTATATACAGGGTGGTCATAAAGAAACCTTGCCGATATATAAACCTCTAGCGGCTGTTCCGGTCAACCGATCGAGATGAGATTTCAGATATAGTTATTCAGAGGTATGAGCTCGGGATTCTGAGATCGGCAACCAAGTGGCGCTTACGGTTGTAGGTACAGAAACTCGAAATTTTCAAACGGCAACACCCATTTTTTCCCATCGCAAAATACTCAGCGCCTGCGAGTGTATCACAAAAAACAGACGCGTTATGCACGAACAAAAAACAGCTCTGCAAATGGCTAACAAAAACACGATAAGAGCTTTTTATCGGTTTTCTACGCTGAATATCTGGCGAACGGCGTTCTGTGATTGGTTTCTAGCCTCTGTCATATGCAAATTTCCTCCAAGCGCCCCGATCGTGTCTTTGTTTGCCGTTCTCGGAGCTGCTTTTTTTTGTGATACACGTGCCGTTCCAACGCTTTTTTGGGTTTTTGCATGCGCTGAGCATTTTGCGACGGGAAAAAGTGGGCGTTGCCATTTGAAAATTTTGAGTTTCTATACTTATAACCGTAACCGTGAGCGTCACTGTGTTGCCGTTCTCAGAATCCCGAGCTCATACCTCTGAATAACTATATGGGCCTGTTCACATAGGAGTCCGTGGCGTTGCGTTGCGTTAAGGAAAAGATGACGTTGAGACGAAAATAAACCAATCATAGGCGTTAAAAATTTCATTGCTAATCGTTTGGAGGCATATAATTGGTTTATTTTCGTCTCAACGTAATCTTTTCCTTAACGCAACGCAACGGACTCCTATGTGAACAGGCCCTTACTGAAATCTCATCTGGATAGGTTGAACAGAACGGCCGCTAGAGGTCCATATATCGGACAAAGTTTCTTTATGACCACCCGGTATATATACACACACATTCTATTTTAATTCTAGGTACGCAGACTCTTTGAGGGGTGCAGCTCAGTGGACTTGGTTAAGATATCCCATCTTGGCTCACGGCTTAAAAGAAAGCAACTTTGGAACACAAATCGGTTGCTGGGGTTTGGGTCTCAGGGGAATAAGAAGGCCATAGAACTCTCAGATTTCTAGCTTCTTCCTTAAACACAAAATTGAAATAAAAAATTCCATTTTTTTAAGAATTATTTTTAATTACTTATTTTCAGGCTTTCACTTTAAGCAGAAGTGGTGGTTCCTGTTCTTATACTTTTGCCATCATAACAATATATATTTTTTATTTTAGCCTCCATCCTCTCCCAGAGCAGAAACTTTTATGGTCTGCGTAGTTCCGATCCCTTCGTAGGCTAGGAATCTCTTTGAAACTGTTGTTGCCATTTTCCCAGTTTAGCCAGGCCCAGATTTCCGCATGGGCAAGTGGGGCACTTGCCCAGGGCCCCCAAAATTATGGGGCCCCTAATTTAGTATAAAGTTGTACATAGTTTTGAGAGTTTGTTTTTTGGTCAATATAGTAAAGGGGTGCAGTGGCGGATACAGAAAAAAATCCTGAGTGGAGCACAGTGCACCCACTATAGTGAAAGCATGCTTACGTCCATAAGCGTTTCTGGTTTAATTTTTTTTGGGGGGGTGGGAGGGGGGAGTTGTGATAACTCCAGACTGTGATTTATTTTGAATTTCAAAAGAAAATTTCATGAATTTATTTATTAACATTAAAAAGTAAATTAATTAATTAACACTTCTTATTAATATTCATTATTTTCTTCAAATTTTTGACTTGTCGGTCGAAATTTTTTTTGAATTTCTGGTCCGGATTTAAGGGAGGCCTGGGTGAGTGTCCCACATGTTCATGTGGAAATCTGGTCCTGAGAAAGGGGGACAAGCCCCCCTCTGGATCTGTCCTTGAAGGGGGCCCCCAAAGTCTGCTTTGCCCAGGGCCTCATTGTGTCAAAGTCGGGCCCTGAGTTTAGCCCCAGCGAGACCAAATCCGCGAGTCCATTCACCCGCACGATCTGAAAAATGGTCGTCGAGAGTCAACCCCAAGCACTCGAGAATATGCGCTGGGGATGCTTGGTTCTTTTAAAGTAAATGGGTTCACTGAACCGCAGTAATCTGAATAGGCAGCGTAATTTGCCTAATATGTAAGATTTATCCTGATCTGTTGATTTAATAGAAGTAATAAAACATTCGTTACTAACTCCAAGGTTCCTGACTCCTTTTTGTGTTTCATTTTTACTGCCAAAACAGCACCCCTTTTTTATGGAGTTTATTCCAAAAGTAAATTATTCAGTAGCTGCATCCTGAGGTTACCGCAGGATGGGTCACAGCGATAAATTTTAATTACTTGAAATACGACCCTGGTTTCTTTCTATCAGTATTAGAAACTTATTTAGGTAAAGATAGTTTTTCAAGGAGGTGATAAAGAGTAAAATAATTAGTCAAGCTTTTGGGATCTAAATAGATCAAACATATTTTCAGGAATTTTTTTTTAAATTTCACTACACTTTATATTTAAAGCTATCCTTTAGTATCAGAGATATTCAATTTATGCTCGAAAAACCGCCGTTCTTGTTCGAAGATCCAATATAATTTCTGTACCAAGAAAGGTGGAGACCACATATTAAAGAAAATAAGTGGATTTTTCAAAACGAGCTAAAGCACATTATTTCTTCTTTTTGAAATCTTTCGTGTTTTTTCTTCACTTATGTTCGGATACTGACGTTTGTTTCTACTCCAATTTAGAAGGGGAAAATAGAATCTGAACCAGCGATCAATTTATTTTTATATTTGAGATAATATTCTGCATGTCCACTTTCATTTTATCAAGAAAGTGTGCAAGAGTTGACAATGAATATTTGTTACTAATTTTTTTTAACTGTTCTTTAGACTCCATACGCACTCCAACTTTCATTCAATAGTAAAGAAAAGCATGGCACTGTAGTTGTTGACTTTGGTTATCGTGTACTATAGTCTATCCATAATAAAATACTTTTTCATTTGAATATATATCTATACAATAATTTATAAAAAAAATGGGTAATGTTTTTGCATCAAGTTTGGTTCAGCCTCCAATGCCAGGAACTGTGCCTCCGCCAAATTTACCAGATCAACCCGGCGTATCTAAAGAATCACCCGCTAGTTCGGATAAAAATCCTGGTACTGTAGAGGATCTTCATAAAAAATGCAAAGGTAATCATTCCCTCTGTAAAATACTGTTTTTGTATGTTTCTTTGTGCATATTTAACGTATTCAACTGTCGTAAATTTTTTCCCTGAAGATTATTGTACTCTTGAATGTCCCGTGGAGGTTTCGGTCTTTTTAGCCCATGTACGACCGGCCGTAGTGTGTTAAAATTTGACCAACCTGAATATCTCATAATTACTCCTCTAAATATCATTACTAATGCATGTTTGAAATGCTGCTCGTTATATTAAAGGTGTAGGGATTGGCAGGAAGGCATTACCTTCACAAGTCCTTGTCCTTTGTCATTTATTGTATGAATGTTTTCGTTTGAATTTTAAGTGTGTGCATTTTTATTTGTTTTTATACTTGAGGTAATCAAACTCTTAAGTATTTGTGCCCATTTTGAAAACCGACCAAGTATTAGTTTTGTAGGAATAATTTCTTGCTTATAATTGATCAAATATACCTCCAGAAATTTACACAGATAGGTTTTCGTCTCAACCTTGATGAGTATGATGAGAAATGATATCTGTTGATTGGGTACAGCTGGCTCCATTTTGCTATTTACTTTTAATTCCACCCCTAAACTTTGAATATAGATAAGAATTCACCGGACACTTCTCGAAGTATACTCGTGGACTAGGGAGCAAATAATGAGCTCCCCAGCCAAAGGTACGAGTTTAGTGTGCATAGCAAGGTCTAACAATTATAAACTTCCATCCTTCTGTCTTCGAGATGTATCTCTTTCTTGGAAATGTAGAAACTCATTACATTTAAATTATCTATGAATAAACATACATAAAGATAAATATAAAGATAAATTTAAGGACCTATTTTTTTACAAACTATGTTATTATGGCACCGGTGGACAGTAAGGAAATTTTATCATCAACAAAGATACAAAAGTGGGCAGTAGAAATTAAAAGGTTGACGACCCCTGATTTGCCCTATGAATACTAAATTCACACTCTGACCCTGAATCACACTCTGAATTCACTCTTGACATTTTAGATTTTCAAGGATGTAATAGACATAATTTGGAATTATCTGATTTCCCAACAAAGGATTACTAATATTTTTTTTGCCTTAGTTTTTTACATCTTGGAAGCCTTTTGTCATCTATATTTATTCCCACACAATGAAAGCGAGAAGAAAATGTCACATATTAGTCAAAAGCAAGAGGAGATTTATAATATTTGCAAAAATCTAAAAATAGAAAGTCATTAAAAGCTTGAAATAATTGGGTTCTTTCCCTGCCCTGCATTTTCACTGCTACGCATATAGAGTATCTTTCATGCCTGCAGTGTATAGCTTCTATACAGAACAAACTGAAGAATTGAAGGGAGAAAATTGGCATTTTGGAGTAAAATCTCACTACAAAGGTACAACTACAAAGGTAATTCATACCCATTTTGGCTAAGATTCCTTATTGACCCGATTTCTTTCCAAGGCGATTTAGCGCCAATCCTTGTGGCACGGTTCGTTCCTGGGCTCGGAAAACCCGCCTTGACGACGAACTACGTCACAAGGGTTGCTGTAAAATTAAGCTAGCCGGTTCAGAGACGGTCAAAAGTTAGTTCAGATTTTTTTCTGCTCTGTTAGCTGCTTGACAGACGGATTCTTCATTGGATTAACACGTGCTTGGTGACTATACGATTTTCTAAATTCATTTTTAGAGTTTTTATACTTTATTTAAGCTAAATATACTTATACATAGCTTATTTATACATATATAAATAGTTTACTATATTAATATATAATATATTTACATTAAATTTTCAAATAGATTGTAGTGATTTAGTTTGTCAATTAGATATTATTTTAGAATTATTATTTTTACTTTGTAAAAAACTCTTAATTTTTTATTGCTTTATTAAATTAAACTAAATAGTTATGTTGCCCATTAGCAGTATTGTTTCTAAATATCAGGCTGCACTAGTTAGACTATCCAAGTCGGATTGCAAAATTGGCAGTAAGCATGCGTTCGGCTCGGACGGTATCCCCAGTAGGTTATATATAGTTGATATTTCTAGAAATAGTCTCGTTTATCACCGATTTCTAAGGGAATGTTCTCTTTTGGTGAGTAGTTTTAAGTGCCCTAAGAAGAATGACGTTTTTTAATTATAAACTTCAATATTTTTAAAATCATCACCGGATATTTACAAGTAAGTTTTATTTATTAAGAAATCTCTTTATAATCTCATTTTATTATAAAAGTTTATTAAATAAGCTGTGTTGCATGCTATCCAACGAGTAGCAGGAAGGGGGCGGGATTTAAGAACCAGTCACTTGCCGTGAGGAGGGCTGGGGTAAACAACAATGGTGCCAAGGTTGGCGGGAAAAAATTGGCTTGGCGAGAAAACGGGTCAATTGGGAAGCTGTTCTGGGTGAGTTGTTTTAGAGAAGTTTGTATATTTTTCAACAAATAAACCAGTAATTAACTACATTTTGTGTAATTTCATTTCACCGTGTAGGACAACTTAATTCAAATTGAACACAGTGCTTCAATTATGCAAAAGACAGTCATTAGCATTAAAATAGATCTAAGAACAAATTAATTAAGTTCGAAACCCATTTCATTTTTTAACGAATCTTAAAAGAAGTAAGTAAAAAAAAAACAAGTACATAACTAATTTCATTATATAATTTACTAGCATTATTGCCCAGGTAAATATATAGATATAAAATTTTTCATGCATTCCATCAAAAAAATACTGGGCTGCTCTTCATGTTCATCTGGCCAGACAGAATGCGCTTAGCGTGTTTCTACTGAAATGATATACCCAGTATTTTTTTATAGAAAGCATGAAAAATTTTATATCTATATATCTACCCGGGCAATCATTCTTTAAAAATAATTTCATTAATTTTCTTATGCCTTAATATAACTAATGGACTAATAGTTCGGTATGAAAGTTATGTGTCGTTATGTTTCTCTGTTTAAAGAGTTTTTCCTCCCACTGCTTAAAAAACCCCAAAACTCTAAAAGATTTATCATATATGATTTCACAGAATAATTAATTCCTTTTTTTTTCAAATTTTATTAAGTTCTATTAGTTTGAACGCCATTGTCTAAAATTGCCTAAAGCAGTGGTTCTCAACCATTTATGTTTTTAGACTCATGACTCCACTAAACGTAAGAAAAATAAAATAAACACTTCAACCCCCCCACTCCACGCCCAGACCAACTCTCAAACCACCCCAGATCACCCCTCAGAACCAACCTTTTCCCCCGCGTATCGAATTTGACTGGTTGTGGTGAAGGGGCTGTATCCACATTTAAGAGGTGCACTTAGGGGTACAAAAATCATTAAAAAAACTAATTGAGCCCCAAATTTCGTTTTTCTGATTTATGTTTCTTGGGTCCTAAACATTAACTGTGCCGAATTTGGTCCCGGTGGGTGAAACAGCCTATGATTCTATAGTGGACAAACAAATAGACAAGCTCTTTTAAATATATATATATATAGATTATGTAAACCAGGGTTGTCAAACTCAAAGGCTACCTTGGGCCAAACAAACAAGGTTTAACTATAGGTGGGCCGCAAAAAAAGTCAATATTAATAGAAACGTAGGTTTATTTACCTAATTACAATATATTCATAAATATATGCATTTTGTTTAATAATAGCAAAAAAGAGTATCATTAAAAAAACATTTAGCGAATTCTTCCTATCTTATTATAATTCTGTGTCGGTTATTTTATTATATATTATTGTGTGCCAATATATTGGCCGGGCCGCAAAAATGTTCGTCGCGGGCCGCGAGTTTGACACCCCTGATGTAAACCATTAAAATTGTAGTTTTATCTAAACTAAATGAACTTTACATTTAAAAAAGATGAAAACACCAATGAACTCTATCCTTTTGTTGTATAAAACAAATATATTAAGCAAATATGAACTATAGAGGGGTGGCAAATGGACTTAAGCCTATAGGCGGCATACTCTTAAATCCGGCCCTGTACAGCTGGTTAATCTTAAATAGGCCAAATTCATTTTTGAAGTTTTGAAATTTTTTAAAGATGCCAGATTGGACGATAATTAATTTAATTTTAGTGATTTGGCTGGAATATTCTTACTTTTTTCGCCTTAATACTTATAAAATTTGAACTCATTAATAGTGTGTCATGTATTGGGTAGGTGTTGAATTTCTATTGTTACGGTAGTAGTTTAATGCTTAATATTATTTAGTTTTATTTATATGCCTTTTGTGTTCTTAAACTGAACTTGTGTGTTCAACATAAATGTAGATGGTATGTATTTTAAGGATTTAGTAAAAATGGAGTTAATGGGTGAAAAATGTGTAATTGATTGGTGCATGGAAAATGGCATGATAGCACAAAGTTAGAACTGTGATAAGTGCGGGTCTGCAATAAGTCTGGTTGAGCAAAAGAATATTTCTATTAATATAAAGGTATGTTTTATTTTGTAAACATTTTAAACCATTTTCTATGTTAGAAGCATTTGTTAATTAACCCTGAATTGTATGCTCTGAATTGTATGCCTGAATTGTATGTTCCCGTCTTGTAACATATGCGATTTTTTTTATTTAAAATCTTGTTGAACATGATAAGAATTCAGAACTTTGTCAGTAAAAATATAACTGACTGTCAAATTGTCTGGCAGTTGGTTTGTTGAGAGCCCTATAGTAATTTTTTGCTACACAGGGGCAAGACTGGGACCTACTGCTTAAAGCTGATTCTGAACAGCTGCAAACATCCATGCCAAGAGAGAGGACTTGAATTGATTATTTATGAAATGCAGTTCATTATTAACTTGTACTTGAGAAAAAATAGGTTGGAAAAAAATGTTTAATACTCTTATGAGTATTCCTCAAGAAATCGCTGAAAAAAGAGCCTATTTTTAGAAATCAGAGCTAGAAAAAGGCTATTGGAAAAACTGCCCAAGCCGAAAGTATACTTACTGTCGTTAATGTATTTTGACTTTGATGATCCAACTAAAGCAACCCGACACTTAATTACTATACTGTTAATGTGCAACATATTAATTCAGTCTAACTTGATCTTTATAAATAAAGCAAAAATTGTTGCCAATTTAACAATCTATCTAATAGAAATTAAAATTTTTAATAACAGTAATATGTTAACAAATTAAAATAAAAAATATAACTACTATGCTAATTAAATTATGTACAAGCTAAAGAAAATTAAACAATTAGTTTTGTTATATACAAGCTTATTTGCTTTTATATTGAGGTAGCCCGTGATGTATCACCGATCGGCAGCTCTGCCATAAGAATTAATGTGAAATTGGCTGGGCGATCAACTGGTTGTATACAAAATGCTAGCCAATCTTCTCTCTCAACTTTTTCTATCAATGTATGAGTGTCTTCTGTGTTGAAATTTTTGTTTTCATCATTTGTAGTTTTCATAATTTTTGTATTGAATCATTATATTATTTATTTTAATTGACAATTAAAAGTTTTTTTTAACTAGGTATTTTATTCTTGAAAACATGTTATAGAGCTGCAACCTGCCATTTCAGAAATATTAACAGGGTTCAATATGCTGTTTTAGTTTTTATGTATTTTTACAAGCTTTTATCTTCTCAAGTTTAAAGGAGAGAACAATGAAATTTGTTCGTAACCACCTGATGTTAAACCAAACTACTCTTCTTCTTTTGGTAATAACTGGTTACCCAAATTCATACCCTTGTATGCTCTTTAGCTGCTCAAGCACTACCTCAGTGTTATATTGTTGAAATCGGGCCTATTACCCTTATTTTTATATATAAACGTACAGAAATTTAATTCTATAATATTTTGTCTTTAAATTATTTAATTATTACTGATGTTTAACTAGCCTCTATTAAATTTGAAAATATATTATGATACGCAGAAACTGTAAGAATATGCTGCGATTCATTTGAAAAGACTTTACCCTTTTCAACTTATCGACTACTTGGTACAATTTGGAACATTAGATAACAGAGTGAATTTGAGTAATAATGTATAATAATTATGCAATATGAAATATGCAGTGCTTTATATCTTTTGAAAAAAGTATTTTACAAAGCTTTAAATTTTTCCTCTTTTAAAGAACTTGGTATTTATTTTTTTCAATTTGTGTTTTCAGATGTTTTTCCTGGAGTCTTTGAAGGATCTAAGCTCATAGTAAATAAAGTTTTGAGCAACCACTTTCAAATAAGTCATTCTTTAAATATGAGTTCAGTTGCACCCTCGGGTTATCGATTTGGTGCTACTTATGTAGGTACTCATCAAATTAGTCCTGTAGAGGTATGTTAATTTTTTATGATGTTTATTAATTTTTAATAAAAATGTTTTGTTAAATAAATAGCATTTTACATATAGTATAAAAAGTCTGTAAAAGTTGTTTTAAGGTATTATTATTATTATTATTTTTTTTTGAGATACTCATATTAGGGTAGAATTATTAATTTATATATTGTAACAGGATCTGTATGAATTATTATAGAACAGATAAAATTATTATATAGTAATGATAATGAACTTATATATAATGAGCTAAATCTAGTCAAAAATATTAATTTGTAATTCAATGAGCGAAAAATCTTGTTTTTTGTCTTCAAAAAAATTCTTTATAACTCCATATTTAAAAAAACTTATTATTACTGAATCCTGATTTATTTTTTACTACAAGGTACTTACATTGGGATTTATTATAGTTCCGTTATCATAATTTTTGCATGTTATTGCAAGTAATTTTCAGTTTTTTTTTTTTATGAATGACAATTCAAAAAGGATTATGTATTGCTTTTTTTTTATTTATATAATACTGAAACTACATAACTATTTAAATTTTTTTTCTTTCAGGCCTACCCAATTCTTTTAGGTGATGTTGACCCTAGTGGTAACTTGAATGCAAATATCATTCATCAGTTTCACAACTTGCGTGCAAAGTTTGCCTCTCAGGTATAGCAGTTATGTTTCAAATCTTGTTTGCAGTAAAAAGCAATAGAACGGCTTCTGTATATGACCAGTTGCTTGCCAAGTGAATTTTTCTGTGCTAAGCTTGGTATCAGGTGTGTTTACCCTACCCCATCACACAAGATGTGGTTCTGACCAATACTTAATCCCACCTTTTCATGGTTTTGTCCAACAACATATAAAAGTGTTTTTTTAAATCTTATGTTTATATAATAAGCATATTCAGAACTTAGTTAATAAATACAAGTTACTTAAAAACTGTCTGACAGTTTTTTTAAAAAAATTTATCAAAATGCAGTTTGTTATTAATTTGTACTTGGAAAAAAAAGGTTAAAAAAAAATTAATATTCTAGATGGCATTCTCTAACAAATCACTGAAAGAGAAGCTTATTTTTAGAAATCTCAACTAGAAAAAGCATATTAGAAACACTATCTGAGCCAAAAGCATGCTTACCACCATTATTGCATTCCAACTTGGATAATGCAACTAAAGCAGCTTGACACTTAGATACTGTATTGGTATTTGGCAATATATTCATTCAGTCTAACTTAATCTCTACAAATAAAGAAAAAATTGACGCCAATAATTTAACAATCAAATTTATCTAGTAGAAGTTAAATTTTTAATAACAGAAATAGGGTAACAAGTTAAAATCAAAAGTATATCTATGTTACACAAATCTAATTATATACAAGCTAAAGAAAGTCAAACAATTAGTTTTGTGATATACTGGTTCACTTGCTTTTTTATTGGAGCAACTCTTGTGATGTATTGCTGATGGGTGGCTTTCCAACATAGAGGGAACAAGTTGCGCCACAAGGATTGTTTCAAAATCACTTTAGCAATCAACTGGTTATATACGGAAGACTGGCCAAAGCAATATTAGTGTTTAACTTATTACATTTAAGTTTATACCTTACTTTCTCTAACCATAACTACACTAGATCTATTTTGTTCCTGTAATGAGTATTGGTGAAATTCTGTATAAGTGGTTCTGAAACTTAGAAAGCTTGGAAACCTTTATCATCTTCGAAACAGTTTAGCAACCCCCTACTTTTAGATTTTTGTTATTTGTTTTTAACCAATTATGTTAAGGAATTTTGTGTAAAATTGTTTCTTTTATTATAAATTTATTGCATTTTTTCTAATTTATCAATATAACAGTTTCACTCTTACAAAGTATCATTAAAAAACCTAAAAATAGTTATATGAGTATAATTTTTCATAGTCATTTTTGGATGTAATTTCTTTTTTAAAATACCAAGTAATGTTTTATACTATACATGTTAATTGAGTCATGTAGTACATTTATTTGGTTTTCTTTCATACTGCAAAATTGAGTGAGTAAGATAAAAATGAGCATGGAAAACACTTTAGCAAGAGGAGTCAGTTATATAATGATAAGCATCTCAGCAGCTGACTTAGGCTTCACTCTTATTACAATTCCCTTAGTATGGTATACCTGACATATATGCTAGAACAAAATGAATCCCTAAAGCAGAATTATTGCAAACTTGTGGCTGACAGATTGCAGTGAATCCAGTCCACAAAATAAAGCTATAAGCTATTTAAATTTTGTACCCTAATTTGGGAAAAGTATATGATCCTTTCCTTTATGAGCTGAAATGACTAATTTGTCAATAACCTGTAAAAAATTTTGGTAATTCAACTTTTGAATTTCCCTTCACACCTTCTGTGAACATGTCCTTGTTCAGGAGTGGTGCATGCTGGATATGCCTATCTTTGTATGGAGTGAACCTGATCATAAAGGTAAGTTGTACATAAGAGAAATAAAACAGGCTGTTTTCTGGCATTTCTATTGAAATACTTGTATTGAGGACACTGTTTTGTTCCAGAACAATGATTAAAACACACATCACATGTTTACTACTGTTGTAAATATTTCCTGTTTGAAAACTGTCAATTTATGTTATACAAATTAATTTCATACTGTCATCGAATTATGAATTTTTGTTGAAGAATGATCTCACCGCTTCCAAAAATTATCTGATATACCCCTGGGGTTCTACAAGCTGCAGTTTCAGAATCACTAATCTATATATTTCTTGATTTCAGATCTTTTTTAATACAGTGTGTCCCAAAAATAATGGTGGAGTTTTAAATGGTTATAGCTTTAGAACAAAGCATTGTAGAGAGATGAAATATATGTCAAATTGAAGAGGAAATCAAGTTTCTTATCTGTTCAGCAGACTTTGATACATGCTCTCTTCCCTTAGTTGCTCTGCAGACGTCAAGACGATATTAAGTCTCTTCCCATACATGGTAGATAACATCCGGCAAGATAGATGAAACAGCTTCAGTGATCCTTTCTTTTAAATGGTCCATATTTTGAACATGCATAGAATACACTTGTGTTTTTACATAACCCCAAAAATAGAAATCCATGGGGGTAAGGTTTGGAGACAGTGGAGGGCAGACAATCCACCCTTCTCGTCCGACCCATTGCTGAGGAAATGTTTCGCTAAGAAATTCCCGCATGATTGTTGTAAAATGTGGAGGAGCTCCATCTCAGTTGAAAATGGAATTCTCCAGAATTTTCTGGTCTAGTCCCGGAGTCTGTTGGAGTCTGCACATAAGCTTTTGCACACATAAACTTGGAGTGTTTCTCTTTCATTTAATGTATGACTCATGTCTGCAACATGATTTGTTGCATACCTATAGCCGTTTGAAACCCCACCATTATTTTTGGGACATACTGTATGCTCTTCTATTGCATGTGTTATCACTTTTTAAGCTTTTATTCAGGTTTTTGTACTTTTATGAGTGAAATAATGTAGTTTAGAAATGAATGGAACTTTTCATTATAATATACTATGCTTTTAATAATCACTGATTGTAGGTTATTGAATAAATAGGTTTTATGATTTATTATTAGGTTCAAGATGGTAGGTTTGTTGCTAGTCAGTTGACAACAGATTATAAAGGATATGATTACACAGCATCAGTTACTTTAGGCAATACTGATATTCTTAATGGTTCTGGAGTGACTCTATTACATTATCTACAAAATGTTACTTCATCATTGGCTCTTGGTGCTGAGATGGCTTATCAGTATGGTCCACAAGTTCCTGGAGGAGAAATTGCTATAATGTCCCTTGTTGGGAGGTATACAGGTATGAGTTTCTTTTCTATTTGAATCATCCTTTTTTTGGAAAGTTAATTTACTGATTGGAAAGTTCCTGTATATTTATACTAAAAAATTGCAAACTGATGATATGTTTCCCCTTCATATTTTCTTAAGAGTGCATATTTTTTGTTGTAAATGTACCCTTTTCTAATATGATTTTCTTTTTAAAAAAAGTAAAAAAAGTTCTGTCTTATAATATATAATTGTTTTTCTTTTAACTGAGCTTTTAACTTGGCTGCTTTAAAATCTATTTAAAGTATTATAGATGACACTAAAATATTTTATTTTAAAAAATCTGAAGTTAGCTATTCTCACTGTATTATGTATGGAAATAATATAATAATTATAAATGGCTAAATTTTAAAGAAATAATCATTACCAAATTAAAAAAAAACCCTTTTCTTTAACTATTCTGTACTAATGCTTACACACATGCACTTAATTTGTTCTGTGAGATGAATATGTTTGAATTATCTTCAGTGAATGCTGACAAATGTTCTCCATATTGATGTATATATACAAAATTTTGAAGGTAATAATTCCAAGTAGTATATTTCTTGAGTAAAAAAAGTAGGCCAAATTGACTCTGCCACATTTATTTATATTTCTCAGAAAATTTAATTCAAAGAACTTAACCTTGAAAGTTTTTTTAGGTAATGTAATTTTTTTATGGAGTCTGGTTTAAACTCTAAATATTTATAACACATTTCATTATCTACTCCTTATCAATCGTCCCCCCCCCCCAAAAAAAAAAAAAAAAAATAAAAAAAAAAAAAATAAACTACCACTAGCTGTTAAGTTTTGTTACAGTTAACAGAGCTCTTATACATAACATCAAAAGCATTTTAAAATTTCTGCCAGATGATGGCTGAATAGCTAGGGAGCTGGCTTTCAGTCCCAGAGCCTGTGGATTCAAGTCTCACTGCTGGCATGGATGTTTTTAGTTTTTCAGAATCAGCTTAAAATTGTATGTTCTGGTCTTATTAGCCATTGTGTTTTAAAAGTTGGCCATAGTGCTCTCAACCAACTCAAACCCCTTATTAAAGTTAGGAGTTAAGAGAAAAAATTCTCTCAACATGAATTGTGTTTTTATGTGATTTCTTTTGATGAGAGCTTTTTAATGTATCTTAGAAGTGATACCTGCTAGAAACTTCTATAATGTCTAGATTAAAGATTTTATTTCTTTATAAAATTATAATAAACTTAATGTGACAGTTTGCTTTTGGATCATGGCTACTCAACAGTAATAAATGCAATGGTCTACCTACCTTGAGAAATTTTATATTCTCTAAATTTGTATACAAGATATGTTTTGAAAAAAATTTCAATGCAAGATATAATAATGTAGGATATCTTATAATTATGATTTCTGAATTACAAGATTTAATATTATTAAATTCGTTTATCTTTTTTTTCTTTCCTTTTTTCCATCAAGATCCATTTCTTCTAGTTTATTGTAAAAAAATGAAGAGCTATTTTCCCTTTTCATGCATTGGTTGTAGTTGAGTTTTATACCTAGTTGTTCAGATTGCAAAAAGCAACAATTTTGAAGCGAGCATTATATATATTTCAATAGCGTTTGTATATTAATCTTGTTTTGAGAAACATTTTATTAAAAACTAGAAAAAAAAATTTTAATTTGTATCCCATTCTTTCAATTTTCCATTGCATGCATAAATTGATCTCTATGCAATGATGCATATTGCAGGTATATTGCAAAAAGTTATAATATTTTCTAGTTCTTATAATCTCACAATTATAAATTATGATTTTTATGTACACATTTTTTTTAATGATTAGTTAAATACAAGTTTAAGCAATAGATGTCATTCATAATTTACTTCTAAAAGCTCTTGTAATTTTTATTCCCTTTATCATAAATGATGTTTTTATGAAATTCACCAAAATGTTACATCTTACTATGTATTAAAAACAAAGACCAGGTTAAAAAAAATTTTGACACACAAATATTTTATAGGGGTTTAGGTTGTTAACCCCTCAGCCAAAGGTGGCAACAAAACCATGTTCTACGTATTCTGTTAATTTCAGTGTTATTTCCCCAGCAAATTCTTTATTCTATATTTGAATATTGGGAGACATTTAATTATCTATGCTTCTAGAAAATATTGCTTCTGAGAAATATGCATCATCTTAAATTATGTGTTTTTGGAAAATGTTTTATTTTTTGTAAATGGGATATTTGTATTTCCCACAAAATATAAGTTAATAAATAAAAGTTTCTCCTTTTTCAACTTTTTTTAATTATTTCTTTGCTCAATTTGGACCAAAACGGCTCCAAAAATTGTGTATATTTTACTGCTTATTCCAAATCTATATATATTGGAGAATTCAAATATATATTTTTTTTCTGTAAAATAGATTTTTTTAATATAGATAAATATAGACCCTGAGAAATTGTATTTTCAGAAAAATCAATTTCAGATGTTATCACGTAAGAACCAATTTTTGAAAATAACTCTCAATTAATTTGTAGTTACATTCCTATTTATAATGTTCGAATACAAAAGTAAAATTATTTACTAAAGAAAATATGCTTTACTAACACAAATTACTTTAAAAATTAAGTTTAGTATGATAAATCTCAAAACATGGTTGACACAATACACACCAAATTTGTGTTTTTTTTGCAAATATTTTTGCCAATTGCAGTTTTTTAAAGCAACAAACAGCACATTGTCTGCAAGGCTCTTTTTTTTATGGGATTAAGAGATATTTGGCTTGTAAAATAATGTACTGTCAATCTCAAAGAACTTGGTCTTTCAGGCGTACTGCTCATATCTACATCTGAACACTTTTAGGTACTTTGCTCAATCATTTGCAAATGGAACTCCAGAAGCTTTACTTTTTGTGTTGGATTTTGCTTTCTATAAAGAATATAAGGATTTCACATTGCCTGATTCAAGAGCTATCTGAAATTTTTTTATATAATACTTTTCTTGTTGATTTCTGAGTAGGGTAGTATGACAATTCTTGATCGCATAAATCAACACCAGTTATTGTATTTTTATAGTCCCAAACGACAACTATCACTATCTTCAAGATAACTGATATCACTTTCAGAATCTAAAAAATCATCAGAAATATATGTTCTGTCCCTTGCTAAATGCTTACTGCATGGCATTTCTGATTTAAAAATAGCCAGTGAACAAGAATAGGAACATTTGTAAAAACTGCCAATGAACTCCAATAAAAATAAAAAATCTCTGAACAACTATTGCCATTTTTTTTTTAAAGCCAAAATATGATTCAAAGGCTAAATATTGTATTTAAAGCATTATCACTGGTTAAACGGTGAAAACACAGGATAATAAAGGAATAAAGACTGTGCCCATGGATATCGTAGGATGAGCAAATTTTGCTACATTTGTGTTGCACATGGTAATCATGGGATAAGTAGTCAGAGAGTTAAAAGTCTTTATAATAATAACACCTTTACAAAATATAAATGCACTGGAATTTTGTACAGAAAAATACAAAAATTGCCCATGATTAGCAGGTTAAGTAACACCTGTTATTAACACCCTCCTTCTCATTTTTTTTTGTTCTTCTGTCCTGGTCATTTTAAGTGAAACTGAATTAAAGTGCTTTTTTTCTTTTAGGTTCAAATTACACTGTTAGTGGAACTTTAGGTTCAGCAGCTTTACATGCTTGTTACTACCGCAAAGGAAATGAAAATATTCAGGTAATAAATTTAGTTATATATAAAAAAAAAGCATAATAGAGACACAAATTTAAGCGGAATTATATAAAATTAAGTTTATAAATTATTGCAAATTGTTAGTTATGATTTTATGAATAAGCAATTTCATAGATAATACCAGAAGTTATAAATTTATTGTTCTCATTTATTTATGCATCTAAATTTTTTTTTTCTTTTTATTGAAGGTTTTAAATTTTTACTATCTATTGCTGTTCATATTGTATTGAGTTTAATTCATAAAAAATATTTTAATTATATAAAGAAGAGCATAAGTTTTGTTGTACTTGATTTCCCCATGTTCAGTTTTATAAAAATGTGATAAATTATTACTCCTAAATTTTTTCTAAAAAATTAAGCGGATTTTAAAATTTTGTCTGATGCATCCTGATGCAGAGCTTCAGCAAACTATTCCAAAGCTTCTTGCAGGTGTCATAAATCCTTGCAACACTACATTTAGGGTTGCAATAAGGGATGAGGGAGGGTTGATCAGAATGGACTACATATGGATGAAGGACCGTTTATTTCTTTCTCTTTAGTTGAGGAATATATTTTCTGTTTCCAGAAGTAGTTTTGCTTCTGAAGCAATACTGCTGTATTGCACATATTTTTGTTGTCTGCTAGAGTTTTACTGGGTCCTACGTACTGTGTTAACGCTCCTGTGCTTGGGCAATCTTACCCTTCTCCCTCCCTATCTTAATGGGCTTGTGCTAGTCATAGATCTAATTCTTGAAACTTCTTACTGTGAGACTGTAAAATGTTATCTAATATAACACCATTAATGTGGCTGTAAATGAAAAACTTCAAAAGATGTTCATTTTATAAAATATTGATACTTTTAATAAATTAAAATGTCAATGTTTTATATTTAATATATTTAAATAATACTATGAATTTATTGTATTTTAATTTCTCAACCTAATTTCTTAAGAATAATTTAAATAATATGAATTCATTTGTTTCTTAAATAAAAGAAAATTGAATGATAGCTTAAAAATAATTTTAGATCCACTCAAATAAAAGCTTTAAATTCTTTAAGGCTTTTTTGGAGGAGTATTTTATATTGAAATTGCCTTTGATTAAAATACTATGTGCTGTAGTTCTGAATACAGTGTATCAAAATTAGCAAAAATTATTAGAAAATAATGCAGTTGAATTTTCATTTATTTCATTAAAGGGATATACTGGTCTTAAAATTGAAATTAAATTATGTAATTTTTTTGATTTACTATGTGAAGGAAACTTTTTGAAGCATATTTTATAAAATAAGTTTACATAATGACAAAATATTGAATGGTTATGATGTATTTTATGCAATTTTTCTGAGATCTGTATAATTTTACAGGTAGGAGTTGAAGTAGAAACGAATTTAAGACTAGGTGAGAGTGTATGTTCAATAGGCTATCAAATTGATCTGCCAAAAGGAAATTTAGTTTTTAGAGGTAAGTAACAAGTGTTTGCATTTTTAACAGCCCATTATACTCTTGTATAACTTCTACTAAAATCCATTTGAAAACTTTTTTCAGTGATGATAGAAAAAGAATAAAATTCATAATTTTTTTAAATATTTCAGTTTAAGTTTTTGCTTTTCAAGGATTTGATACTAAGTTAGAACACATTCAGTTTTGTTTATAATATATGTTTATATTATCCTAAAGTTAGAAAATAGAGATGGAAATATGCAGAAAAAGGTATTTAAATATCTAAAATCAGTTTTTATTATTTTATTTTTTAAACAAGATATTTTGTTACTTGAGGCTAATTTTATCTATGAAAAGGTTATCTCAAATCTAGATTCTAACTGCATGAACATTTCATGGGGTTCATAAAGTTTCAAAGATTACCCCCCCCCCCCCCCTAAAGTCTATTAAAAATAAAAACACTTTATAAAGAACAAAACATCTTGAAATTTTAAATTTTTCTTTTCAAAATTAATATCTTTTGTGGCCTGCATTTTTGGTACTTAAATGAGAAAACAGTTAAGGGCAATTTAACATACTGTTCATATATACTTGTTAAATGTTTTCTTTTTCCAAAAAACTGTTAGCTTTATAACTGACTGAGTAAATGGTAACATGAAATTAAAATAGATATTTTCAAAAAATTCAAATGTAAAAAAATTCAGCTCATTTTTATAATTCACTTTGCTGTAAAATGTATTAATACATGTTTCTCAGTAAATTTTATTAATACATGTTTCTCAGTAAATTTTTTTAACTTGTTTAGGTTAAAAAATCAAATTGTCCTCAGGCTTAATTATTTAGAGTAAATAATAGCTTGTATATAAGATACTAGCTGAAAACCCGTGCTTTGCTATGGAATACAAATTAAATACAGCTGTCAATGTATGCTATTAATGCCAAAAGAAAACAAAAAATATATTTATAAAAAATTTGTAACGGATATTTTCATAGACAAAATAATGTAGAAAATATTCAAATTAAATTAATAGAACATACTAAAGAATATTATAGTACAGTTAATATAGTACAGTTTGGGGAGCATTTCTTTTACTGTATTTTAATATTTTTTTGGATAATGTCCAATCGTCTGCTGCATAAAAAGAGGAAAAAAAATTCTCTTTGTCAGTTTATTTCGTTGTTATGCATGTGACGCAAAATTAATTTAAAGTGTCACAAAAAGAAAAGAAACCATGTGATCAGCATTTAATAAATTAAATTTTAAAAATTAATCTTTAAAAATTCACCAGAAATCAGAAAATGGAAGTAAAGATTCGAAAAAGATTTCATTTTAAAGGAATTTTTATGATCTTTCTCGTGATATAAATTTTATAACCCTCAGATTATTATTTTAAATGCAAACTTTAAAGAATGTTATAAAAAATGCTTAAAAATTTTTAAAAATCTAAGAAGAATTTTTAAAAAACCTGTCTTAGTGCACCCCTATTCTATAAGAAGAATCGCCATGCAAAATTTCAGCCCTTTATGTCCAGCAGTTTGGTCTGTGTGTTATCTGTCAGTTATGGAACTGTTTTATATATATAGATTAATTTCCTTTTACAGGTATGGTTGACACCAACTGGACTGTTGCTGCTGTACTAGAAAAGAAGCTTCTGCCTCTACCATTTACACTTGCTTTGAGTGGTATGATAAATCATACAAAAGGTAGCAGTCGATTTGGTATCGGACTTGTTATTGGTTAAAACTAATTTGACATCTAAAGTGCTGTACTACATTTAATCAAAAAATTCTTTACATGAAAATTAGCTTGTTAACATGTCAAGATTTGTGTTTGAAACATAGGTATTGTGTGAAAACTATTGCTCTGGCACAAATAGTAGTTTACTGAGAATAGTGAAAATGAGCTGAGCTTTAAGATGTAATTACTGTTATCAGAACATTATTTATTTCTGTTTAAATCATTGCATTGAGTTTCATATTCTGGACATTCATATAGCTGAGATTTTATCTGAAAAACATTTTTCCTTAAAGAAAATCGTGTATCCTCTAGTAAAAACCTTCCTTATTCTCTGGGAAGTATTTTAAAATCATTTACAGGTTTTATGCTTTCATTTTGACTATCTGTTACTTTAACATCTTTTAAAGAATGTTTCACACTATTTTGAGTTATTATTCTTGATAAACAGAAATTAACCAAAATTTGTAGCTCTATTTTTCAATCAAAAATAGACTTTTAATTTCAGATTTTGTTTTCTTTTAATATCTTTTCTATGACCTCAGCATATCAGTTACCTGTAAATCAATGTGTAATTATTATTTTCTACAAACTTTCTTGGCAAATTTTATTGATAATTTTTCAGTAATTGTTCAAACCCAAATCAGACAATTATTTTAACTTTACCTTTTCTTTAGCTATTTTATCAGAGACTGCAGACAAAAATTTCATGCAGAAGGACAAATTATTGGTTAACAAGCCATAATAATAATCACTATAACTCCTAAATAATCATTATAATTTTACTTTTACAATGCATTCCATCTTTTTTTGAATCAAATATTTCATGCTAACAGTTAATAAATACTGTCATGTGTCCTGTTATTTAAATATTAACACATCTCTCAATATGTTTATTGATGTGGTAAACTTAAAATTGATTTATATTTTTCTGCTCAGATGCAAAAACTGAATGGTTGATTGAAAAATGCATTGGTGATAAAAGTATTTCACAGAGTTGTTTTTGAAGCTGTGTAGAGTGGAAATTGTGAATAGGCACTGCATCTGCTTTTATAAGACAGCTAAATTTCTGCCAGCATTCTACTGTTATGTTAAAAATGATATTGGTAGATAGAGTTCTGTTGTATGTATGATTAGGTATAACTGTCTGCTTACTTACTTAACTAACTCCTAATAATTTTTCTGTAAGGTCTAAGGGCAAATGATTATTCAATAGTTTTTTTTTTTTTTTTTTTTTTTCCTTTTAAAGCTTTCAGGAACGAGAGATAACATACTATCTATGTATTGATAATTTGCTTTTTCATCCTGTAACTAATACACCATACTTTGTCACACCATAGTTTTTAGTGAATGTAGCCTATCATAACTGTAAATAAGAGGTGATAATGCAAAACAGCAATCATGATATGTATTATTGAAAAATAAATCTTGTTTTTACAATTAGTTTTTTTTTCATAAGCCAAAATTTATGTATTATCTCTCTTCATTTTGATTTCCCATTCTTGCACTAATTTCTGTCTTGACTTTTAAGAAAAAATAGGATTAAAAGGCTTCTTCATAGCAGAAGTAAGATGATTATATATGTTTAGATCTAACTAATAAAGCTCAGATTGAAAATATTAGAATATTTGAGAAAAAGTAATAAGAAAGAAATTATTTTCCATTTATTTATTATTGATACTAAGTAAATGCAATTAAATTTCTTATAAATTAAATCTCGAATGTTTAGATAAGATTTTAACATTTACAAAATATAAAATACAATAAATTAGGTATACAAGGTGTTTACAAACATTTCTATCAATATTAGCCCAAATAGACTTTATATGTGCCACTAACTCAGTTTTACTTGAAGGAGGATTTTTCTTGGAGTAGTTTTTTTCTTCATTATACCCCATAAGTTTTTGATGGGATTAATGTCTGGTGAGTTTGGTGGCCAAGGAAGTACCTTAATTTCACCTTGGCAGAACCAATTTTTAGTTGACACCGAGGTATGCGGTGACGCTAAATCTTGTTGAAAGATGAAATCATCTTCAAATAAATCTTCTGATGATGGAATCATGTAATATTCCAAAATTTCTTGATATATCTGAGAGTTAACCTTTTCGTAGACGATGCATAACTTTCCAGGTCCTTCTGCACTTATGCAAATGCAAACCATGACACTAGCAGCAAATTTTACCGAACGTTTAAGGCATTCTTTATCAAATGCTTCTTGCTTCATTCTCCGAACTCGAATACCTTGAGTACCATATGAAACACAAAACATACTTTCATCACTAAATAATATTTTTTCCAATCTTCTTCATTCCATAAATGTCTTGATTTACACCAATTCCATCTTATACGCTTTTGTTTTGCAGTCATGAGAGATTTTTTTTTCGGTACACGAGATTCAAACTTAAATTTATGGAGACGTCTTAATATTGTCGATTTAGAAACTTCAACTCCTTCTTTTCATTTTTGGTGCAAGAATCGCACACTTTTAAAACGGTTTTTCTTAACTATACACTTCTGTTTCCTGTCATCTCTAGCAGATGTTTTTGGTTTTCGGCCACCATTTCGGCGATTATTTTGAAATTTTCCATTTTTTTTAAATACTGTCTTAGTATTTTACTAACGCTTGATTGCGAACAATGTAAATAATTCGCTATATAACATGATTTTTACCGTGCCGATACAAATCAACCATACGAAGTTTAATAGATACAGGAATATCACTCACACGACCCATTTTAAGACGAAAAAGCAAACAAACTGCAAAAAGAATACTGATTTTAAATAAAATTGTCTGAATTTAATCAATGATGCCACCAGTTATGAATTGGCGATAATTAAAGGAGAATTAATGTGAAATATTCTAATATTTTGAACCACTTGAATAAATATTCTAATATTTTGACTTTTCAAAATAATTTTTTTTAAAATTCATCTTTTCAAAAATATTAATTTTAAGATAATAAATAAGTTTAATCAACAATAAGTTCTTAATAAAAATATTGTTTGCATATTTGCATTAAAAGACATTAAATTACCAAACGATATTTTCAATTTGTAAAAAAATGCAATTATTCTAATACAGTGATTTCCACTTATAAGAATCACGTTTGTTATTTCCGTTTTTGACTCTTATAAGCGATTGATTCTTATAGCCGAAATTTAGGTTTTTGGACAGACACACACACACACACCTATATATACATATTAGATAATTTACCATAAAATACTCTTTAATTTACGCTAATTATCTTTTATTAAAATTATTTTTTATAATTTTAAAAATACAACTTAATTTCTAGACCTATAAGTAGATACACATGATTATAGTAAGTTAAGAAAAAATCCAATATTTGTTACAACATACCTGCTTAACAGTTTTAACTTTTCAACTACAGGAATGGAGCAAGAAAAAGTTTTCTATGGTAGTTTGACGTAATGAAGTTTTCAGGAGGCTGTTTATGCCTCTTTCAATACAGATAGTCTCAGACGAAGATTCATCTTCTAGTTTATGTTTCACGATTTGATAACGTGCTGAATCTACTAATGTCACGTTTGCCTAAGTGATAGTAGACACTTCGCCAAAGATTTATGTGTTTCAGGGTCCAGGATGTGGGAGGTGGGAAAAAAGAGTCCCTATTTTTGTTTGTCAGTGGAGAAAAGTGAAATCGGACCTGGACGGGTAAAGATGCCCCTGGGTCAAGCTAATAGGACAGTGTTGTGCTAAAGCGTTTAAGGAGAAACTATTATGTTATGTCTAACAAAGAAAGGGATGAATTTTGCGACTATATTCCATCCCATCTTATCAATCTTTCTTTAAAAAAGAAAGAAAGAAAGAAATTTGTGCCTTTTGAGGGTTTAAGTGGCTTTTTTTGAAAAATGAAAGGAAAGCGAAGAGTGTCAACTGATTCTTAAAACCGGTGGATTGATTCTTTAAAGCGAAAATTTTAACATGGAAATAATACATTTGTTTTTGTTTTTGCGATATTGATTCTTATAACCACTGATCACTATAAGCAGTGGTTACTGTATTTTGAATCTGAGCTGTAGTTCATTGCCAGACCAAGAAGCATTGAAATCCTGGAAAAGGTGGTGGTGGTGTGTGTGGGCTCCTGGGTGACCTGTGTTGTTCATCAACTCTTTGTATACCTTAGTATCAGGCATAGCCTCTAACTAAAGATGCATGATACTAAAATGGCTGAAAACTAAAAATTAAATGGAAAAAAACTTATTCTAAAAGAGGAAAATTTTAGTGCTGCCACCTATTGGTGAAAAACTGAAGTGTGTGGTGGGACAATTTTTGACCCACGTATTTCAAGTGGAAAAGAAATGTTAAGATTTTTTTTTTGTTGTTGTTTAGAAAATAAGTTAAAATAATGAAAATTATAATTAATAACATCTTGCATATAAAAATGTTTGCTGGAAGTCTTCAAAGAATGAACATTAGTTAGGCCACATTTTATTGATTATTTTAGCCAATTTTCATACAAAAATTAATCCTGTTATGTGCTGCTATTTACAAGCTAAAATTATAACTAAAAACGAATTGTATTCTATATTTATAGCTAAAGTGAATAGAATTTAAGGAGAAATTTTTTTTATTAGGTGGGACAGTTTTTGATCCACCATGCCGGAAGGGGTTAATGAAGCTATCATATAAAGCAGGAGAAATGAGTAATGGCAAGAAAACAAAGCAGGGTAGATGGATGTTAAGAGTGGAATGAAAGATATTAAGAATTAAAGGAATAGAGTGAATGAATTGATTACATGCACATAAATTTCCAGGCGGTAGACAAATATACTGCAGACATATTGACTAAAAGAGATAAATTATTATAAATTGCAAAAGGTTTTCAAGAAAATCTTATTCAAAAACTGAGTTTTTGAAAACTTTGCTGTTTATTTTAATTCCTCTGATTTAGTCAATGTCCACAATGATCAATTCCACATTATCTTTATCCACTGCCTGGAAATATATTTGCATGTAAACATTCTATTCACTCTAATCCAGCCATACTCAACCTTTTTTTGCCTCAGGCTGCTTTCACATAATTTCCGAATTGAAAGGGCTGCAACGTTTTAGTGTTATGACGAAAAAAATCCTTATAGGGAAAAACATTATTGGTTGAACATTATTTGATTAAAGATAAGGATGCATACCACCTGATAAATCAACAAATATTTTCTACAATTAAAACAGAATAACAGTACTTATTTTATTTATCATCATACCAGTCAATACTAGCACAAATATTAACAACAGCGTATTTTCCAATAGGATTTTTTCATCCTATTTGTGTACTTCAAAATACATTATTCCAAAAAAAAATAAAACTCAAAATTAAACTTTCTTACAATTGTTTATTTAAAATTTAGCGTGATTTTTTACATGTTTTATTAACTCACTTTCTTGTTTGTGGGTTTCTCCCATACAAATCTTACAATCGATTTTTAACTAACTTTCTGACTAGCTAGACATATGAAACTTTTAGAATAGCTCAGAACACGATGACAATGCATTCTTTTGATACTTTTAGCCATCTTTAAGCAGTTTGAATTCATTTTCAGTTGATTTTGTTTTGTAGACTGGTGCAGCCATCTATCTCTGGGACGGGAACGAAAAGTTAAACACAAGTTAACTTCCAATTAACTTCATTTTCTTTCAAGTTGATGGGGTAATTTCATCAAAAAATTTTTTTTAAAGTATTTAATAATACATAGAATTGTCAAATTTATATGATTCAACAGAAATTTAAAAACGTATATAAAAAGTTCTTTTTATCTTGTAATTATTGATACTGAAGACATTTTTTTACTATATCAGACAAATCAGGTTTCTAATTGCTACGTGCTAGCCTCAATACGTCATCAAGGTGAGAATCAGTAAGTCGATTCCTGTATGCGTTTTTCGCATATTTCATTTTAGAATAGGGTGATTCACAAAGATACGTTGATGCGAATAAGGCAAGCAACAGAAAGGCACAATTTTGAACAGTTTTATATTTTTCAGGGACTGATTTCCAAAATTCTGTGAACTCATTTTCCACTCTCTTTTCTTTAAAAATAGTTTTCAGATTAGTATCATTCTTAAGCTCATTAGTATCATTTTTAAGCTCACTAAAGTTTTCTGTGCTGTCACATAGAAAAGCTAAAAGACACCACCATCCATCATTATTAAGTTTGCTGTAAATTTTGTTGTTCTGCTCTAAAAACAAAATAATTTCTTGTCTTAAAGAAAAAAATCGCACCAGATTTTTTCCTCGGCTTATCCATATCACTGAGGTATGTAAAAGGACGTCGCTATAATTACAGTTTAATTCTAAAAGAATTTTAAATTTTTTGTGGTTCAATTCTCATGCTCGGATATAATTCACTATTTTTATTACGGTCTTCATTAAGGCATCTATTTCGCAAATAGAGATTCTTGGTGTATGATACAGTGAAAAGACAAGAGATTTGTTAAATGGTATTTCTTTTTCAATAGGGCAACAAATCCCATTTCAGATTCTGTCATTGAAGGACATCCATCCGTGCATATACAAACTAATTTTTTTATATCAATATGATTGTTCTCCAGCAATGTACTAATATTATCGAGTAGTCCATGCCTCTAGTTTGATTTTTCATAGGAAGAAATTTCAAAAAATCTTCGTGAATAATATTTCGTTCAGTATAGAATCTAACAAAACGGAACATTGCGATGTCACTGAAATATCGGTGCTAGAATCGAAAGCCAAACTAAAATATTTACAGTTTTTCAAGTCTCCTAAGATGCGATTGAAAACGTGTGTTGCAATATTTTCAATGCGTCGAGTGCATGTAGAATCAGAAAGCTGCATGTTTTTTATTTAAGTTATTTGGTTTTTATTGCTAAATTTATCAAATAATACATTGGAAGCACCGAGAAAGCATTCCTTCACAACCTCTGCGTCAGTAAATGGTTTCATATATTTTCCAAGTATGTAACAAATTTCATACGACGCTCTTGTCACCGTTGAATCTTGTGAAATCGCCACTGATAGAATATTTTGTTCTTGTTGCAATGATATCTTGACAAAAAACTTTTCACTTCTTATCCAAGAGCCACAAGGAAAAGTGTCATTAAATGCTTTGTGTTTTGTAGTATAATGATGAACAATTTTTTATTTTTTAATATAACATTCTCACGACAGATCATGCATGTGAACAAATGATTTTTATTTTCAACAGCGAAATATTCTTCCCAATTGTCTTGAAAAACTCTCTTTTCATCAGACAATTTTCGTTTGCCGTTTGAAGAAACTCCTGCCATTATGGGTATTAAATTATAACGAAACAAGACGTTTAAAACAGTTGGGAATCATGCAAAAGATTCCATTGAAAAATTAAAAAAGAGTGAAATTGCGCAGGAGCGCTCTATAGAAATGAAGCCAAAAATATTAAAAATCTACTTATTAAATCTAACTAAAAATAGGTGAAGAATACTAAGGTATGTGCGTGGAGGTGAAGTAAAAAATCACTGAAACATTGTTAAACTTGAAACGGTTTAATTATCCGTTCATAACAAAATAATAGTAACATATAAAATAGTTACGTGAGTCCTGCTTAAAACAAAAACATAGCAGACTTTGGAACACGGCTGGCGTTTCCTCTTATCGGAAGAGGCGCGGATCTTCTTTCTTCCATCGGCGGCGAGTCCGGCGTCGGCAGGGAACGGCAGGCGGAATCAGATTGACGAAATCTGAGCAGAATAGTGAGATGATTGGAGTCCCTTGACCATGAGATTTTATCTCCAGTACGCAAGATGTTAAGTAATCAATGATAATGTGCTCAATAGTTAAAGTTTAAAGGCTAATAACATAATTAAGAGTGAGATTACAATCGAATAGTAAAAAAAAAATAAAGTTAAACACCTTCAAAAATTGAAGGGTGGGGGAAATTTAAGCTTAAGTAGTTAACAGGTATTAGAAAAAAAAATTTAAAATGGTAAGTTTAAAGATACGAGGCAAGATGACAGGAATAAGTTAAGTGGCCCTCAGCAAAAGAAAAAAAAGGCCCTCTTCAGGGTCATACAATTCGTAACGAGTTAGTTGCAGAATTCCACGGGGGAAAAAAGAAATATCAAGATGGAATTTCAAGGAATATCAAGATGGTGCAAGATAGAAAGAGTATCGCGATGCGGAAGTTAATGTTAGCTCCTAAGGAGGCACGCCCTAGGGCGTTTGCGATTAGCAGAGAGAGAATGGTCATAATCTGGCAATTCTGCAAGTACTTCATTACGAATGTTTGGAAGGGTTTCATAAAATTTTTTACAAATTTTATGAGCCTGTTTCGTGAAGGTGGAAATGTCGAAGTCACGCCTGATCGTCGAATTCGACAGGTAACGGAAAGCTCGGCGGATACGCCTGAGAGTTTTATTCTGGAAAATTTCAAGTTTTTTAATGTGAGTATGTGCGGCTGAAGACCACACCGGGGCAGCATAAAGGGCAACGGGAAGTACACACTGTTTATAAAGTAGAACCTTGTTTCTCATTGACAAGATTGACGAAAGTCTTGAAAAACCTTCCTTATATTCACGGTGGCTGGCGCGAACGTCCAATTACAGATCGGGCGAAGTACGCATGTACTGACAATATTTGCATGTACGATATTTGCGTACATTTACATTTCGCATTTTACATAAAATTTAAATACTGATTCGATGCGATACAAATTTAATCTCATACGATTTGTATGACGCGTTACATGTTAAATTCCGTTATGGAAAGCAAATATTTTTAAAGTTAAAATAATAAGATTGTAAAGGAAAATGAAAGGGTGAGTGAATCGTGGCAACGATTCACGTAGGCGTTTAACCGATAAGAATTATTTACAGTATGGCGCGGCGCGGAGTTGCGCCGGAAATCTTTAAGCACATGGGGTGAACAGGTAAGGAAATGATAAATTTTTTTAAAAATATTCCTAACAAGTGGCCCCCTTCAACCTCTGGGGTTAAAGTAGAGTAAAAGGTTAACATACAACATTTAAGACATTTAGTCTAACAATATAATATACACAAGTATTTAAATTTCACAATTTGAAAATTTTTGAAGAATCCAGATAACCATATAGATAAGGGAGATATAAATTAAATTTTCCCTATTGGAATAGCTGGTTACCATGACTTAATATCTTAAGACCAGGATTTTTAAATTTTAAATTAAATAATGGTTAAATAAATTAACCCTTTCTAAAACTTGAGGTTTAGTGAAATTGTCAGCCGGACTGTCCTTAGTTTTTATATATTTAATTTCAAAGGTTTTATCCAAGACCAAGTTTCTTAAAAAATGAAACTTTACATCAATGTACTTAGTCCGGACATTTTCGATTGCTGACTTCGAAAAGTTTATTGCGGTTTCATTGTCGCAGTATAATGTAAAATTTTCGAGCTTAGTTTCAATTAAATTAAATTTATTAAACTCCAATAAAATATTTTTAAACCATACCAGCTCCTTTGCAGCTTCAATGAACGTCACGTACTCAGCTTCCATCGTTGAAAGAGTGACGCTTTTATGCTTGAAGGTTCGCCAAAATATTGGCGATTCATCAACTAACAGGAGTATTCCACCTACCGACACTCGGTCGTCTCGATTCGAGGCAAAGTCCGAATCACTGAAACATATAATGTCCGGTGTTTCCACTCTTGATAAGTTCAGCTTGAGATGTGTGTCGTAAACGTAGCCTAATAACCGTAGTAGGAAGTGCCAATGATCTTGTCCAGGATTTTCTTGAAATTGTGAAAAATCGTTCACAGCATAGGTGATATCCGGACGTGTCTTCAAAGCAATATAAGAAAGGCATCCTATTAGGCTCCGATATCGACATTTACCCATTTCGTTGATTTCCTGTTCAGTGGTAGGTCGTTGATTGCGTGATAGTATCGTACCCTTTCAGATTGGTAAGGAGCTGTGAGGAATTTTAAAATGTTTAAACATGTCATATACCTTTTCAATGTAGTCAGTTTGGTTGATAGATAGGTGGTCTTTTTCATGTATAAAATTTACACCTAATAACCTTTTGGTTTTTCCTAAGATTTTAATATCAAATTTAGATTTTAGTAATTTTATACCATTATCTATATCCGCACTGGATTTTCCAAAAAGTACCATATTGTAACGTATTCCTGCTATTTGTGTCAAAAGCAAACACTTAGGTAGCGTCACAGGTTACGTGTAAGGTAGACAGCTTACTAAAATAGAGACTTTCAAGATAATGAGAATTTCAGATTTATTTAATATACGCGGTTAGGCCGCGATCTCGAATGATAGATATACAAAGCAGTCCGTAGAAGTTGGAGTAGAAAACGTGGATTGTCTCTCAAGGATGGAGCACACTGTCGCTAAAACGAGGCGACGAACCGCTGGTCAGGTCACAGAAAAAAAGGCCCGCACTCGTCCACTGGAAGCTAGCAGCTTCTCTGAAATAACACAATTGGGGAGATCAAGTTCCGATCGGTTTCCTCCCCGACCTTTCTCGGTGAAAAAGGGTCTTCTCACGTAGAGGGCAGAGCCTCACAAAAAACAAGTCACTTAAAAGTGCGTGGAGCTAGGAGATCAGGTATCACTCCTAAACTCTCTAAGAAAACACTCTCCGCACAAAAAACTGGTCTTCAAGCCCTCGTCGGCTTATTTAAAAACTTGATCCCTGGCGGAATTCTTTCTAGCCTCCTCTCTATAGCTCGCTCCGGATAGGCTGAGCGTCTAGCCGTGCGCAAAAAACGATGCCGATTATTTCATCTTCATCACCCGCTTCCTCATTAGCGATCTCGTTTCAGGGCGTAAACTGTCATTGTCGGCCACTGTCAAAATATGGCGCCAGACTGTCTCCTCTTTTCATCCCAGGAATGCGTCCCAAAGAGGTGTCCATTGTGGTCTTCTTTCGCATCGGTTCACGGCTAGCGACGATTTTAATGGTTTTCCTACTCGCCTCGAGGGGGGGAAATTGCCACAATATCATCAACATACAAAATCGAAAGAATACTATTTGAAAATACATAAAGGCAGTTACACCATTCGAATTTAACAAAGTTCAATTCTAAAAGAGTTTTATTAATTTCAAAGAACCATTCACGGCCTGATTGGTGTAAGCCATAAAGTGCTTTCTTGAGTTTACAAAAAAAATTAGGTTTAGTATCCACTCCCTCGGGAGGTTTCATATAAATATAACCCAAATCTGCATAAAGGTAAGCGTTTTCCACATCAAGTTGACAATTGAGCCATTTAAAAGTTTAAACAAGAACAGAAAAGAAAAACCGTAAAATTGAGAAATTAACAACCGGGCTGAAAACTTTATCGTAAGTTTCGCCTTTATCTTGCTTATAACCTTTAGCAACAAGTCTGGCTTTAAATATTACGACATCTGAGTTTTCGTTAGCTTTTAGGGTAAAAACCCAACGGCTGCCGATTACATTAACATTATTAGGTTTTGGGACAAGATCCCATACTTTTCGTTCATTAATAATAGAGAGTTAGTCTTTAATAGCTCTTAGCCAATGTTCACTTTGAGGTGAAAAAATAGCTTCCTCATAAGAGTTCGGTACATTCAAAGTCTGTAATTGTCAAAAGTTTTTAACATTGTCATTTACAACATTTATATTTGAGGCTTCTAAATTGCCTGGTACAACACCTGTATAAGTATTTTTACCACTAAAATCAAAGAATATAGGATCAAATTTAAGATTGTTAGATTTACAAAATTCTTTAGCTTTTACAGATGAGTTAAGTGTAACATCTGATCCCCGAAGATCATAATAAACGTCTACCCTCGATCTGTCTTTACGTAAAACAGCGCGTCTATTCCAAGTCATATCGCCGCTTGTACTTGGTTGTATCGCGACAGTTTGGGTAGGTTCTTTTTGATGTTCCTCAACGGATTCGTCATCTGAGCTTAAATTTTGGTCATTGCGGTAAGTAAAAACGTGGGAAGGGTCCAGTTCGCTTCCAGATTTAGTAAAGCTTTTAGTTGGTTCGCCGAACCTAACATCGCTGGTTTCCACTATTTTATTCTTGGCAGGAATCCACACTCTATAACCGCGTGTTAACATGGCATATCTTACTATTATCCCTTTCTTTTCTCGCATATCTAGTTTGGTACGGAGCTGCTTGGGTATTACAACAAAAGCATTAGAACCAAAGATTTGTAAATGTTTGACTGATGGCGTTTGGCCCCCGTAAAGCTCAAAAGGGGTTTTCTCTTGGTGAGAATGGCAAACACGGTTCCAAACATATGTAAAACATAGAACGGCTTCCGACCAGAAACTATCATTTAGTGAACTGTCTTCTAGCATGACTTTTATAGCATCTACCGCCGTTAGATTGAATCGTTCCGCAACTCCATTTTGCTGAGGCGTGTAAACGTTACTGCGTTCTGCTCGAATGCCCTGATTTTCTAAAAAGTTTTTAAATTTTTCATGCACAAAATTTTAAGCCGTTGTCCGTTCGGACATTAATAATTTTCCTATTTAAAAATCGTTCCGCCCGTTTTTGGAATTTAGTAAAATATTCAAACACTTGGGTTTTATCTTTTAGGGGGTAAACTGTTGTCTTCTTAGAACGGTCATCCACAAAAGTTAAGAAATAACGATGTCCGTGAAAGGATTTAACTGGAAAAGGACCGCATAAATCAGCTGTAAAGGAAATTGAGACCTTGGACCGCCTATACTTTTATGAGGTTGGCGTTTAGCTTTAGCGATGTGACACTCTTCGCAATTAAATTTGAAATGTTTAAAGTGCGGCAGACCTCTTACCGATTTTTTTCTGCTAGTATTGATTAGAAATTTAGAATTAATATGGCAAAATTTTCGATGCCAAACTTTAAAATTTGTTCGATTCACATCGTTTGCGTTGGCTGAAATTTCGGATTTTATGCTCTTCACTTTCGGAAAGCATTTATATAAACCGTTTGATTTCTTAGCAACAAACAATCGTTCACCCGATTGAGAGTAGACATTTATCTTATTTTTACCACCAACAAACTTTGCCCTGGCGTCATCAAATTTAGATCCCGCGATTAAGTTTCTGTTTATACTGGGTGAATACATAACATTAAGTAATGTCACCTCTTGAGACTGATCAGGATCATCATTAAAAGTTAATTTGACATTGCCAACTCCTTCAATGGGGTAAGTAGCGTCACCCACAGCCATGCTCATTTCCTTATTGTGAACTGGTTTAAAAGTATTAAAAAGTGACCTGTCACCTGAAAAGTGAGCTGTAGCAGCTGTGTCAAAAATCCAAGCATTTGGATCCGCTATGGTATTTAAATTTGTTTCTATTCCTAAACTCATCTCAACATTTGCCGCAAAATCTTTATCTTTACCTTTAATTTTACTTCTACACACTGTGGCATTGTGATTTCCTTTCCCGCATTTTGTGCATTTTTCAACTTCAGTTTTAATCTTTTTAGAATTTTGTTTTTTATTAAACTTTACTCTATAAACATTGGAATTTTGCGTTTCGAGATCAGAGCAACTCTGCTTAATTCTCGATTCTTCGCACAGTAATTCTTTTAAAACAGCGTCGTATTTAAAGTCCTTATCCTCCCATCGATGGATAGTTTGTATGATTCCAGCAAATTCAACAGGTAAAAACCGAATAAGTTGAAAAGATTGGAACACCTCATCGAGGTCGTAACCTGCATCTTTCACTTGGATGATAATTTTCCTCAATCTAGCAGCATACATGCCTACTGTGGCGTCACTGTAAGTAGTAAGGCGATTCTCTCTGAGGCATTTTGAAGAAATTTCACAACTATTGATCCATACCAAGAAAGACAGAGTTCTAATTAACAAACGAAGGCCAACCTTTAAAAACAAAAAACTTAATTTATTAACAACAAAAATTAACATTTAAACAGTGAAACATATTCAATTAAAATCCCGTGCATATTCACAACGTACGGAGCCGAAACACACATCCGCACCGCCCGCGTTCTCAAGCGTCTCTCTCCAAATTCTGGATTTTTCAGAAGGGGTGGAGGGGCCGGCAGATTATCGGCTGACAGCTCTTCTTAGACGCCGAACTTTATTACATTGCCGGAACGTTAAGATGACAGCTTTAGTGGCTGCATCTGTGAGGAAAACAGTTTGTAATCCCCCCACGTGTTCCGAACTGGTGGAACCGAACAACACATTCCTTGAAAAACACGAAGCTGTGTTTCAAGCGCTTGTGGGGTCTCGAGAAAAAATAAGACCATATTTCCAGTACGCTACACTACAGACTCTCCGTCTGGCCGGGTATTAAAAAACGTGTCTAAAAGACCAATTAACCGAGCCCTAGATTTTAGTTGAAAGAATTCTCTTAAAGTTTCGCAGGCTACGCGAGGATCTTCAGTTTCAGATATTAAATTTCTTAATTCTTTACTAGTATTCAGATAAATTGTAGAATAACCGCGTTGTACGCGAACTTTAAAATCTTTCTGTTCCTTCGCGGAAGCGGTAGCTGCGGGTGGCTTTTCTATTCCTTTAACAATTGCCCATGCATCACGGTCAAGCAGTATAGCTTTTAAATCTTCTGACCATGAGACATAGTTGTCTCTGGTTAAAGGTTCAACCGATATCCTATTATAGTCACACATCATGAATTTATACAATATTACATACAAAGACAAATATAGGAAAGTTAAATATTTTCTTGGCCCCCCCACTAAAACATACTCAAACTCCAGCACATACAATGAAATTTTTAAATACACACAATAAAATTTTCACACTAAATTGGGATTTAAATAAATTGGGAATAGGCTTCTTAAATTTTTATAGAGATTAATTTTTCCTGACGGCCCATAACCCTTGTCGGGAATCATGCAAAAGATTGCACTGAAAAATTAAAATAGAGTGAAATTGCGCAGGAGCGCTCTATAGAAATGAAGCCAAAAATATTAAAAAACTACTTATTAAATCTAACTAAAAATAGGTGAAGAATACTAAGGTATGTGCGTGGAGGTGAGGTAAAAAATCACTGAAACATTGTTAAACTTGAAACGGTTTAATTATCCGTTCATAACAAAATAATAGTAACATATAAAATAGTTACGTGAGTCCTGCTTAAAACAAAAACATAGCAGACTTTGAAACACGGCTGGCGTTTCCTCTTATCGGAACAGACGCGACATCTTCATTCTTCCATCGGCGGCGAGTCCGGCGTCGGCAGGGAACGGCACTTGAACGGGAGCGGCAGGCGGAATCAGATTGACGAAAGTCTTGAAAAACCTTCCTTATATTCACGTTGGCTGGCGCGAACGTCCAATTACAGATCGGGCGAAGTACGCATGTACTGACAATATTTGCATGTACGATATTTGCGTACATTTACATTTCGCATTTTACATAAAATTTAAATACTGATTCGATACGATACAAATTTAATCTCATACGATTTGTATGACGCGTTACATGTTAAATTCCGTTATGGAAGGCAAATATTTTTAAAGTTAAAATAATAAGATTGTAAGGGAAAATGAAAGGGTGAGTGAATCGTAGCAACGATTCACGTAGGCGTTTAACCGATAAGAATTGTTTACAGTATGGCGCGGCGCGGAGTTGCGCCGGAAAGCTTTAAGCACATGGGGTGAACAGGTAAGGAAATGATAAATTTTTAAAAAAATATTCCTAACAAAAACAGCAAAGCAGGCTGATCCGTTTCGCGTAATAGGGACTTAAAATACAATTATAAAAATGTCACGCATAAATGTTATTACCACAGATAAATATCTTATTACTTAACTTTAGACATGTCAAACATGTCATCATAGGGAGGTGGTGTTTCCGATGGAAGCACAAATTTAGATGTAAAAATCTTTTTGTTGGTCAAGAGCCAAGACCATGGAGTTTATAGTTAAGTGCTGCAGGCGTCAGTTTCAGTTGGATCTCAGCGAGCGATGATTGTTCACGTTATCATAAAACTTATAAAAATATAAAAAATATATAAATAAACTTAGAATGCCAGTTTTTATTTATTACGTTTCTGATAATGAAAAAATAAAAAGTAATGTGTTCTGGGCCGCACATATTTGCTTGACGGCCGCATGTGGCCGGCGGGCCACAGGTTGAGTACCTCTGCTCTAATCTGTTAATGTCTTTCATTACCCCATCTACTTGGTTCTATTTTCCAATCTTTTCTCATTTTTTCCTTCTTCATCTGTTAGTTTCACTAATGGGTATGCTACATGTGTGGTCTGTTGGTCATAAATCTTCCCACCTTGCCCTTCTGTGCATCTTGCCACATCTGGAATTTTCTACTGTCATCCCCCCCGAATTTATATCAAAGATTTTAGTGATCCTTGCATTTATGAATTGTTTATACTGACAATTACACCAAAGCCTCTTGACCTGATGATGATATATTAACCCCTTAACTGCTGACGAAATCTTACGCGACACACTCCCAGTGCCACAGTTTTCCGCACAGGTGATTAGCGACATGGTGCATTTGAAGAAAAACAGAGGTACAGTTTTCAATATACATAATATATATTTTTTAAATGAAAAATACCAAATTAAAATTACAGATTATAGTAAAAATTAAGAGTTAGTACTTAGCTGTTGTGTGATAAATCTTAGAATATGGTTGAATACATAAACCAACATCACATTCAACACAATGATAGCGGTATTCACGGCGAACTTTCTTTTTGGAGTGGTCATCTAATTCACTTTTAGACATATTCGTATAAGATATTAAAAATAACACGTATCACACAACGCTATGCAAAACCAGAGCAAAAGTGAAAAAAATAACACAACCTATTCAAGCATGCTCTCACATGAACTACCACTTTCAAATTTCACCCTCATGTGCCCCCTACCCATTAGTAAAAAATGAGCATGACCCTATCAAATGATAATTCGAGGTGTCAAGGTCAATACAGGTGTAGTTATACGTCTATAAACAAATTACAGTGTCAAGTATTCTGGGAGGACATATATATACGCCAGTGGCAGGTAACACATCGACTGCGCAAAGCATATATATACGCCCATGGCAGGTAAGGGGTTAATTAGATTGAAACATATGTAACTTTTTTTATTTGATAGTGGTTATTAAGAACCCTTTATTTCTGTTTGTGTTTCCACAATAAATGTTAGAAAAATAGAGATAATGAAATTTGTACAGAATCATTCATAATTGCCTGCCTCATGATGATACAGTCGGGAAGATAATTGCAATGTTTCTCATTTATCTTTCATTTTCGAGAAAAATGCAGATATCCTTTTGCCTATCTTTTTTCATTTTATGTTTTCTTGTTTTAGGAAGGCTTGCATAAGAGTTCCCAGTTACTGTATAAATATCCCTTTTGTACAATGCATAATTATTAATCTATAGTGATTTTCTACATCATTCAATGTTATTTTTGACAAGATCACACAAAAATTCATTTCTTAAGGAAAAGGATAACAAGGCTTTTGCTGGGCTCATCCCATATATTCAGGAAATTGAAATAATAGACTGTCTGTATTAAAATATCATGAATACAGGAAACTAATCTATGGTCTTTTAAAATATGAAAATCTAAACAACATTTAAAGAAAGATCCTTATCAAAGCATGTAAACCATTAACTCTGACAATGGAGCAAAATATTTTGCCCCCCCCCCCCAAAAAAAAGGCATGTTTCATATTTATACTTTATCAATAATACCACTTTTGTTAAGTATAAAAATTTGTGCTTAATTTACATAGGTTGTAAGAATATGCAAACACGACATAAATATGAAATGTTTAACTTAAAAAGAATTTATTATAAAAGTAACAATCATAACTACGATTCCTCATAATTCTCAACCTTCATATCTAAAAGCCCTAATTCTCCATTTTGCTCCTCAGACCTCTCATATTTTTCTGTAGTCATGTTTGTATCAGGATTTGGATAATGAATACTCTGCAATGAAAGGTAAAATTGATAAACATTATGTAGTGACTCATTATAGTATACCTATGTTCAAAATCCTGTCTTGTAGTATGAATAAAAAAAGAAAACATACCTGAAGATAGCTGTTCCCACAAGGATCATCTAAAACAAGGGTTGCTTTCCTTTCACCAGATATAATCTGCATTTAGAAATAGAAGGAATCTTAGAAAACTTTTATATGATATCAAGTAATATAGGGTTAATACTCATTTCTTACAATAGAAATTTTTATGGACTTTAAATGAACCTAATTACAAAAATTGTTTACTTTTTCTATCATTAAAAAAGCCCAGAAGCAATGGAGATAGACTGATACAGCTGCTTTGAGAGTCTACAATAAGTATAAAATTCTTTGCTGGCAAACTTATATGTGCTCATGTTGATATAAGCTGCTAATGAGGGACAGGGGAAAAAAAAAGTGATAAACTAAAATGTCACTTATGCTTGGTGGAAAGGGGTGCAATTTGTTTTCTTCAAAACAAAATCTCCTCAGCTTATTTAACCCTTCAGTGGGCATGCCAATTTTTGGAACACCTGCAGGTGTGCATGGCACAAAGTACAACGTCTCCTTCAACCATGATTATTCCTTTTGTAATAAACTTTTTATTTTCAAATTGAAAATAATAATTCTGCATTTTATGACAAGATATAAAATGTTGATAATATTGAGATATATTTATAATATAAGGCCAAAGAATGCAGATACAATCGTGCAACCGGACACTTTTGATCTTTTTCAAAAATGTCCGGTTTATTGGATCTAAGGACAACTTGCGAATGGATTCCTATTATGTCCTAAAACCTAAAAAACAATGAGATTGTCTATGTTCGTGATATGTGGGCTACCGTGTAATAGCTGCACATATCGCTCACTCCTTTTAACAATGTCATATCTAGAAAAAAACGTGATTTTAAAGTGTAAAATTACATTAAAATGTATTGAAAATAAATATTACTTCTACTCCCTAGCGGCTAAATATTGAGCGGTGAGATATGACGATCTTGCAGGAATATACTACTCTTTCAGGGCATTCAGAAAACAGGCATAACTAAAAATTGCCAATTTTTGAGATACGACATTGTTGAAAGGAGCGAGCGATATGATTGACTACATCAACTCCTGCTGTTGTCGTATGGTAATCCAGTATAATCGCCAGTTTACCACAGTTAAATCCTGACTAACAATAAATGGAAAGGAATACAAGGGTCAGAAAATCAGACCTGCATTAGAAAGGGTGGGGCTATAAATAGAAACTGCTTAGAACATTCAAACCATACTTGTAAAAACAAACCATTAAAAATTACGAAAATGTTTCACTTTGTACACTGATGCACCCGCTGAAGGGTTGAAGTTAATGAATTTACAAGATTCTTCTGCTTAAAAGTGGGCATTAAAAAATTTTTTAAGAGTAGTATGAGTGAGAAATGTTTTGACAAATGAGACAAACATACATGCCTGATAACATGGTTTTTGAAGAAAAAATCTTGTTAAACAGCTCATTTAGTATTTAGTTCTTACACAAGTATAATCACAGTATGGGCTCTTAACATCTCTGCTTTACAGTAAACATTACTGTGGACTTGCCATACTAGTAATAAAGGCCTTAATTTCCATAGAGGACTAAAAAGTGAAATATATTTGTCTTTCTGCCATTACTGAAAATGGTACTTCTGATCTAAAAATTCAGTAGATCAATCCAAATTAATGTATCAGAGGTAAGGAGGAGCCACTATCCCAGGCAATAAAAGATAAGCTTCAATTTGTTGCAAGCACGTGATTTCAGACTAAGAATGAGAATGTCATAAATAAAAGGGAAACACCAATTTTACATTTCTCACAGGGTAGACTTTATAATAAACTTTTCTTGTAAAAACCACCAGAGGTTAAAAAAGGACTTTCATATTTATGAAATGATACAATAGTATGTTATATATTCTTCAATAACTAAATCTAAAACTATAGTATAATGATAAATAAGATAATAAACTCCACTTTTACAAATTTATATAAATGGCAACATTCTCTTAAAATGGTTGTGTTTGAAAATGTTTTACACAAATTACTCCCGCCCTCTCCCCAAACATAAACCATTGTAAATAATTTTTAAAATATACTTAGAAAGAAAAATAAAGAAAAAAACAGTAAGAATTACTTCGTCAATCTTTTTGAAAAATTTTTCCATATTTTCTTTCAGCAAGGGATCAGCACTGTCTCCAGCTATGAAAGGATTGTTCTCTTTCAGCTGAAATGGTGGTAACAAAAAAAATTGAATTAATTCAAATTTTATATGAAATTGATGTAAAATATAGATGCTTGTAAATATGCAACATTTTGCTACTTTTCAGATCCAAGAATAATTTTTTTTTCTTTTTTCATTCATTATTTGTAGTCACAAAAACATCTGCACACTAAAGCTTTTTATTATCATGTTAAATTGAGAAACTTTCAAAATTAAAAAAAAAAATTTCATGCTGACAATGATGTTATGTAATAAAGACTTATGGTTTGCATGATGCATATAAAAATGCTACTATAAAAAATTATACAGCAGTTTCAAGATATCAGAATTATTTACCTTAAAAATGTTTTGTTTGTATATGATACTTTTTTTATGTGTGTGTTTGGGGAGAGGGGAGGGGGGGAATGGGGTAGGCTTGTAATGCATTAACTAAATTTAAGCATTTTTTTAATTTTAGAGAGTGTAATTAAAGGTGTGTGTAGTACATAATATTTAATGTTCATTAGTTCAAAATATATGTCTGAATGTAGTACACTTAATGTTAAGAATAAATGTTGGGGGAGGGTATGTGTTGTTTTTCTGTATTTTTATAGATTGAAAAATGTGATATATTATGCACAAAAAAATAGAAATCGCAGAAAATTACTGAAGTTGAGATTTCTTTTAAACTTGAAAATGAGACTTAAAATTTGTATAAATAATCAAATTCTTATTTATATATATATATATTAAAAGGAGTTTTTCTTCAGAGAAAACTGGATTAAATCATTAAAATAGGGATTTTGCAGATAAAAATAAGGTTTAGATAAATCGATCGATGACAGCACTTGTCGATAAAATGTAATATCACAGGGATTGTGACCTTGGTGAATTCACAAGGAGTGAAAAGTTATTTATAGAGTTCGACTGGGTTTCGTGTGGGCTTTCCTGCAAGCTCATCACTTTTGTTGGTGTGAAAATACTTCAGACTAGGCAAAGAGAGTTTGAGAACATTCGGTGCAAGCTAAGCAGATATCTTTTAAGCGTGCTTATGAACAAAGAATAAGATTAGAGACATGTAAGATTTTGAAAGGTGCAAACATGCCGTGAAGAGGGCTAAGATAATTGGGTAGGGATGGAGTAAATCGAGATAAGCAGCGTAGGGATTTTAAGCACAAATAATGTAAATAATTCAACACTAAATAAAACGTATAAAGAGGGCATAGACTGCCGAACAAATTAACAAAAAACCTATCCTAGCATTGAAAATTTTAACTTTTCAATAAAAGATTGCACAGTTGCAACAAATCCTCATACTGAAAACGGACAAATATAACTAAAAGTAAATAATTCAACAAAGCAAGATATTTATAGCAGGAAGATCTTATCTTGCTTTGTTGAATTATTTACTTTTAGTTATATTTGTCCGTTTTCAGTATGAGGATTTGTTGCAACTGTGCAATCTTTTATTGAAAAGTTAAAATTTTCAACTCTAGGATAGGTTTTCTGTTAATTTGTTCTGCAGTCTATGCCCTCTTTATAAGTTTTATTTCATGTTGAATTATTTACATTATTTGTGTTAATTATGTTGCTTTGTTGAATTATTTACTTTTAGTTATATTAGGGATTTTGAATTAATAGAAGTTTAAGCATTATGAGTTAATTAGTGAAACAATAGCATTAAGAATGGATCTGAGAAATTTTATGTATATTTAATAAATATGTTTTGAAAGGTATTTGTGTTATTCGAGCCTAGATGACTGCATTGCTGAAAATTAATCAAGTGTGAATTATATCCCCATCGACTGAACATTCGGATTAAAGCTGGTGTACTGACGATTTAGTGAAGTGCGATATAAACACTGTCATATATATATATAAAGATGGAAATTAAACACTTTTCAAAAGGCAATTACAAGTTCAACTTGAAGGTTTACGTAAAATACCTTACATACTTTCACCTCATTATCACCAACATTAGAGAAGATAATCATGTTGATTTTTATTATTTAGTTATCTGTGTCAATGTATTCCTTCAGTTTTTTTTAAACCTGCATAGAAAATATATAATTGATAAATGCCTAAACGAATTCAATAAAGATATAAATCCTTAAATGAGTACACAAAAAGGGCTTTCATGAATATCGATACTAATTATCTACTAAATTTGAACATTTTTTTTTTTTTGTGTTAAATAAATACAATGTTTCTTTCACATAGGTTACAACTGTATATTTGACAATAAATCCTAAATTATAGATTTAATGAATATAAAACTTAAAATTACCTGTTCTTTTATTGCTGTGAGAATTCCTTCAACGGTTGTGTAACGACTACCAAATGCAGCTGATCCCACTTCTAATTCTAATTCTTTTACAGTGATGCTACAAGTATCAGACTGAAATTGAAAAGAATTGAGTACAACAAAATATTTACATACATTTAAAGCAATGCACAGTTTTTTCTTAAATATTAAGTCATGAAATGAAGATATTTATTTTCTAACTGTATGAGGCAAGAAATACCATTGGGACTAAAAAATAAATATAATAGAATCTATGCTACACACATTTATTCACAAATTTAAAGTTTTTTCAACAATGAATTTTTAAAAACACTTAGAAAATATGCTTGTATTCTACTAAAATAGACTAAACTTGGGAAACCTTACAATTTTTCAAATTATAAATATCTCATATAGAATAACACGCTATGTCTTTCACTGTATATCATGCACAAAATGATATGAACTGCATAATCCTGCTATTACAAATTGATTTTAAAAGCAACAAAACCATGTTTGACTGGAAATATAGTAAGCATATTTTTAATAGGGATGAGTTTGGCAAAAAATTGGAAAAATCAGAAAACGTCCCCTAAATATGTGTTTGTTACACTTTTCTCCAGCCATTCCCAGCACCATGGATTTTTAATGCCAAAGTCAATCGCACGAAGGTATATTTTATCCGATCGACATACCATATCTTTTCTAACAGTCGCCATAATGACACTATTAAGAAAAATAAAACCATTCTATTTTCTTACACCACGTATTAAACTAAAGCAAAACACATACAAAATCAAAAGTATTCAACGCCATGTGAGCAACAAGCAACACAAGTAATATGGAACAAGTTCCTGGAAAGAGAGGCACGCCGGGACCCACAAATGGAAGAGTTTCTCCGACTTTGCTGTGACGTCACGATGATGACATGTATCCTTCCGCCAATCCACTTCTTTCACTTCGATCGCGCTTGAAACTGCCGGTGCGAACATAGTATAAGCTAAATTGGAAAAAGTTGATCTTTTTTCAAAAATTTTTAAAAAGTGGAATTTTTCTTTTGCAGAAAATATAAAAAAGCCGGAATCTGTCAAAAAGCGGAAAAAACTCATCCCTATTTTAAGCATACAAGTAACCATTACAGCAAATTAAAACAGTAATTCAAAATATAAAAATTATCAAATCAAATGCTTTTGCTTTTAGATTACAAAATAAACAGTACAACAGGAGCTTAGATGCAATAAAGAATAGGAGATAAACCATAATATCTACCTTCAGAACATCTCGTTTTAAATCCTCAGGACTTTCTATTTGTAAAGTAATTTTTTTTCCCAATGGCTCAATACCAGCAGCACTTTTTACTTCATTGGTTTTATGTCCACAAGCATCACAATTAGTGGCCATAATCACTACATCTTTGAAATGAGGTATTTGTGGGAAAATTGTTAAGGATATAAAAGTTCAATTGTATAACAGAAAAAAATTCAAAATAATGATGATGACCCTGAGGGTATACATTTTAGAAAAAACTAGAGGAATCTCTAACATTGGAATATAATGTAGAGATATAGAATTCTAGTCAATTAGATATATTCAAGTGGTAAAATAATTTGGAAGCATGAAAAACATCTTTTTGTGTTCAATCAATCTGTTGAAAATCTCACAGTTTCCATTTTTGCTGTAGATCTATCAGTAATTCATAGCAGCCTTAAAAACTTTGTGATCAGTGGAAAAGATGGGAAAAAATGTGATACTTTTCCATTCAATGATGACTAAACCTGTGGCTTTCAGTAGGTAAGAAAAAATATACTTCTCAGTATCTATAGCAAATTATTTGGGGTTGAAAACTTATTAACTGTGACTTGTACAGAAATAAGCTCTTTTCAGGAGATCGGTACTGCCCACATCAACAATAAACTTAATTATAAAATGTTTGGAAATATAAAATATTTTTAAACAGCTAGATAAAGAATACCACATCATCAAAAACAAAATAAAGTAGTCGGGAAGTGGTTTTAAATCATAATGGATAGTTAAAAATTCTGTGGATTTCATGAATTCTCTCCGAGGACTGTGACAAAAGTAGAATTATGGTGAACTTTAGACCAGAGGTGTCCAACCTCTTAGCTTCCTTGAGCCACATTGAAAGAAGACAAATTGTTTTGGGCCACACTAAAATATATTTAACATTAAAAATAATTAATAAGTAAAAAAAATATAGCATAAAGTTAACATATTTCATAATAAATGTTATTTATAATCATAGAGATAACTAAAGGAGTCATACTAATGCATCAATATAGGAAACTAATGCATCAATATCTGGGTTAATTGAAGTGGTTGCAATTCTCAGGATGTTCATCCAATATTTTGGTTCTGATTTGACTCTTAACCCTTTCGCGACGGCAGTTCTGATCACGCGCTTTCCTCTGAGGCCGGAAGTTTTTCTCGTGAGCATACCTTCCATGCCGGCGGACTTTTAAGCACTAAGCCTAAATTTACGAAAAATTCCAAAATAGTAACATTTACAAACAAATCTATTTATTTAAGCTATATATGGGTTACTTACACATTCTTTTATTATTTTTCCACTAAAAAATTTTTGTTATACAGTTTCAAATATTTTTCGCTGGGACATAATGTCGAAATCCTACTCTCCTTTTCCACAGTAAGAGACTTTCATCAATTGATATATTCCTATCAGGAATATATCCAGAATATGGTAATAATATATCAAAAACTCTGAAAATTTTGAATGATTAAATCTAAAAAAGGTTTAATTTTTTCAATCTTTTTGGCATTAGAAGAAGTGAAATGCAAGTATCAAAGAATTTCGATGCGTTGGTCCCGACTCATAACCTTACTGAAAAAAGGTGTTGCAATCATGGGATTCGTTGAGTAGTACATCTTAATTTTCGGTTTTTTCACGATACCCATTAAAATTGTCAAAGCAAATTAAACAAACATTTCTTCTTTAGTTACAGGCAAAAATACTTCGAGGATGAACTCTGTTCACTTTCCGGATTTATGTACCTCTCATACGCATTAATTTGGTTAGTATAATATAATACGCATTAATTTAGTTATTAAATCCATTACAGTTTCATCAAAAAAACACCTGAAATAATCCAATTCATTTGATACAGCATCATCGACTTTTTTCCGCATGCTGCTGTGAATGTTAATAGAGTTAAAACCCTTATGGGAGAAGACCACAAAGAAGTACCGTCCCGCGATATACTCAGAATAGAAATGTCTGATATATCATCATCACTCTGATCTCGGTGTTCCAAATAAACAGATTCACCCGACGAGATTTTTGTATCACTGTCACTACTTTCATAATCACTTTCAGTTTCAGACACATTTCTCATCAATTCAGAAATTTCGTCTTCTGTTAAATATTTTCTCCTTTTCTCCATATTAAATCATCAAAGGAAAGAAATCTCACTGCAACAGAATCTGATTCTGACTCAAAACCCATATACCCAATGCTACAATCCCACCGCAAAAGAAAAATAAACAAAGATATCTCATAAACAAAGACCACGTGCAAAGTTTAAATGCCCTACCCGCTGACAGCCAAACGCAATACATCCATTCCTCTGGTTGTTTACATAAAACGATAGACCGCATGTGATTCATACTAGTCTTGTTTTCGAATAGAAGGTCCCAACTACGTGTGCTCCAAATTTCATAGACATACGGTGCCATCTTGTGCCCAAAAAATTAACTAATAAAACGTTCCGAACTACTGACACGTATAGGTGACGTTTGGCCAGAAGCGCGGATAGCTGCTGTCGTGTATACGTGACGTTCGGCCAGAAACACGGATAGCTGCTGGCATGTATACGTGACGTTCGCCGCGAAAGGGTTAATGTGCTTAGAGTCAAATAGTTGCTTGAAAATAATTGTTCACAGATGTATGTGCTTCCAAACAATGATGACATGCAGTGACTATGCAGTGAGGGATATTTATCTTTCTGCAGTTATGATTTATAGAAGTCCAACAAAGAGACTTGATTGAATTTCTCTTTAAGTTGGATGTCAGATTGAAACCCTATGCATTCCATTTGAAAATTTGCTGACAGCATATCAAATTTTTGTTAATTTTTATGCGTTTTGCCATCTAGGGTCAAACTAACTCGCTCTGTGGTACTAGGTATACCAAAAATGTTGCTGTTCTAGTGTTAATCTTACAACTTTCTGGGCCGCGAGTTGGGCACCCCTGCTTTAGATCCACCGACTTGGTTGTTTTTACTAAATAGCCTTCAACAGAATCATTTGAACAATAAAAATGTCACCAAAAGTTCATAAAAACTACTCAAAATGAAATTTTGTACAGTATAAATTTTCAAACATAAACAAGAGAAATTAAACATGAAAAACAACAAAGGGCATCACAAGATGATTTATAGTATTTCACATAAATTTAAGCCGAGAAAAGGGGAATGTAGCACTTGGCTTAAAAAATATGTATTTAATAAGGCTCATATGTATCCTGTAGCATATTATCTTTTAAAAAAAGAAAATATGACAAAATGAAAAATGCAACAATAACATTAAAAAAAAGGGGATCAATAGGAAAGTTGAACAAGTTTCTTGAAGTATTAATTTTATATACATAAAGTGAGCTCTTTAAACAAATACACTTAATATTATAACATCGTGAAAGGATATGAATTATTTTCATATTTGTTATGCAAGGCACATTACATGAATAACAATTCGTAGGAAAACCTAGAACTTCATCACTTAATTTGTTTTTTTCTTCAGATTCATCATCATGCTCATTCTCATCTTCAGTTTCATGCTACAAAATATTTAACATAAGCTGTATATTATCAAACAAAACAACATATCAAATATTCAATAGTATTTAAATCATTACATAAAAACATAAAAATAGATCTAATTTTTAAGCTACAAAATGTTATTTTTAAATAAAATTTGAAATTTATAAGGAAGATACTTGTTACATAATCAACTTTTATATTGATAAAATATGAAGGATACAACAGTCTGAATCTCTACAGCTCATATAATATATACCTAAGGCTAATTTTAAGGCTGTCAACATTAAATCCATATCTGACTCATCTCTTTTTCTTTCATGAATGTCCTTAGTTATGCATGAACAGATTATATGAAGTATTCTTCAAATTACCAAACCTTTTTAAGAAAACATGGATGTGATGCCTTGAAAATTTAAAACTATTGATCAATTTTATCTAACAGGGAAATATTCTATGAACAAATGGATATATCAAGCTAAAACAGATGTAGAAGCACTTTCAAAAAGATTTTGATACACAAATTTTGGAGAATTTATAGTAATGCAGCACAATATCTGAGACTGCAACAAATATAATTTTTGGCTCTGCTAAGGCAAAAGTCCTATTTTCTTCCTTGAGTATTCATAGTAGACTCATCGGTATGTGGGGAGAAAGGAGTCCCTATCTAGAAAGAGAGAGAGGGAGATGGGACAATCGGTAACGGTCGAAGTGTAAGTGTACATGTCTACGAATGCATATGTAGATGTACATGTGTATGTCGTTTGAATCTCGAAGTTGTTTTGTGTTAACCATGTAATCGAGTGTGTGTGTAGCTGTAACTATGTGATAAATGTATGAGTTCTTAAAATGTGTTTGTCTGTTGTATATGTTTATTTTGTGTCAAGATGTCCTATGTAATAAAGACCATGTCCAGCTAGCAAGTTGGCGTTATTAACTACCATTAGGAGATTTGCCACAGGAATAATTTTAGCAATATCAATAATCTATCATTATGTATCCAATGGGAATATCACCAAGGAAAGCTCTGTGGTTTTCCCATTACACTGTCAACAGCTTTATGCATTAGTATGAATTCCCAAAAAGAATTCAGTTACATAGCATAAGTGGTATTAAAAATATCTGAATTGTAAAAGAATTATAAGAGACTCTCTTTTATGGAGTAGTCAGTGCTTTTGAAAATTATTTATATCAGACAGAAAAAGGGCTTTGGCACTTCTACAACCAAGAACTAATTAAATTATATGAAATTATGGCTGCTTTCATATATTTTAAAATTTATATTATTGTTATTTTGATTATTTAGGGTTCTCCATTTGATGATTTATTACTATATATACACACAATTTATTGAACTTTTATAATCATCTGAGTAGCCTATTTACATAATATACCTTTAATTTGAAGACTACTTAAATTAAGTTTTATCTGATTGTTAAAAATTTTTATAACCAGCTTGCTTTATAACTTCAAATTAATTTAAATTTCATAATTAAAATGATGATGTTATCAATTAATGAATAAGCAATAAGAAATAAAAAAGTCTGTGAACAAATCTCGATATATCCTCATTTATAAATTATACCTTTATTTAAGAATATACAGAACCTTGTAGACATGTCCTTTATTTATTATAAAGAATCAGTATCTTTGTGTAGTCAGTACAAACAAACAGAAAATTAAACCAAGGTCTTAAAAATGACTTAAGTAAATCATTGAATTATCTTAAGAATAATTCTTCTTTTTCTTTTTTTTCCAACTTTGCAACATTAACAGAAGATAATTATAAAACTATAATAGAAATTCCACCATGAAATGTGCTGCATACACATTTTTATTCTTAAAGACAGTTTAATTTTACAAAAAATAGACACTTCATTTAAATAATAAAGCATTCAAAAAATTTCTTGAATAAAAGGAAAATCTGCATTTATGCAACAAAACTAAAATAAGCTATTGATATGATATACCAATCCTGTTGATAGCAAAAATATGCAATGAAAAAATCATCAAATTCAGTAATAATAATTATAAACCTTGCAAATGTTTTAAGGACATGGGAATTGGACCATTGAACATTGGCTTTCTACATTTAACCCTCAAATGGTACAGTGGGGGTCGGATCCGACCTAAGGGTGTGTCTTCCCCCTCCCATACTCTCCTCTCTCATTGCAAGAAATCAAATGGCCTATGAGAACAGATATAGAACTCCTGCACTGCAGAGAGAGGCCTGGGCCTTTTGCGGCATACCAGTGGTGAACAGGGGAAGCACACCAAGATGAATTTATTCTGATTTTGTGAAGGGAATGAATTTCTGAAGGACACAAGATGGAAGACCTGGGATCAGGGTAATCACATCCCCTTTTAGCCAGCTCATCAGCAATCTCGTTTCCAGGCACGCCGACATGAGACTGTATCCATTGGAGACACACAGAACTCCTCTGACCAAGCCTTGCCAACTTGGAAATAATACCTTGACCTGTACCATCTACGACCTCTGACTAATTCCTTAAATACTGAATGGAGCTTCTGCTGTCCATCAGGATCCAAGCGCTGTCCCTATGAGAACAGAGTGTATGATCGAGAGCGCTACTGATAGCGATAAGTTCCGATCTGAAGACAGAACAATAGCCAGCATTTCTAACATTACCTCTAAAATCACCCTCAGAAATGTTAAAATAGATGCCACTCCTAGCTCTACCCATATCCGAATGGCTACCATCTGTATAGATTTCCAAGGTCACGCCAGGAATAGCATTAATGACTTCAAGAGCTATTTGCCTGAGTAGTTCCGGATGATGATCATGTTTGGTAATACCAGTCAACAAATCCTCCCGGAAATCAACATAGAACAATATTATGTAACTGAACAGACATATTTCAAAGGTGGAATGAACACTTTAATGATTTACTAAATAATGGTTTTTTTAATGTTGGTGAATATGATACAAATAATAACAATTGAAAATTTGTTAATTTTTTTTTATTAACTGAGCTTGTGGATGAAATTGGAAAACTAAAATATATAAGCTTGCCAAGATTCAAATGTATCATAACTTTAAAATAATGCAAAACCAGAAATTTATAATCTACAGTCAATTTTGATTTATGAGGAACACATAGCAGAATGGAAGATCAGCACAACCTGTCTTAAACACAAGACGACATATAATTTAGAGTGCTCCTATAGAGTAATAATATAAAGTATTATCAAACAGACAACATAATATACGGTTTATCATTTCATTGGTAATCCACACATTGGGTGAAGTAATTATATCAGTATAAAAATACTTACAAATAACCCTAACATAAGACATTCTTCTCGAGTTCTTTCAAAGTGTTTTATTTCTAACTGAGGATCAGGATTAGGGGCACATCTATCACAGAGTTAAAAGAATATTGATAACAGGTTTACAGAGATTGTTAGCAGAAATTATGAACAGAATATGACTCCTAATTTAACAGACAAGACGAAATGCATTTTAAAATATGTACTTAATATTGAAATTTAGTAATAATAATAATTACATATTACTTCCTAATTTAACAGACCAGATGAAATGTGTTTCAAAATACATACTTAATATTGAGAACTAGTTATAATAATGATAATTACAGAAATTTATATTTTTAAAGTCTAAAAAAAACCAGTCAAAGAAGGATACATGTTTTCAAGGAAACTGTTCCCACTACAGTCTCGCAATACCTTAAGGGAGGAAAAAAACATTAAAATTTAGCATACAAACTATCCAGCACTTTAACATAATGTCTTAAAACTAGATATATATGAGAGATACATGTTTAAAAATTATTCTATGATCAGTAATTCAGTCTCTCTCTCTAAATAAATATACACCTATACCTTGATATACGGCTGCTGTTTATACAGCATTTCACTATAATGGCCTTTTTTAAATTATGGCACTTTTTCGATTTTAAGGCAACAATGTTTCATTATACAGCCACAACAGCGGAAAGTGATGATGCCAGCATATTATAGCTTAGTGATTCTTCATAAAGTAATGACGTTCATGTTAATGTTCGTCATCACATTAAAACAATTTTTAAACATTTTATTTTGTTTTTTATTATATGTATACATATGTGCATATGATTTCTTTTGTTTTTTGTTCATATGTTTATTTTTGGAATTTCGGTTCATTATTACATTGTTTTGTACTTTTATTTTTAGGTATGCATATTTACAGGAGGGTAAAAGAATAAAATGCTTTATGAACTAAAAACTATATTATTTATAAAAAATTGGAACAGATCCAATTAAATATGTATGGGTTTGTATCAAAATAATTTATTCGTTATTTGGCTTTTCGCTTTAAGGCCAACTTTTTTGGAACCTATCTAGGTCATAAAGCGAGGTATGGGTGTATTTATTAAAACCATGAAACTCAATTTTATTTTATTAGAGCTTCTCTCAATTAAGAGAATGAAACATGGATTTATAATAGCATTAACAATGTTAATGACAAATGATTTTATAAGGATATTCAGAATTTTTCTATTAAAAAAAAAGCAAAAGCTTTGGTTCAGCTTGTTCAAAGTGCTACAGTCACCTTTTGCAACACAAGGGGTTAACAGAAAAGTAAAAGAGCAGGAAGATGAGAATTCCATTATTAAAAGCCTTTGTCATACATCTGCTAACCATATGGTTATGAATATCTAAGTAGAAATCCCTATACCAGTTTTTCTTAATGGCTTTGATTCCATGGAAAATCTCTCTCTTATCATAAATACTGTGCATTTAGTTCTAATACATTTCTTATTTCATAGTAACATTTAAACTTAAAGGAACTGTTATTTCAAATAATGCCAAATAATTCATTCAATTTATAGTTTGCTGTAATAGAAATAAAATTTAAAGGGAATTAAATATTTGTCTTTTTTCAGAAGAATTGAAAAAAAAGAGTCAAAACTCTTGTATATAATATTTCTGGTAATCATAAACAGATGTAATTTATATAAAATTAAGCCAAATTTTTTTTCAAGTAAAAAAAATAATATACAACAAACAAAATACTTACAAAGGTGAAAGGAGTATTTCCTGTTCTAAGGTCAGAAAGTTTACCTAAAAACTCAGCTATTTTTAAAGTTGATTCTGAATCTTTCACCTAAGAAACACATTGATATAATAGTTACATATAAAGTACACAAATAAAACTGTATTGCTCATAATAATTTAAAAGTAGATAAAATTTACCCTGTCTAATCTATAGGAAATACCAGAACATGCTCTTTCAATAACTCCTTCAACAGTAGTTACAGCTATAAACAGGAAAAAAGTGGTCAATAAGTAATAGTACAGTAAAATTAAATTTCTGAATATTCAAATCTGACAGTTAAAGATTTTACAAAACATTGAAGACCTTAAATCTTGATTTATTGAAAAATCGATACAGTTGAAACAACTTTAATACGTTCTGCCAAAGTTCAACTTGGTCAGACTAATAATGCCTCCTATGACACTTAAGGGAATTAGGTAAGTAAATATTGTACTAGGTACATAGACTGGAAAGGCATGTTCATTTACCTCAAAATTGCCAAAATATTCTGGCCAACAGCTAATGGAAAAGTATGCTTCATCAAAGGGATAAAATTAAAGTAAATCTAACATTAATACAATCCATGATTTTAGAGTACAACTTCATCCTCCTAATTCCATTCAAATCATTGCATATAAAAGGCACTGGTGTGAAACTGAATAGTTACTTTCCATCTTCAAAATTTAGTCAAATCAAGTATAACAACATTATAATGAAAAAAAAAGATGAAATTTAAAAAGCTATAAACAATACTTACTGCCTTCTTGAGACTGAGAAGGAATTTCAAATTCTAATTCAGGTATCATCACACAAGCCCATTCTGTTTTAACTATAACTCTTGCTAAATCCTAACATTGGAAACCAGAACAAATAAACACACACTGTTAATTACTTTTTGCCCCTCATATATAAAAATTAAAATAATATAATATACTTAAGATTATTTGTAACAGGAATAAATACTTTAAATGAGAATTTTAATATCTTAAAATTATTTTATATAAACTTTTGTTAAAGTTATCTCAGTTGTTTAATTTTATAACAAAATTTAATAAATAACCTATAATTTACATTATATTCCAACTCAGTGCTAAAGATCCAAGAATTTGAAATACCACAAAGACTAACAAAAAATTTCAACAGATAATTCTTAAAACTCAAGTTCCTTTAACATCCTGAAATATATTATCTTGTGCAGTCCTAGAACAGCCAGAGCCAGAGTCCTTTTGCTGTCAACAGAAATAAAAAATTTACTGGTCTGTGCAGCATGGGAATAGCCTTGCTGGCAAGATTGGGCATTGGATAAACTAAACTAACTCAACAGCCTGAAACTATTTACTGACTAACAGATTTTAACTTTGTATTCAGATGGTGGGGGGAAAAAAATCAGAGAGATTTTTGATCATTTGAAATACTTTAGATTATATCTTTAGTTTAATAATCAGATTTTTAAAACATAAATGAAATTTTATTATAAATTTAATATTGTGTATGAAAGAACTTTCACAAAACATCCTTATATAAAATTATAGTCAAGAACATTAAACAGACATAAACCAAAATCAAAGGTCACAAATTTTGCTATTTAATGTCTTGAAAAACACCTTACTGGATACTTTTAATTTTTCTATAAAGATCCTCTTGAAAATTAAAACACCCAATACATACTACATAAAACAGACTGTCCACAAAATATAGTTAAAACCTGCCTAGAACACAAAATTTTAAGACCCAACAGATGAAACTGGCAGTTCCAAGTTAAATTTCTTTGTAAGACAGAAACTGTATTAAAAAGAAACAGAAAAGATTATGAATCAATGTAGGCTTCATTAAAATGAAAACTTACTATGAGGGAGAAAGTTCTTATTTACTTTAGGAATTCTGGGAAAAAATAAAAAATAAAGTAGAGATTTATCTTTCTCACAAAGGGGGAGACTTGAAACAGCTCTTTTATTCAATTATTCTCATACCTTACCATAGCAGGATAAAATAATAATAATGATAATAGACCAAGATCAAAGGTTAGATGAACTTAAATGAATTTGAGATGGGATTGGAGTACTTAGAACCGTGCAGGTCAGTTTGCATTAATCATTACATAACATGATAGACCAGTATTTTCTCAAACCTTAGACTGCACCACAATTACATTTTTAAAATTATTCTAAATAATAATTAAAATCTTATGCTCTGAAAATTTCTATTCCACCATGTATAGCAACAAACAATATCTTTATTTTCAGGTAAAAAATATTAATCATCACTGTAGTTTATGGAATCAAATCATAAAAATGTTTAATTAATCTTCAAAAATCATTTGTGTTTTACATGTATTCTTACAGCTTCATCTATATGCAATCATATCATACTTACTTTTGAAAATTGACTTAAAATATTAACAGTTTGCTTTGTTATGGAAAAAGTCAAACATAGAAAAAAACCTTTGAGGAGATGAAGAGTAACAACAAAAACAAAAAAGACAGATCATGGAAACATGAATATACAATAAATAATGTAAGAATGCAAAACAATTTTTTAGCACATTTCATAACTCAAAGAGATAAGTCCTTTAAAAATTTTTCTAGAAATGTAATAATTAGTCACAAATAGTACAATCAATTAATTGCTATGAAAATAGTGAAATTTCATACCTTATTATTCTGAACTTTTAAAGTATATGAAACTCCTTTTTCTTGTATTTTTGCGGCTGGTTGTAACTCATTATTTTCCCAAAGACAATGACTGCATGAAAATGACATTAGGACAACCTCTTTGTAAAATGGAATTTTCGTCAATAACAACTTAGTGATGCCCTAAAACAATTAAGTATATGGAAATTAAAATTACATAATAAAGATATACATTAATGCATAAATTGTATTGTAGTTCCAGTCTCATATGGTTTAAAATAAAGGCAAAAATAAATAAAATGATACCCTGAAAAAACAAAAAAATATTAAATCAAAAAATATACACTAATTTGACATTATTTATATAAATAAGTAAATTCTAAGTTAATTCCTTATACATCATATTAATGATTGCAAATTAATGAGTAGGTGTGATAGATAATCTAAAAACATTACTAATTAAAAAATGGCTCCTTTACCTTAAAAAATGATTATTTAAAGTTACAAAATACCTTTTAAGCAGTGCTGAATTCAAGTAAGTATAGCACTTAGATTTAACATGTTCATATTATAAAAATGTTTATCATATTTTCTTGTTTGCAGGATATGATGATATTCTTTCTTCTTATTACTTGCTATTTTATTTCACGAGATGTCAAAATTTAAATAATAATTGTAACTGAAAACTTTCTGACAAACATACATTCAAAAAGCAATAAATACCACTGCTAAGCCTAAGGCACCCTATCAGCCACTCCATAAGTAAAGCAATTTCATACGTATTGTTGGAAACAAAATGTTCCAAAATCATTGCATTACTGATTTTTTTATTTATTCTCCCCCAAAAAACTTAAAACAAGAAATAAAAATAAAATATCACCAAAATATACTGTGGTAGCACAATAGCTGCAAGCAAAACATACCAGGAACAATAATTTAATCTGTACTTCGCCTAGTGAAACTGTCAATTAAAAGATGGGGCAGAGATGGAATGAATGTTGCAATTGACATTTCTGCATTTTATCTATTTGTTTTGGCAATCCATAAATAATCCGCAAATAAAAAATTGGGAATTCAGATAACAACATTTAAAAATTATAAAGTTATATTAAATACAAAATAATATGTCAATTACATACATTTTCACCACACCGTACACATAAACTCTCAATTTCTGTTACTTCAGGATCTTGATCAGCATTCAGTTCTTGAAATAAAGGTTGTTTCTGATCATTTGAAGGTTCTCTTGAGATCATATCTGTAGCCATCTACACAAATTTCATGAACAATATTTATAGCAAGTCAGTTAAAGAATAATGGCTATTGATAACAATTATAATAGAATATTAAGTTAGCAAAAATGCATAGTATTCAGAACAAAATATCAACACAATATATAACACTGTAACACACACCCACAAAGGACACACAGATAACTAGATACATTAATCTTAAAAATAGGTATGGCAGAACAACAGAGAGGAGCAAATTATTTTGGTATCTAGATCAAGTAACATATAATAATTAATATAACTTTAAATAATTTTCTTTATCAAGGATAGTTATATCAAACATCTTTTAAACTTTTTCATATAAAACTAACTGAATGAATTCATCATACAGGGTATTTATTGATATCAATTTTAACAGCATAATGCTTTGGGTACAGCTAAAAAGGCAATTGATATTCCCTGACTTTTAATCATTTTATTCAGGATCAAAAAGATTGAATTAAAATTTTCATATACAATATATGAGAATTTAAGAGTATGAACAACAATAAAATGTGAAAGGTGACAAATAAAATAAGTGTTTGGCTTATAACGGACAAAGAACTATTTCCATATTTTAATTCCTAAGTATCCTTTTGCCCAGATCCATTGAACAACTGCAGTACCTTCATACTGTTTTTATAAACCCTTCTTACTCCGATAAAAGTTGCATTCAATACTGTCAAAATTTAATTTCAAAGTAAAATAAAATAAATTTTTTTAGGGACAAAATATTAACATTTCTTTTTTATCAAAAAAGTGCCTACTGATCGCATATATTTTTGATATATTTGGATCATTTTAGCAAGTTACGGGTTCGCCAACTTAGCGGATAGCGGAAAAGATTCCTCCCAAATAATAATAAGTAAATAAATGTGTATAAAAGTACAAAGTCAAACCATAAACGGTTAGATATTAAATATACAAGTGATGGAGCACGGAATTCCGATGTTCTCCAGCTAGGAGATTCCTTCACCTTATTACGAATTTTATAAATAACCAAATTAAATAAACGATTTTATTTGATTTTATAGAAAAATAAGTTCTTTACAACAGTTTATTAAGTGAAGAGGGAGCTTAAACCTTTTGAGTTTTCGTTCATAACACTAGTTCATAGGATTCTTTTGGCATAATAGTTGACTATAATATACAGAAAATGATCAAGAATAAGGTTAAAAAAAATTGTTATACACATTTAAAAATTTAAAAAATTACCTTTTCTGTGAATTTATCAATTTAAAACGAGCCAATTATTATAACGTTGCTGATTTAATAGTGAATGAAGCGTTTAAAATACTTATACGTATAACATTCAAAACAAATACAAACACAAACACATGGAGCAGAAGTAACTGAAAAGTAGAGTAATCGATAACAGTCGATTAAGAATCTTACTAATTGGATCGACTTGCAGTCATACAACTAGAGAAAATGATCGTTCCTTTTGCATTCAAATTTTATAGCTTGATGAAAACTACCTAGACTAGGACTCAACCAACGGCTAGATGAAATATTTTGTCACTTCAGTAATATAAAGGGTGGGTGCTGCAGATTCTGCAAAACCTGTGAGAGAAAATCATAGTCGATTCTATGACGTCACCGCTTTCATGGAAAATTTGATGTCTCCCCTAAAGTGTGTATTTTTGGGATAAACTTGGCTGTGCATAGGTCAACGCGCCTCAAAGAGATTTACAGAGCATTTGCAAATGCATATTAAGCGTTATTTTTTATTACTAGAATACCGACAATACTGTACAATCGTACGGCATTAGCGTAAACATCGCGGACTCAAGGTAACCTCCTGTGTCTTGAGATTTCAACAATGGAGGAAATTCAAGCAACTCTGTGCCTTAAGAGCATGATACAAGCAACATAAACTTGATATAATCTCGATAGTTCGATTATTTAAAACTGGTAGTGGAAAAACTGAAATTGCAATTCTATGATGTCACCACTTTCACGGAAAATTCGGTCTCTCCTAAAGTGTGTATTTTCGGGATATACATGACTGCAGACATGTCTATGGGCCTCAAAGAGATTTACAGAGTACTTTGAAAAGTGCCGTAAGTACTATTTTTAGCCACTAGGAGGCCGAAAATACGGTATAATCGTACGGCGTTACCGCTGACATAGTGGACACATAGGAGCCCTCTGCGGTCCGGGCTTTCAATAATGGAGGAAATTCAAGTACGGCAGGGAGTCAGAGGCATCCGACAAGCAAGAGAGATGTGGATTCGTTCTGATAGTTCCTTTTATCCGATCGGTTGAGAAAAAAAACCCGATAAATGCGATACTATAAATTCATTGCTTACACAAAAATTCGAAGACTGCGCAAAAGTGCATATATTATTGCAAATGTGTTTTATATTTTTAGAACAGGGGTGCTCAACTTGAAACTATCCGGAGCTTGCTAAGAAAAACATAAATGACGACGGGCCAACTGTAAATTCGGGAGGAATTTTGATATTTGCTGTGCGAAAGGCGAAACTACCTTCTTTAAGTATCAGATTTTTACTTTAAAATAATTTTAAATACTAATTTTTTTAGTTTCCAATGGCAAGGTACATGACTGGTACAAAAAATACTAAAAAAAAGAGTCATTGACTCTTTTTTTCTCACAAACTGATATCGCCCAGTCTCAGAATTTCGTCGGATTGCAATATACCGTCCAATGTGGTCTCTATACATAGTGGACAAACACAAACACATGGAGCAGAAGTAACTGAAAAAAATTACCATTGCTGAAAAGCCGGCAGGCCGGGATCGACAGGATACCAATACGAAACAGGTGCGCCACCAAGCAATCATACTTAGTAGTTACTCGCAATGTCGCCACAGCTGCAGGACGAGACCAATCAGGGATATTGTCCTGGATAGTCTTCAACTAGCTCTTTGTGAAATTTCTACGCACTAGATATCGACGGCAGTTAAGGGCTGAAGTGTGTTTAATAATACGTTTGGACGTTGAAAAAGGAATCTCACTCCTAATGATCTGTTGAACTAAGGATCCCTTTTTAGCTAAAAGATCGACTTGTTTATTACCATCCACACCCCAGTCGGCCGGGATCCACTGGAGGGTAACATGGATTTCTTTCCTCCTGAGCTGTTGCAGATAAGTTCGACATTGTAATACATCTACAGATGTAGCAGCGGCATCAGAAGTAATAGCCTGAATAGCTGCCTTCGAGTCAGACAACCCTATCAAAAGTTAAACTTCTAATCAGAAGTTGCTGTGGAGCTACCTTAATAGCAGCTATCTCCCCATCAAAAGCAGTTCCAAAATGTCTGATTAGAATATAAAATGCGAATAAATTACAGATTAGACCCGCAATCTGATGAATTCAGCGAATCAGTTGATATTCGGGGAATCAGTTGAACGTGATCCATCGGTATAAACTCTAAGCCAGTCAGATTTCGGATATCAAAGTTCTAGAATCATACAGTACAAGATTCCAGGAGGATATTCTTTTTTATAGGCTGAGCAATAAAGTTCCAAGCACGTATTTATTGTTTCAAAAGCACAAGGATTAGTCAGCCGCACTAGATCCTGTATCTCGCCATCTAAGTTGAAGGTAGGACGCTGTTCCAGGTCTCTCTGGACAAAACCAAGTTGGGTCTTTCAACTCTTAGATCTGGACTGGTACTGTCTTCCATAAAGATCACCATTTCTTATTAACTTTTCGCATAAAATAGCTACCCTCTCGTTTATCAAGGTCTAAATAGGTTTATTCGCTGTCAAAAGCAGCATTGCGTCAATCGGTGTGGACTTAACTGAGCCGGTTATTAAGCGAAGAGCCTGGTTCTGCAAAGTCTCTAATTTCCTCAAGGACTGCTTAGATATAGTAATCAGTGGTTTGCAGCAATACGTTAAGATGACGTCTCAACGTCATCTTTCCCGTAACGCATCGCAACAGACTCCTATGTGAACAGGCCCTAAAGGCTTTATAAGTATTGTTTAGAGTTGAGCGAGCACATCCCCAGAGGCACCCAGCTAGACGCTTAAAGAGGGACAGTCTTTTAGTAAATCAATGAGATATATGTTCAATATGACATTTCCAATTCATTTTATTGTCAAGCACAACCCCAAGATAGGTGAACTTGTCAGATGTAGTTAAACGATGATTTAAGAAGTAGATGTCGGGTTCTTATTTTGTGTGTGCCAGAGAAAAGGTATGGACAGCAGTCTTATCAAGATTAACAACCATGTTATCAGTGTTGCACCAATTTTCCAATATTCCAAGAGCAGCACCAAGGGTGTCCTCAATTACGCTCTCTGCACCCTTCTGTGATTGTGTTCAAAAGACCAGATCATCTGCAAATAAGAGAACGAATTCCCTCCACCGAGTTCAGAGCAACAATTAAGTCATTTATATATACTCGTACGTTGGTTACATATGCGTTGGTATTTATAGATACGTTGGTGGTAATTTAAAAATAATTTTGATTTTTTAAATTCAGTCCAAGTGCCTCTCAATGTTCTGTTTTAATGTTTATGTATGGAAAAGTTTTGTGCAGGTTCATCTCCATAAGTTTAGCATTGTAAAAGATATATAATGGTTTTTGATAAAAGGTATTGATAAAAAAATCCAAAAATTTCCCTAATTTTTTTAATCAGAAAATTATGGTCAATGCATGTATTTTATTGATTTTAATGATCAGTTATTGTAGAAAACAAAATGAGAATGTGTTAAAAGATAAACAATTATTAAAGCAAAAAACTGCTGAAAATATAAAAAGAAAACTGCAAACGTTACAGTGACTTAAAATGCATTGTTTTATGTATCTGCATAAATTGTAATAAAATAAATTTGTTTTACTTATGTGTTGTTTTATTATAGAATACAATTTAAAATAGTTACAGAAATGTATTAGCCAATAATAATTAAACTAATGAAATTCAATCAATTGTAACTTTAAAATTTATTTTATCTATGAATTAAATTTTGTTTTTATTTAGAATAATTTTATTAGGAATGAAAATCAAAGCAATTGTTGGAACATAAAAAAAACACTATACAAGAAAAATATATATGTATGAAATTTCATTCATAACGATTATAGGCCCGGTCTTTAACTTTTTTAATGTCATTAAAGATATCAACCAGTTTTTCCAGATGCCTTTGTATTCACTTATTAATGTAGCTTCCTAGGGCATAAAAGATTAAACCCGTAACACTTAAGACGGAGTCGAGAATCGGACTACCCTACTGATGTCACGATTCGAGTGCGGAGGCTTTCTTCTATAGGAGGTGTTACATCGATACCCTTAACCTGCCCCCAGAGTCATTGCCGTCTCTAAATTATTCTTATCTCTATGTCAGTACTTATTTTAAGTCATTCGCTTTTTTTAGCGCGTTGTGGAGTGCCGTGTTTTTACTGATTTTTCTATTCAATTTACTTTGATAGCTTTATATTATATAATACATTAATTACGCAATATATGTGTACTTACAATTCCGAGGCTCTCTTAGGCCTATATTCAAAGTTCTTTGACAAAGATCTTTTATAAAAGTTATACACAAAACAAATGCTATGACCTCAAAATACCCCTATTACACTATCAAAGTTCTTTGAAAAATATAAGTTTTTTTTCGGGAGGGGGGCAAAACCCCTTAAAAGTCGAGCTCTTAAAAAATATTTATTAGTGTGCACCTAGGGCTTGAGGGGAACCACCATACAAAATTTCAGCTTCCTAGGTCCTATGGTTCTAAAGATACAATGGGTTTTTTAGAGGGGGGGTTAAGCCCCTTTTAACCCCCTTAAAATTCGTATTTTTCAAAAAGATTTTTTAATGCACACATAGGGCTTAAGGGAAACCACTGTAACGTCCAGAACGTGCCCGCGAGACAGTAGAACAATAAAAAGTATAACGCCAGCAAGGGGGACTTTGTACGTACTCACCAGTATTGTGCAGGAACTGTCATGCACAGTCGAGTCCCTAAAAGGGTGCAATGTTGTGGTGTATGCCGATAGACATTGATTAATGATTTTCTTTTTTTCATGTTGGAGCTTCTTTTTCAGCAGTTAAGGAATAGTTCCAAGAAAGGTCAGCACACCCGCTCATCGTTGGAGATCGGCGAGAGCAATTTCAATGCACCAAACAACTTGGAACCTCGCGCTGATTAAGCGATGCATTATACTGGCGGCGAACAAAAGGGGTCGGGGATCGAAGAGCCACCTACTCAGGCTGACGGCGGGCGACTGCAGGGCTAAAAAAGATTGCACCTTGATGTTGAAAGAACGGTCGATAGTTTAGAGGTATGTGAAGGGTCAGGAGCCCAGGGTCCAAGGGGGAAGACCACCCCCAGCAGGGAGGAACGAAGAAACTGGTTGCAGTACCGGACTAGAGTGGACATTACTGAACTGGAAATGTAAGAGAGAGGTTCGGACTTCTCCAGTTGTGCTCGCGGAACATAGTCGGTTTTAGTACTATGGAAAGTTTGTTTGAACTCAGAGTTGTTCTAACTCATGTTTATTTGTATTAAATTTGCGTTTTTGTTATCAAAGAAAAGGAGCCATTCCTAGTAATATCATTTTATAACACCCTCATTGCATGTGGAACCCAGTAAAGAATATCGCCCCATTCACGTAGGCTGGTGATATACATATAGACTGCTCCACGCTCGGAGTACAATTGTTAAGTAACCGCTCGGAAGTTTTGATTCTGACATTCGTGCTGGACTTGCGTGTTTACAACCACCATACAAAATTTCAGCTTCCTAGGCCATATGGTTCCAAAGATACAGTGGGTGTTTTTAGAGGGGGATTAAGCCCCTTTTAACCCCCTTAAAATTTGTATTTTTCCAAAAAATTTTTAGTGAGCACCTAGGGCTTAAGGGAAAGCACCATACAAAATTTCAGCTTCCTAGACCCTATGGTTCCAAAGATACAGTGGGTGTTTTGTAGAGGCGGAGGGGTTTAGTCCCTTTTAACCCCCTTAAAATTTGTATTTAAAAAAATATTCCTTAGTGGGCATGTAGAGCTTAGGAGTAACCCCCATGCAAAATTTCAGCATCCTAAGACTTTTGCTTCGAAAAATTTGCGTTTCTTTTAGCATACTCATTTTGAATATTTTTCGTGTATTTCTGTGTTGTCATTCGTACGCAATTTTTAATTAGAGCTAAAACTATTTCGAATCGAAATCTTGTTCTTCATCTGCCGCGTTTTCCACACATTTGTATTTTTTTAACATGCTATTGCTCGAAATGCTGTTTATAACATCCGGGCACCGAAATCTTTTATAAAACTTTGACGAAGAGGCCAACTTTATAAAAGAACTTTTATAAAAGTTATCTTTTATCCAAGTTGAGGTATTACGCTGTCATATTTCTTGTCAAACTTCTTTTATAAAAGATCTTTGTTAAAGAACTTTGATAGTGTAATATAAGCCTTAAAGGATGTGGCCTCTGGATCGCACCTTATGCAATCGAACTTGAATAATATTAAATTTTTTTTGTTATATTATTCTGACTATAAAAATATAAAATTTATAAGTAATTCAAATGTCTTCATCGTATTTAATTAAGTGAATTAGCATTAAAAACATCAGATGGGGCCCCAAAATGTATAATCCGACACTGTGTATGTACTGTTTGTTACATATGTATTAAAATACTTTCCATTTAGGAACAGCAAAGTTTCAGTATAAATGTAATAAATTTATTGAAAAAAAATCTACAGTCTACGAAAGCAACTGTTTTAATGCAGCTGCCATTGAGATCAAAAATCACATTAATTTTTCACAAAATTATTTCATAAAATACACAACTCAATGCAACATGAAAATATTCTTCCCTGCTCCGTTGTAATGACTACAGTTTCGACATTAGTTGACTAGAATAACTATCACCTTTAAGTCAAACATTAAGTAACATATCTCTGAAATGTTTGTTACAAAAAGCTGCAGTGAGAGTTACAAAAATATCAGCTTTTTGCATTTCACAAGAACAACAACATAAAATTTAAGCCATGTTTTCCAATCATTTTAAAATTTATAAGTGTATATTAATCAAATTAGGAAATAACTCTTATCTTAGTGTATATTTATCAAATTAGGAAATATCATCCTTATAAATTTTAGTCAAATCTTTCAATAATAGCCAGTTTATGGTTATCTGTGGTTTAAGTATTTTTTTTTTATATGAATTCGCTTTACATAACACATTTCTATGTCAATGCATAATAAACAAAATTGTATTAAGTGTTGTTAGTATTAAAGAAACTTGTTACTTATATCTTTAGTCAATTTATGTTTGATAAGTATCTTAGAAAAAAGATTAAAGCTATTTTATGTGTTCAATAAATCAAAAGGGGTTTTACTATATACATTTTTCCTCATATAGGAAGTAAAATTCCTTTAAAATAGGGAAAGAAAAAAGCATTTGTAAATTATATGCTAAATCAATATGATTTAACGCCTCTCTATTTTTCGATTATGCAGATTAGATCATAAAATTCTATTTCATCATTATTGTAAGTGTAGCTTATATCCTCATACAATTCAAAAATTTCTGAAATTAATATTTGACAACGAAGTTTGTATGATCAGACTACATGAAATATCGCTTAAAAGTCTTCCTTGTTTTTAATTTATAGAAAAGTTCTTAAAATAAATAGATTCCCCGAAAATATGAAAAATATTTAAAAAATTTTCAAAACCATTTTAAGGTAATATTTTTGTTTGAAAATTCAGTGTATTTTTTCACCCTTTCTTAAATAAATTTTTTAATTTATGAGTGTTACAAAGTTTTAACGGAAAAGTAAATAAATAAATAAAGAGATTTGGTAGAAAAATAACTTCCAGATCAACTGGTATCATCCTTTGCACAATTGTTTACAAAAGCTATGTATAAAAAAAGCACGTTAAAAAATGAGAACACTGAAGAAAGTTCTAATCTTAATTTACAAAACTATTTTGTAAAAAATAATTCTTTGGCTTCACTGAGTCATACAAAGCAGCTGATTGTTACTCAAGATCGTATTTACACATAGGACAAGTCGGGCGTTCCTTGAGACATCGTCGAAGGCAGTCTCCGTGGAACATGTGATGGCAGGGGGTGACGCGAGCGGTTGACATCGACTGAAGACAAATAGCACACACGTCGTCATTATCATTTATTTCCTTCAGAGTGGCGTAGCGGTACTTTTCTATGCTCAACTTTTCTTTCATTAGAGCTTGCCAATGCTGATCCAAGTCCCTGATGGTCATGTAGACGTTGATAAAACTTGCGGCGGCGAGAAGGATCAAGTTTTCGTGAGAGCAGAGAAACACCAGCAGAATCATTAAGCCGGAGGCCAGAGACGAGCACAATCGCACTAGAACTGGAGTCCACAGGTTTTCCAGACTTTCAAAGAAGTCACAGTTGAGATAAGTTAACAAGCGTGGTATTTTTTCTTGGCAACTCCTTTCTGTAAGTGTGAAGTAGATAACTGTGATTCCGATGTAATACCATGTAGGATTAAAGTGCTCTAAGCCCTGTTCAAGACCGAAGACAAGTAACATGAAAACACCAGTGACCACAAAAGTGACAGCACGAGTAAATTCTAGCATCACTCTTGTGGCTGTCATAGCTAGATGTCGTATGTTGGAATGCTCTGACACGAAAACTACAGGTGTGATATCTTGGAGGTATACTAGTCTCTGTGTGTACATGAGCAGATAGCAAATTACATTGTAGAAAAGAAGCGCGTATAGACCAGTCAGTTTCTCTTGAGGACAAAACCATCTATCACATAACATGAAGAACATGATTTGATTGATGAGACTTGCCATAGCCTCACTTCTTTGAAGAGTCTCAGCTCTGTTTCTTCGTTCACGATTCATTTTCGATATTTGATTAACTAGTCTACAGAAGAAATGAGCTTATTTTTTTACAGTAGTTGAAGTTTTACTTTGATAAAATTTCGGGCTTTGAGCAATACAATACTTGATCATAAGCAGTAAACAATTTCAACATAGTGATACCTGAAATAGGAGAAAAGAAATGATGAAATCAGCTAATACAAATAGTTTTTAAAAATGTAAAAAGGAGAGAGATTTGAGTTCAGATCATTTTAATTTTGATAGCTAAAGAGGAGGACGTTTCATTTAGCTACTGCAGGTAAGTTTGATTTAAACATAGCTAGTTTAACCTACTCGGATGCCTCATAAATTTTTTCTAGTGGTACCATTTCAATGAGGACTGGAAGGGGCTTTTCTAACAAGATCCGCGGGAAAATAGACAAAATTTTCACATTTAAGTACTTTGACCACTGATTCACAAGAGATTTTGAGTAACGGAATTTAATTTCCACACACACACACATAACATCGCTTATTTTCCGTTGCTGATATCCCTGAGATGACACTTGAAATTCAATTACATACTGGAAATGAATTTCTCTAATAGTTGACACTGGGTAAAATTTCAGCCTTTTGCCAAAGAGATTGGTTGTACTTTATTTAAAAGTTTCCAAAGAGTTTCTGTAGTTGTAATGAACTTTCTGGTTCTAGTTAAACCAATTTTGATATTTTGAAGGTTTAATTACGTAATCGAGAACACTGAACTGCATCACTGGTAATAAATATTTTGGGTGCATACTAGATAGGTTAAATAAAACCCCGTTTCGAAAACATTATGATACTGGTTGTAATGAATACGGTGCTAGGAGTCGCATCTTTCTTGCCCTAAGAATTGAAATAAAATGTTGCATTTCTGTGAAATCATGTTATATAATTTCTGTACATCAAGTTTGAGGTCTGATAAGGACCCCCCTCCCTCCTCATAAAGATCTCCTGAATCTCTCTTTCTCAAGGATATCTTACGGAGAAGACGGCTTAGAATTAGAAAGGGGCTGGATCTCTGTATTCTGAAACAAATTCATTGCAGAAAATTTTATAAAACTGTGCCCTTTCTTTGAAATACTATCAGTGAACATTTTAAACGTGATAATTATTTAAAAATATTTCATAGCTACGCGACATAAATCGGGTTTTCCGAGTATCGACGTTTGTGGTAAGAATAAGTGTGTGCCCAGTGTTTAATGAAAATACGAAGCGTCTTTTATTAAAGGGACGTTCCCCCAAAGCATCCTTCTCCTTTGGAAGGTTTCTCAATATGCCTGATGACATCTCTAAAGATCATTCATAACATTCACTGCATGCATATAAATTTTTCTACATTCCTTTAACCGGAAACAGAGGTATAAAATGTCATAAAAACCAAATTGAGAGTTCAAAGCATATCTCCATGGGCTAAAATCACAATAAAATTAAAAATGAAAGTGCAGGGGAACTTAAATTTAATAGTTTTTCCTCTTCTTGTAAGAAATTTCTATATGTAAACAGAAATGTCGAAAGTAGAGTAAGCATTTAAAAAAAAATAAAAGTGCGTGTAACTTAATGTCTAAAATTTGTTTCAATGGTATAGGCTTTTAACTGAGAAGTCATCTTCTAAGTATTAAAGCTGCTGTAGCCTTCTGGAAAGACTTTAGTAATAGATTAAATTCATTACTAATTTCATTTTATGCTAAATTTAATGGAAGTTTTCTACCGTCCTAAATCGAGGAAATTTTCTCCTAATCTCGCTTAAGTATATAAAATGCCTTTAAAAGCTTTCTGTGTAATGGAAACAAGAAATTTCCCATTTGTTTCGAGTAATCTATGTTAGCAATCGAAGTTTAAAGCTATGATCCCAAAGAAGTGTATTGTTGTAGAATTTATTAATGAGAATGCACGACTAAAGTTAATGGAAGAAAGAAGAAGCTTAGGCGGAGAACAAACTTACGTTCGAGATCTAAGCATCATTTCAGATAAACGTGCAGATGGAATTAATGACTTTAGTCATGATAGTGCCAATCGATTTAAGAATTTCTGAAAAGTTTTAAAGAAATTCATATACTTACTGAAAGAATGATTTGTCGGTAAAATCATTTAATTAATGAATTTTATTATTCCCCTAAATGAACTTGAGTAGAAAATAGAGGGCAATTCACTGATTATCTGGTGATCAGTGAAAAGGATTTATTTTTATGGAACTTAATTTTCACGCGTAAAATCAAAAAGTCTTATATAACATCAGCGGGAATCTCGTTAAGGAGAGGGCCAATCCCCTTGTGGACCTCTGACTACCATTTAACAGACTCCAGGAGTCCATGGACCTCAGTTTCTTAATCAGTGTTCCATAGAATCAAGTGATATAATTATGGTATTTGCCACAAAATATATCACTTTAGCAATTAACCCCTTCCGCTCCAGGCAAGGCGTAGCTGTACGGTCCAGGATACCAGATTAGCTAGATGAATATATAGACCTGTAGAGATATTTATTTATCATTATGATTGAATATGGTAAGCAGTATGGTGTAATAGGGGTAATTTAACATTACATAGCCAAGTATTTCAATTTCATAAGTAAATATAAGTTATATAGTATAATCTCATTTGTGCTTTGCAGTGAAATGTTCAATGCTACAAAATGCTGGATTTCCCGGGCAGCCTGTGCACATTTTCCTACTGTCCTTACGAATTTTAGTTTCGGCACAAACAATGCATTTCTTTTGTGGCCGTTTTTTCTTTTCTGTTGGTGGAATTGGCACCAAACAATGTTTGATCGTTCTTGAAGTCTTAAATCACAAGCAACCAAAGCCTACACAATGCACAAAACAACTTCGAACTACCGTTGGCTAGAATTACTAGCGCCATTTAATTGCAACGCGAAAAATCATATCCCAGACTACCAGCTGATAGATATCATATCCCTGTTCTGCTACCACAATAATGCTTTTGTCCGGTAGGTGATTTGACCATGGACGTACGCACCATGGTATTAATGCCCATGAACATCAAAACGCACGCACGCACGCACGTCCCTGGTGCGGAAGGGGTTAATATAGAATAGTTAATAAAGTGAGATTTTCACAAACAGCTCTTAGAAAGACACAAATTTCTATATCAGGAGGCAAGTAGGATGGCTGTTTGAATACTGAAAATCTGAAGTTCACATGTTATTTTTAAGTCAGAACAGAAGCTAAAACAGAAGATGTTGTTTACGAATGCCAGGCATTTGGCCTCTAAGCCATTAGCTCATGAGCCTCCTGATATTTATTATCAAAAAGCGCATGAAGGCGGCAAAGACATGTAGTACATTTAGCGTTATCCAGGGTTCACCACGGGGAGGCGTACTACATTGAACCCCCTAAAATAGAAGACAAAAGTCAGAAAGATAATTCTATGCTTGGGAATTACAAAAGGAAAAAGATGTTTCTCATAACTAATAATTAACATTTTGTAATTGTGGCAAGTTCTGAGGTAGACTTGTAAAGTTTTCAAATATAAGTTAGTTGTTTGTGAATGTGTTCTTGGAAACTGTAATGGCTGATATATTCTCTCATGTAACAAGCGATTTAAGGTTTATACACAGTCATGAATACATAGTAAAAAGCATGGTTTTATTCAAATGACATAAAATCGATCAAATTTATTAAATGCATTAAATATCTCAATAAAGGCTAAAATGAACTACGAACACTCTATGAACTCTGATTATAGATAACAAACGATCAAAAAAATGTTCACCAGTTTAAAAAAATAATCGTAAGGATATTCTTGCAGTCAAATGAAAATATAAATAGATAACCAAAACTTAAATATTAATTGGTAAGTAAAGAATGAAGATATTATAAATAAAAACGTATAAATAAATCCTTATATGTCGTTTTTCAATTCATCATGATCTATCGTAAACTTATTTTAAAGGTATTATTTTGCTTGCAAGCACATCAAATTTACAAAAAGAAACTGTAGCGTAGTAAGTACTGATAAGCCGAATAATTATTTCATTCTAAAAATTAAAAAAAAAATCGGATTATACAAAATAATGTTACATAATTTAAAAAAAAAATCTACAGAAGCCAAAGTTCTGTCTCTAGAAGTATGCTTAATTGATTTCTGTCTCTTTTGCCGAGGATAAAAGATATTATTGTGATAAATACCAGTCAGAAGCATTATGTGAAATGTCTGCTCACGATAATTGATTATCAGTTATCACGAGTAGTAATAGCCTCTAAATACTAAAGACTTAAGGCAGCTCAGGACAGGCGTTCAAACTTTTTTTCAACCTTCCTCAAGTGGTTTTATTCTTAGTCGATTACAACATTACACAGTCGATTACAACATTACAGAAATCAACCTTGGAGAAAGTTAGAGATCTGTATCTTCCGCGGCTTTGCCGCCTGGCATATTAGAATTTCCTTTGTCTTCTGAAAGTGAAGACTTATACAATATTGTCATTCACCTCATTGGGAATTACTTTTCCACCGTGATTCTCTTGGCTTCCTACCATGACCCTTCCACTTGGCAGACGGGGCTAAAAGTCCACCACGTTTTCGAGAGCAATTAAAAAGAAATCGCAGTTCATCCAACCAGAGTGCAATGGAAAGATCATCGAACGAAGCCTTTCTTCTTTAGAGCTACTTATATCTCGTCCCCTACTTCCGTGGAAGTGTCAAGATTGATGTTTCAACCCAGAAATGTCAAGCATGTTTTCGTATCTCGGAGTTAGCGAGATGAAAAATATCTTCTAAGACTGACGATGCTTATCTAAATACAGCACTAAAATTAATGAACAGATGTTAATTTGGTTTGTCACATTTTTTTGACAGTTTGCAATGACAGTTAAAATTAGCCATCGTGCACTATTAACACACTTCCGACAACTATTTATGATTTTATGATTAATCTTTGATAATCTTTATGTTACGTTTAACACGTATTCTAAGCTTAATTTTCTTATAGATCACATAGCAATAATTGGAGCATTGCAAAGTAGCTTACCTTTGCAGATGGTTAAAATTCCATAGCCATATATCTTCATTAATCACATCACTCGAGGGTAGTGTTTGCATAATTCAATTAGGCAGTATTTCTCGTTTATCTCACTCGTTTATCACTCATGTCGCAAATCCTTAGTATTGAGAAGCTATTACCATTCATAATAACTGATAACCAGTTATCATGAATGATAACTGATAACCAATTATTGTTTTTTAAGAAGACAATCCGTATTTCACATCTACTTACATGTTTGTTAGTGAGTGCCTGCATACAGACGTGAAAGAGAGAGACAAGTAAAATAGTTTAAATTAAGCATTAATTTCTGAAGAGGAATTTAATAATGGTTGGCGGTTAATATACATGAATGAAAATTTTTGAGATATACACAAACTTTTCATTGGCTTTTGAGTATTTTAAAACAAATGTGAAATCATTATATGAATCATTTGAAGTACTTACTATCTGAACATTTTCCGATTTTTTTTCCCAAGTCAGAGTTTGAAGTAAAATTTAAAGAAGTTGTCTGAAAATGCGTTGAAAGTTCAAATGTAGACATTCTACTGTAAAGTTGCAAATTTAGCCAAAAATGAATGTTGTATGACATTCGATAAACTTTTGTAACAACTTTAGTTTCAGGACATTATCAAAAGGTATACAAAAGACTGACACTAAAGAATTTTTCAACATTAATTTTTTTTATGAAGTTTTGGAATAGCTATGCTCTTAAAATTACTTCACCACAAATTAAGTAACCAGAAATAAAATTTTAGGTATAAAACAGCTGATTTGGGAATTAATACGAGGAATTCAAAAGGAGTAATGTAAAAATGTTCGCAAAGAACAGTTGTAGTACTTTTACATGACATTCAGTAATAAACTTTTTTTTTCAATGCATGTCACGAGTAAAATTTTTCCCGTTTGAATTTTATCTAATCATAAACTTTTTAAAATTTTTGAAAGACCTTAGTTCAATTTGACAATACTTGACACAATTTTGTCTTTACCATCTTAAGTGCCAAGAGAATGCATTTAGTAACAGTATATTTCAGATTTCAATTTGCTTTTATAAAATAGGATTACAAAGTATATTTTATAATTAGAACAAACACCATTATTTATTTGAATCCTCAAACCCCACAGAAAAGGTCTTACGGCATACAATGCAACAGTTGACTTTTCTGCTTATTACTTAATGACATCTGGCAGAGTGCCTTCATTATTCAATGTGAGCTAATAAAGAGTGTGAAATCTGTTGATACAAAGATATCTCTCTTTTTGCATCGTTAATTTCGTAATATTTTCCCACAAATCGGATATTTTCGTCCCCTCTCTCCTAATTCAAAATGTAGATGGAAAGAACTTGCCTAAGAGTGCACAGCTAATGACTTTTAGAGGATGCCAAGAATCTAGAGTCAACGAGAAAATTCTGCTTGTGTTGTGTCTGATGTTTTGGATTGCAGTGTTTTTGTGGCAATAGTTCAAATTTTGTTTGTTCCCTATCTTTCCCTTTTTTTACATCATTAGCAATCAATATTGAAAGACTTTTAAGGTTGTTTCGGCCGTGTTTTATCTATTTAGAAGGGGGGGGGAGCAATACATTTTTCTGTCACACAATCAAACAGTCGAGTCGTAATCCACCTTGTAGGCATTTAAGATTTTTGCAACCTCTTTTCAAATAGGAGAGAAAATTTAAGGAAATCTGAAGTGAAATCGAATAAAATAATTCTATTGAAAGAAAAAAATCATTGAACAGAAATATGAAACCTGAATTCAACTGTAGTAACCTCTTATTATTTTTTTTATAATGATGTTGTATTTACAAAATAAACAAAGAGCTTTAGTTTAATACTTGTAAACAGCGTGAAGATATCCGAGAAAAAAGGATATATTTTGTATTTTATTTAGAACTGTTATCCTTTTTTTTTGGGGGGGGGGGGGATATTCAAGAGTGCAGACGCTTCTCCTGGGGACATTCGGACATACACACTACGAGTTTGGTCTGCTACTTTATTACGGGAGTAGATAGTAGGTGAGCCAAACTTGTTCCTTAATAGAAGACAGCCCAGCGATATCCATTAGGTCGAAACTAAGCCAGAAACATATCAATATAATAATTATTGAAAATTTCTTTTTCTGACCACTAAGAAATTTATATTCTGATCGCTATGCAATTTAAATCAACTGTAATATTGTTTGTATATCTTTTTACCCCCTATATACGATAAGACTGTAGACCCCATGGTCAACAATTCATTTTAATTCGGAAGCAGCAGGTGGAAAAAGGCAGAGAGAGAGGCTAAAATTCTATAATTCTTTTCAAATTAACTAAGCTTATCTGATAAAAGTTCTTAATTAGAGTAACGTATATTAATTAATTTGCATTTTATATTTGATGTATTTTTAAGGTATGAAATCAATTAAAAACGGGGAAAACTCTAGTAATAATCAGAATAAGATTAGTGTTTAAAATGAAATTTACATTATGATTATCAGAGAGAGGCCTATTGTATGGATCTAGAATTTTTTTTTTTCGAGGGAAAGTCAGTTTTTTTCTTTAGAATTTGTCGCGATTCCAGACAAATTCTAAAGAAAACATTGTTTTTAATACATTTAATTTGGCCAAGCAAAAAATTCTACCATCGTAAACCTATAGAATTATTGTTGAAAGCAGCGTTTCCCAACATATTTTGAGTCACAAATTTCTTCTCTAGTAATCAACTAACCTGCGACTCTCGCCTTTAATATAGAAATTACTATTAATAAGCTATTTAACAGGTTAGGGAAAACACTTTTAAATTTAGTTTTTTGAACATAATTTAAACTTTATATCTAACTAATCTGTGTATCAAATAATTAAAATAATTTAAATTGCTCCATTAGTAGGAATATAGTGGGTTCAATATTTTATAAAAAACATCCTTGACCAATCCTCCGTTCAACTCAAAATCCAGTTTTCCAATCGGTAGTATATTATTGCAATGAAGCCATACTGAAATAAATAAAATCTCTGAAAACTTTCTTGGCGAAATTTATTATTGATATTATAAAATGTAAAAAATAACTGCGATTGCTTTCTAGAAAACAGTTCGCGACCTTCTTGGTAGTCAGCATCCTTTTGGTTCAAAATCGGTGGTTTAAATGTATTGCACTTCTCTTGTGGCAGTGGTTGCGTAGCATTTCCTTCCCTTTCAATAACTCCAAGCATCTGGCAGATAGCTTGGAGAAAAAGGAAGCGATGCATTAGCAAAAGAATTTCTTCCTTTTGCTCTGTTTCCTCCAGTTTAATAAGAGATTTTAACTCTGGATAGAAATTATATTTTTAAGCCTTATAACTATGCCGAAGAAAAAAAGTATCATACAAATATCTAACTGAAAGCGAAGAGAAATTCCTTTCGGTTAAACCCACAGATGCACAATATTTTTTTCTAGCAGGTCTACTAAAATAGACAAGGCTTTTCTACGATAGGTGGAACGAATAGCTAAAAATCTGAGGGGATAGTCAATATCTCTTACATAATTTCAAGACTAGCACGTGTAATACAAACGGGAAAGTTACAAAATTCATCCAACTGCATTAAATATAAATTAATTAATTCTCGTATAGCACTAATATTATTTTTGTAATGAATACAAACAAAGGAAGTTACTTAAAATCTATCTATACTTCTAAAGATATTGATTTATTTGCAAAAACACCTCTAATATTATGCGATCTGGAAATTTTACAAACATTTCTTTGTTAACATATAAATAGATGCCAGGCAGATGTTTAAAAGTAAGAACAAACGGGTCTTGACGATGCTTAATTCTCCCTAACCACTTTTGTTTATTTTGTTTCTTTTTACATCAGACAAAGTATAAACAAGTCTTGGCTTTGAATATTGACTTTGAAAAGAACGTAGCATCCTGCGCATTTAATTAACTACAGTCTATCTAAATTGAATTTTAAAATATCCATTTATTCTTCTCAAAAAGCTTTCAGTTTAAGTATAATATTTTACAGGAATGATTCAATGATGAAACTGACATATCAACAATGACAAAAGTGTCGTTTCGAATCAAGACGACATATTCATATGTTTAAGACTGTTTACCTGAACTACACCTGTGAAATAACAAAGATACTATTAAAAATAAAAAAACAACAGATATGAAATATGAATAAAATATAATTTCTATAAGTTGCTTTAAGTACCGAAATTAAACAGATGTCCTTAAAACAAGAAAGAAGTTATGAGATCTAGTTTAATCTAAGTTTAATTCTTTAGTAGAGGAAAAAAGTTTGTTGGGAATATTTACAGGATAATCAATAGGATTATAAACAATAAGGGCAACAAATATTGCGATACTATAACAAGAAAGACAGAGAGTAAATTACCACAAATTTTAATAATTTAGTTGGGCTTATCCATTAGGTTATTGTAATGTAGAAACTCGTTGGAACACAGAGAAATTGATCTAAAGTTTAACACAAGAGCATTAAAATTTATTTATTAATATAATAGTTATTTTTCCTTTTCTTAAAACAAATTATTTGCAGAATGTTAGTTTGGCAACAATAAAACGCAGCATGTTTTAAAGCCTTCTTAAAATAGTTGGGAAAAAAAGAAGAAAAAGAAAACTGTTTAGATTGGGCCAAAATGTTATATAAATTTCGTTGTTTATATAGTTCACTGTCAATGACACATTCAAATGTAAGTTGTGCTGAACACTATGTGGAATATATTGTTCCTTGGTGTCTCAATAGAATGAAATGCTATCGATTTTCTATAAGGGAATTGAAACAACTTTATCGAAAAAAAGTTGATACCTAGAATTTTTAACACAAAGTATACCCTAAACAAGCGAAACCTAAAGTATATCCTAGACAAGCGAAAACTATAAAGGATCTCAATTACTAATTAAAAAAATAACCGTCCTGTCACCAGATGTACTTTTTCGATTCAAAACCTTTTTAAAAAAATCTGTCTCAGTATTCTTCTAGAAATAAGGAGAATTGACTAGGTACAACGGCAAGAAATTAGTCAGACACTGAACTGCGACCTACCTGTAGAACTGTATCCACCGACAAATAAAGCGTCTTTGCTCTTCAACACTAGTTTCTAAACTGAGGAGATCTTCCTCCGAGATCTCAGAATAAGTTAAGGTGTTACGTCACCAGCACATGACACAAACTGCTGTTACCTGCGTTGCGGCTTTTTATTTGTGATGGGGTTTGTTTCTCAGCCCCTTCACTACGTGGTAACAACCACAGACTTCTTTGGAATCTACGTCATCTGATTCACGTAAGAACTGAAAAGGCATCAATGAAATGTCGCAGTTGAAAGGTGTAGCATTTTCTCGAATAAAATAACGGGGTTCAGGTCTCCCCGCCTACGGATATCAGAAAGGTGACTAGGTGTATGCCTATTTATTGCTGCGAAGAAATGTTGAATAAATATTGTCTTACATTTCTTGCTGTCGATTTTTAGAAACTTTGTAGGTTAGTCTACTAGTCAACTTAACTTCCTGTTATTTTAGAAACTTTTTTCTTCCTTTCTGTGCACCCTGAACTGGGGTAACTTTGGCCTTTGCGGGTGACTTTGGCCCAACAAACTTATTATAATAAACCTATATACCTATATAGTTATTAAACCAATTATATTTAACCCACATATTGGCCGTTGCAATAAATAATTTATAATCACTGTCCTGTCACTCTCCTTTGTCTAGATACAGCACATACAATCCTTTTTCGTTGTTCCAAAGTTACCCCAGTTGACGGTATGTTTGGTAATGAAGAACTAGAACTGCAAGAGATCCTTCCATGATGTTTTTGAAAAAAAATTATGTTATTTACAAATGCCAGTTACAGAAATTCTTTAACGGGAATACATTATAATACTTTAGTTTATTTTACGTTTATGTGAAGATTATATGGAAAATCCATGTTATTTCTTTTTCACCCATCTATTCCTCTCTATTTACATTTCACATACAATTAAGGGGGATAAAGTACTAAAATGTGTACAATGCTCGTTGCTGTAACCATGGATTTCAGAGCAAACGCAATTAAAGCCGCATGTGGGCAGCTTTGTTGAAGTTTCAGCATTCGGGCACGAATCCATAAGTTGTTGCTTATTGTTTCTGGAATATTCTGAAGTTTTACTTCGCAATAGACGGAAAAAACTATGTAATAGTACAAAGCATACGTTTACAAAGAAGGCATCTGAACGCGCAATTCGGAAAAAATAATCCAGTCGTGTTTTTTATGTTTAACAAGCTAGTCAAAGTCCCTTCATCCCAACTTTACGATGCAATATTCGACCTAAACAGTCTCTACAAGCTATTTAATAAATAGCATTGCATATAAGCTATTGAAGAAGGATCTTTTTTCATAATATTTCAACTGCTACTTCTGTCACAGGTAAAAATGAGTATTGCTTATATTTTTATAAAATAATTTTACTAATCAGCTATCTTTCGCGGTACTTATCGCGTATTTGTTTCACGTTCCCTCTTTATCCACGGGGGGGGGATGTAATCGCTTCGGAAACACCGTTGACTCTCAAAATTAAAGCCTCTCAAGCATAGATTAAGTTTTATTTAACTTCAAAAAGCAAAATTTGTACTTGTATTCTTAGGGCATAATTTGTTTTTATAAATATCTTAAGTTACTTTGTAACATACAAGTAAAAATCTATCCATTTTATTTCTATGAAGCCAAATTTATAATTTATTGTGCAACTATTAGTCGCTGATTTCCAACACTCTGATATGTTGGGTATAAACCGAGGATGGGAATACCCTTGATGTTTCAACAATCCAAATCGAAACCAATTGAATATCAAATGCTTTCTAGTTTGATATCAATCACAGAAGATTTCTATACTAACTGTAAAAAAATTCCTCGATGATTTTAACGAGATATCGATTAATAGGTCTGTAAGTATTAATAACTTTCATTTAAAGAATCCTATAATCTTCAGCCATAAGTTAAGTGTTTGAAATAAAGCTGCTAGGAAGAGAGGCATAAATAACCGGATACAATTTTACTAATGACTTTTTTTGCGTTTTCGTATTACTCTGAAGTAAAAATTTCGATTTTGGTATTTGTCAATAGCTTATAGAATCCTATTAACATTTCCTTTAACTGTCGTGACTGAAAAAAAAAATCTATATGATAATTTAAAATAATTATTACTGTTGCAGGAAGAATGTCAAAGCTATCTCTTTTATACACAGAAAAGAACTATCGAAAGAATTAGGCTAATTGTTTATTGTAACAATTCTAATTTCTAAAATTATGTTTACAAAAGCACCTACCTGATAATGAGTGTGAGTGTCTCGTGCCGCCCATAAAAGCTTGGTGGTCCGCATGCGGCACACGGGCCGTAGCTTGAGTATCCCTGTATTAGGGCGTACTGTACGATCTGCTGGCTATCAAGCTTGCTCCCTGATTTGAAGCAGCCGTCAGATATTTCAAGATTTATATGAAAATCTGTTTCTTGTCTATTGTCCTGAAAACGTCAGGCAGATCTCTTCTTATCTCGAGTATTTACTAACCATGTAAGATCACAGGTTTTATACAGGCTCAGCTTTATTTTGCCAGGTAATCTAATCTACATTTGCAATGATATTTTTGTTTGTGCGATTTACAAATGCAGCTTTTCACCTGCTCCTTCATTCCTACTTTGAACGGCCAATGCTACGATCACGGTCTATATCTAATCGTGATTTTTCCTACAGTTTCTTGTGTAATGAACTTCGTTAGTCTTTGTATTTCCCATCGCTTTCCCTTTTAACACATTAATGGCCACGGTAAAGGGAGAGCACATTTTCATAAAAATATTCTGCGGTATCAATAATTCGGCTACCACATGTCTAAAAACAGCGCAGAATAATGATGATGGCTATGATATTGAATAAAAACATCTACAAATTAAATCCTTCAAAACCCGTGTTATACAGCTGAGTCATGATTGAATGTTTTGATGAAAGTTAAAAAAAGTTCTCCAAAAAAATTGGATGTTGTTATGTGAATCAAGAGTGAAAAATTATTACAAATTTACATAAAACTATTTCAGACTTTTAATTCTAATACAATAAAATATGTAATAGATACAAATTAAATCCTTCAAAACATGTGTTACAGCTAGTCATTATTGAATGTTTCGATGAAAGTTAAAAGAAAGTACTCTAAAAAAAATTGGATCTTATTATGTGAATCAAGGGTGAAAAATTATTAGGAATTTACATAAAACTATTTCAGGCGTTTAATTCTAATACAATAAAAAATGTAATAGATACAAATTAAATCCTTCAAAGCACGTGTTATAGCTGAGTCATGATTGAATGTTTTGATGAAAGTTAAAAAACTACTCTAAAAAAATTGCATCTTATTGTGGTGATGATAAATTACAGTAAATTCAAATCATTAATATAATAGTAAACAATTAATTTTTAGTAACGGTTGTGCTTTGTTTTTAATCAATTTATTAAGCCTCTCCTAAATATACTTGATGCTTAAACTTGTGGTAATCAAATATTCATTTATTTGATTAATGTCATCGCATTTGGAGAATCGTACGCAACTTTCTCGAAATGTTTTGACATTATGAAGAATTAAATTGAAGGAGATCATCACGGGTTTTGATTCATTGTTCAAATTTTTATTATTTAATTAATCTTATTTATAAACCTTGTAAGTGGCTGGTTCGTATTATAGGCTGGTGAATTTTACTTCAAAGGTTGAAGAAATTTAGATAAATAGTAAAAGTTTTTGATATATTCCTTGATTTTCTTTCTTTCCAAAAAAACTGAATCTGTGCTTGGTAACAAGCTCTTATCGCTACCCTGTGCTGGTCTCTGTCTGTAACCCGATACATCCTCTGCGCGCCATTTTCGAGCGGGGGAGAACTCCGCAGAAAAGACAGGAGAACGGAATGCAATATAATGGAATGAAATGTTAATAAATTTGTTATTTTTAGTCTGTAATGTTGTGTCATGTCTAGTCTTGCTTTTGAGTTAAATTTTCTAGTTTTCAGCTTTAGGTTTTTATTTCAGTAGAGTTGAATTTTTTAAGTTTTCTTTTAGGAGAGTGAATTTATTTTTAGGTGTACTCCAATGATAGAGAGGTAATTTTATTTGATTTAATTGCATTTTTCTTTTTGGCTCATAATCACCACAGTAATGCAACAGTAAGTCGAACCTAGGGTAAACTTTATTTATATTTATAGGTTATTGCATTTAATAAAAACACAACGCAACTCTTTTCCATCTACATAAATGTACTAACCACTATTGATAATATTGTACTTAAATTTGATTGAAACCTAGTATTACTTGTAAATTGATTTTAATGATTGTTAAGATTTATCCTACCTTTAATTTGTAATTATTAAAATAATTTTATTTACCCCATGCACAGAAAAATCGACCCCACATTATGATGGGAATCAAAGAGGAAAAATTATTAGGAATTTACATAAAACTATTTCAGGCGTTTAATTCTAATACAATAAAAAATGTAATAGATACAAATTAAATCCTTCAAAGCACGTGTTGAGTCATGATTGAATGTTTTGATGAAAGTTAAAAAACTACTCTAAAAAAACTGCATCTTATCATGGGAATCAAGGAAGAAAAATTATTAAGAATTTACATAAAACTATTTCAGGCTTTTAATTCTAATACAATAAAAATGTAATAGATACAAATTAAATCTTTCAAAGCACCTGTTATAACTGAGTTATGATTGAATGTTTTCATGAAAGTTAAAAAATAGTACTTTAAAAAAATTGGTTCTTATGTGAATCAAGGGTGAAAAATTATTAGGAATTTATATAAAACTATTTCAGACGTTTAATTCTAATACAATAAAAAATGTAATAGATAGGTTGGAGCAAACAAGATCTAGAAAACAGGTAAGAGTGCCACTACAATTTTTCTACAGTTGCTCCTCACTAGCGATGAGGTTTCGACCTGTCATAAGTTTGAAATACTGTCGAGAATGAATTTTATGTACCTAACTTACAGATTTGACACCACAGCTAGGTCTAAATAAGCTTAAACGTGTATAAAATACTCAAATTAGCCTCACAGAGCTTTCTGTTTGACGAGGCTGTATGTTAGATGTTAGAAATCATCTAACATAAAGTTCCTTTTTCAACCCTTCAGCTGCGAGCGAGTTTCATATTTTTCCGTACAAAATTCCAGGAGAAATTTATGTCTTAAACATGTTTATACTAATGTGACTTTTAAAGCAATCAAAATAAGCAGAGAAACGAAATATTTTATTTATCTATTAACTTAATACTTGCGAGAAGTGCTTTTGCATAACTGAATTTATTTGCTTGTGGAATAATTTAGAATATATAATATTTTCTAAAAAAAAAGAATTATTTAGAATGATACACATTTCTTAGAAGCAGTATTACCTAGAAGAACAGTTGGTGAAAAAACGTCTACCTATATTCAAATAATAATAAAATTCATTCCACTTGTTAATAACGTTTCGCGTTGTTGAGGTAACTGATTCGGTTAGGCCTCCTGATAAAGAGACCAGTAGGTTTCCTCGTTATATGGTTTAGTTTTTGTATGTTCTACTAGCTGAAAACCCGCACTTCTCCACGGAGTACATTCAATTTAAATACAACGGTCAATGTATGCAATTAATGCCAAATATATATATATATATATATATATCTATATCTATATATATATATATATATATATTTACAATAAATACGACGATCAATGTATACAATTGATGTAAAAAATATATATATTTATAAAAAAAATCGTAAGGGATATTTTTATAGTCAAAATTATGTAGAAGAAAATATTCAAATTAAATCTAATAGGACATACTAAAGAATATAGTACAGTTTGAGGAACATATCTTTTACCGTATTTCAATACTTTTTTGGATAACGTCCAATCGTCTGCCGCATTAGCAAGAAATTTTTTTTTTGTTGTCTATTTTGTTGTTAGGCACGTGACGATAAATTTATTTAAAGTACCAAAAAAAGAAATTACGTGACTAGCATTTAATAAATTAAATTCTAAAAATGAAACTTTAAAAATTCACCAAAAATCAGAAAATAGAGGAAAAGATTCGAAAAAGACTTCATTTTAAAGGAATTTTTATGATCTTTCTCGTGATATAAATTTTATAACCCTCAAATTATTATTTTAAATGCAAAATTAAAAAAGTTACTAAAACAGCTTAAAAATTTAATTAAAAAAAATCTAAGAAGAATTTTTCAAAAATCTTTCTTAGTGCACCCCTACACTATAAGAAGAATGTCCATGCAAAATTTCAGCCCTTTAGGTCCAGCGGTTTGGTCTGTGCGTTGTATGTCAGTCAGTCAATCAGTCAGTCAGTTACGGACCTGTTTGATATATATAAATTACTGTTATAGAATCTTGCATTTATGGTGCATTTAGCTCCAAGTGCAGGATTTCTGTTTATTTCGTTTTGCTGTCAATGCCTACTTCATGTTATATACTATCTTATTTTTCTGCTGCATTATTTACACTTTACTAGTTATAGTTATCTGTTTTTTTTCAGTATGAGGATTTGTTGCTACTGCACAATCTTTTATTGAAACGTTTTGAAGTGATTTAGCGCTAAGTGAAGTTTTTATGTTAATTTCGTTCGGCTGTCTGGGCCATCTTCATGTTATATACTATCTTATTTTTCTGCTGCATTATTTACAATTTACTAGTTATAGTTGTCTGTTTTTTTCAGTATGAGGATTTGTTGCTACTGCGCAATCTTTTATTGAAACGTTTTGAAGTGATTTATCGCTAAGTGCTGTTTTTATGTTAATTTCGTTCGGCTGTCTGGGCCATCTTCATGTTATATACTATCTTATTTTTCTGATGCATTATTTACAATTTACTGGTTATAGTTTTTTATTTTCAGTATGAGGATTTGTTGCTACTGCGCAATCTTTTATTGAAACGTTTTGAAGTGATTTATCGCTAAGTGCTGTTTTTATGTTAATTTCGTTCGGCTGTCTGGGCCATCTTCATGTTATATACTATCTTATTTTTCTGATGCATTATTTACAATTTACTGGTTATAGTTTTTTATTTTCAGTATGAGGATTTGTTGCTACTGCGCAATCTTTTATTGAAACGTTTTGAAGTGATTTATCGCTAAGTGCTGTTTTTATGTTAATTTCGTTCGGCTGTCTGGGCCATCTTCATGTTATATACTATCTTATTTTTCTGATGCATTATTTACAATTTACTGGTTATAGTTTTTTATTTTCAGTATGAGGATTTGTTGCTACTGCGCAATCTTTTACTGAAACGTTTTGAAGTGATTTAGCGCTAAGTGCTGTTTTTATGTTAATTTCGTTCGGCTGTCTGGGCCATCTTCATGTTATATACTATCTTATTTTTCTGATGCATTATTTACAATTTACTGGTTATAGTTTTTTATTTTCAGTATGAGGATTTGTTGCTACTGCGCAATCTTTTATTGAAACGTTTTGAAGTGATTTATCGCTAAGTGCTGTTTTTATGTTAATTTCGTTCGGCTGTCTGGGCCATCTTCATGTTATATACTATCTTATTTTTCTGATGCATTATTTACAATTTACTGGTTATAGTTTTTTATTTTCAGTATGAGGATTTGTTGCTACTGCGCAATCTTTTACTGAAACGTTTTGAAGTGATTTAGCGCTAAGTGCTGTTTGTATGTTAATTTCGTTCGGCTGTCTGGGCCATCTTCATGTTATATACTATCTTATTTTTCTGATGCATTATTTACAATTTACTAGTTATACATTTTTTTTTTCAGTATGAGGATTTGTTGCTACTGCGCAATCTTTTATTGAAACGTTTTGAAGTGATTTAGCGCTAAGTGCAATTTTTCTGTTAATTTCATTCGTCTGTCTGGGTCTTCTTCCTGTAATATACTACCTTATTTTTCTGTTGAATTATTTACAATGTACTCAGTTATAGTTATTTAGAATGATAAACATTTTTTAGAAGCAATACTCCCTTGAAGCAAAGTTGGTGAAATAACGTCTACCTATATTCAAATACATAATAAAATCCATTCGACTGGGAAATAACATTTCGCGTCGTTCAGATATTCTAAAAATTCAGTGCAATGCGATAACAGTGTGCCCCGCCAAAATCCACAGAAAAGTAGGCCGCAATTTTGGCTGGAGGGTTATGGCTGCTGTGTACTGACCCTATTGGATTCGCTCATCTCAGTATTAAGCTATGGAGAAAATTCTGTCCAAGGATTGTTGACTCGGATTTAAAGATTTACAAAAAAAATTGTACTCCGTAATAGGAAAAGAAATTTTACACCTTGAGGCATTTTTCATTTAAAAAAATTCAAATATTTTAAAATTTAAGTTATTTGGGGAAAAAAATCTGGTAGTGTGTTTTAAACGTTGATAAATTCCTTTTGGGGACGAAATTGATAAAATGAATTCTGTTGCAAGGGGCAGAAAAAGTTCAGGTTATCTAAAAATACCATTGTTACAGGATTATCAGCATTTATGTAGATGTAAATACGAGAAGTAGACACATTTTCTCCATAGGTTAACATTGAGGAAAGCGAATCCAATAGGGTTAGTACACATCAGCCTTACTTAAGGGATGAATATGTCATCCGATTTATTAAATACTGTACCGAGGTGAGAAATAGAATGGTCTTACAGTGTGACAATTATTGACCTATATGAAAAAAAAAAAAACTTCATAACTTTTGAACCATTGGCGAGATTCAGCGAAAACTTGATTGTTGAATACAGGGCATGTTGGGATTTTTTTTTGAACAGGCGCACTCGTATTGTTGTTGTTGTTGTTGTTGTTGTTGTTGTTCATTTTTCGTTTAAAATGTCGAAATACAGCGTTTCTGAACGTATATCCATCGTCAAGGCCTACAATTCAACCAATAACAGCTCGATTGTGGCTCGAAGGAAATCATTGGTCCAATATTCATTGAAGGCACAGTAATTGCTGAACGATAATCTTCGAAAATGATCTCATCCCTATTATCCAAAGTGACCCAGATTTCGAAAAGATGGGGTTCATGCAGGACGGAGCACAACCCCATTGTACCAATAGAATGTTTGAAGTTCTGGAAGAGCACTTCGGAGAGCGCATTCTGGCTTTGCGGTACCCAGAGGCTACTGGAATGGGAATCGCTTGGCCGCCATATTCTCCTGATCTCAACCCTAGTGACTCATTTTTGTGGGGCAATATTAAGGAGAAAGTTTGCGCAAATAACCCCGAAACCATCGCTGAGCTCAAAACAGCCATTCAGGAGGTCATGGAAAGCATTGATGTCTCGACACTTCAACGAGATTTGCAAAATTTTGCTCTTCGTCTGCGCCACATCATAGTCATTGATGGTACGCATATCGAACATGTCATAAACTAAATCCGATTACCTGTAGTTACTTTTCAAACTTGAATAAATTTTTTTAACTCAGTAGTTTTTTAAAATTTTATATTTTATTTCATATAGCTCAGTAATTGTCACCCTGTATATTCCTTCTTCCTTCGGCATTGTCTGACTGCCTAAAACTGCGGCTAGTTTCAGCTCTCCAGCGTAACTAAGGAGTATTATAATGCAAATGACTAATCCGAAGAATCCCATAATTTTAAATTAAAAGTACAAGTTCTACAGAAAGAATACCGCTTTCACACATTCGCAATATAAAACAATTGCAGATTGAACCATCATAACTCAAGGATCATTAAATGATCCTTGAGTTATGATTGTGGATTTATAACTAACTGATACAGAAGGTTTGAAAGCTTGCATATTATTTTACTAGCTAAATACCCGCGCTTCGCTACGGAGTACATTTAAATTAAATACAACGGTCAATGTATGCAATTAATGTCTATATATATATATATATATATATATATATATATATATATATATATATATATATATATATATATATATATATATAAATAAATAAATATTTCTTTTCCGAAACGCTTTAGTGCGGAAAAGTTGCCTATTGTAATAAGAAAAACGGCATAAAAAAATTAAAATCGGTTAACATCTTCCATTCGCGCATCGTACTTGAAGTTTATGAAAAATTGCAAAAAACATGATATTTTTGCAATTTTTTCTGTTAGTTAAAACTTTGAAAATTAACATACTTTAGCTTTTTATGCTTGTTGTATGGTTTAAATGACCTAAGTAAATTAAATTCTGATCATAAATCTAATTTTTTGTGTTCGCGCAACGTCTTTAAAAAAACAGAAATTTAGCAATTTTTCGCAATTTTCACTGTGCAACTCTTCGCTCGATTTGCTAGAACAAAACGACCCAGAACTCACCACGCGGAGATGGTTGCACGTCGAGTTCCACCCACAACCTACCCAACCAACAATCCAATTGTTGGGTGTGGTGTTTACATTATATTTACATCTATTTACAAAGATTTTCCATAGAGTAGGATTATTTGGCTTACTCTGTTTTTACTTTTTCTTTTTTATATCTATACATATTTATCGTCTGATATTTTTTAGAAATGATGCATAACAGATCTAGACTCTAGTATTGCTCGGATATAGCCATCTCTAGCTTCATGTCCACATACTTTATTCGAGGCCTTTGTCACAATTTTGACGCACCTCTCCACAGACTAGGTGTGACCGGGAAACTTTAGTATTTCTCTCATTGGCATAGTATCAGAATTGATGAATGATTTAATATCATCTTCATTTAGGTTCCGCACCATTGGAGGAGGATACACCACACAAGAATTCCAATTAATAATTTCAATGTAATCGGAAGCTTGAAAGTTTATCTTTGGTGGTAAGAAATTTCTATCAGTCTTCTTATTTGGGACTGTTTGTCTTGCTTTTAAGATCCTTCTGTAACCAAGCTCCCGAATATGTTCTCATCAACATATTCAGAATATGTTTCCTCAACAAGCATTGCCAACAGAACATTCTCTGGGTGCGTAAAGAATGCATTTCGTTGAATTACTGGATCGACAACTTGAAGTAATTCGTCGGATAAAAACCGTGATGTTTGGATTGCTTGTAAGACATGTTTTCGTCCGTCAATAAAATATTTGTTCTTTTTCATGGTAAACCACATAGCCATATATGATTTCAAGAAGAAGCCAACTATTTCTTTTAAGTTTCCGGATGGTTCTGATGAACTTATATAAAACCTAAGGACTCGGTTGGCCGCAGTTAGCCATCTGACATGGGACAAAGGACAGGGTCCCTATTTGCCAAGTCTTCTGGACATTGTCCCAAGGTGAATGCATTTGAAATGTCAAACAAATACTGTTGGTCTTTGCTCAACAAATTCCTGTCTATATCAGGAATCGAACAATCTATGGGTTCATAATGAACCACAAGGAGTTTTTCACAGCAAGTGAGCTGCTGCCCGATCCGCCCACTAAAAAAATTATGTCCTGTAGTTTGACCGTCAATATGTTGGAAAATGTGGCGAAAAGGAAACTCATTAAAATGCAGGAGGCATATGCACCACTGTAGCGGGCATCCTACATGATTTTCTAGTCGGTGGATGACACTGTTCTTCCATCCAGAGTTAGTTGCATTGCCATTACACCCTACTACTTGTAGTTTTTCTAGTGATATTGATAGTTCAGACAAACGAGAAATAATGCTTTGACTTATATCATTTGATAGACTCGAGGAAGGAGATACATGTTCAATATAAGTTGATCCAGGTTCCTGAATAAGAGAATAGTGTTCTTATTTCCCATTCCTGCGAAATTACTTGGCATTCTATTTTTCAACGATCAAAGTATCATCTTTTTGTCCGTCAAAGAAAAGACCCCAACTTTCCTCAGTAGGTGTGAATTGACTTCAACTGAGTTTAAACCAGTTCAACCTATTTCAAGTGAGTTCTGGTGCGTTTTGTTCTAACAAAACGAACGAAGAGTTGCACAGAGAAAATTGCAAAATATTGATAAATTTCTGTTTTTTCTAAGACGTTGCGCGAACGGAAAAAATTGATTATTGATCAGAATTTAATTTATTTAGGTTATTTAATCCATAAAACAAGCATAAAAAACTAAAGCAAGTTTATTTTAAAAGTTTTAACAAACAGAGAAAATTGCAAAAAAAAATCGTGATTTTTGCAATTTTTCATAAACTTCAAGTACGATGCGCGAATGGAAGATGTTAACCGATTTTAAATTTTTTTATGCCTTTTTTCTTCTTTTTACAATAGGCAACTTTTCCGCACTAAAGCGTTCCGAAAAAAAAATATTTATTTTTTTCGACCCACCCTAATATATATATATATATATATATATATACATATATATATATATATACATATATATATATATATATACATATATACATATATATATATATATACATATATATATATATATACATATATATATATATACATATATATATATACATATATACATATATATATATACTTATATACACACATATATATACATATATATATATATATATATATATATATATATATATATATATATATACATATATATATACATATATATATATACATATATATATACATATATATATATACATATATATATATACATATATATATATATATATATATATATGTATATGTATATGTATATATATATATATATATATATATATATATATATATATATACAAAATAATGTAAAAGAAAATATTCAAATTAAATACAACGGTTATTGTATGAAATTAATTTGTATGTTTAATATCTATAAAACATACTAATTTGAATTAAATTCTTAAAAAATTGCCATTTTAATTAGTTTAGTGGTTAAATTTTATCTTTTACTGTGTTTTAATATTTTTTTGTCAATTTATTTCGTTGTTATGCATGTGACGGAAAATTAATTTAAGTATCACAAAAAGAAAAAAACCACGTGATCAGCATTTAATAAATTAAATTCTAAAAACTAATCTTTAAAAATTCGCCAAAAATCAGAAAATGGAGGTACAGATTTGAAAAAGATTTCATTTTAAAGGAATTTTTACGATCTTTCTAGTGATGTCAACTTTATAACCCTCAAATTATTATTTCAAACTCAAACTTTAAAAAATGTTACAAAAAACAGCTTAAAAATTTAATTTAAAAAAAATCTAAGATGAATTTTTTAAAAATCGTCTTAGTGACCCCTACACTATAAGGTGAATCGTCATGCAAAATTTCAGCCCTTTAGATCCAGCGGTTTGGTCTTGCGCTATCTGTCAGCCTGTTACGGAACTGTTGTATAATATAATATATATATATATATAGTGGCTCCCAAAAGTGTTCGTACACTTACGATTTTCAATGAAGTAGGGGGTCTATCCATTAATTAAAATGAATACTTCAGAATGGGTATTAAATATTAAGATCTGTAATCTATTCTTAACAAAACTATATGGAATATTTTTAAAACATAGTAAAACTTTATTTTTAAGAAACCAATAATCAAAAAGTAACAAAAACTTTATATCCCATAAGTCATCGTACACTTGTAAAAAATCTCTACATATTAGTAAATATTCTAATTTTTCGTTAAATTAATATTTAGTAGGGTATCCTTTAGGATATCCTTTAGCATCCACAACAGCTTTTAAACGTCTGGGAATAGATTGCACTAGTTCTTTTGTAAGTTGTGCATCAATGTTCATCCATTCTTCCATTATAATTGTTTTTAGTTCGCTTTTCGTGTGAATGTCGTGTTTTCGTACTCGAACCTCCAGTTCTCTCCAAATATATTCTATTGGGTTTAAATCTGGCGATTGAGGTGGTGTTTTCAAAACTTGAGGACAATTATAGAGACACCAGAGGCGAACGTTGAGAGCCGTGTGCTTAGGATCGTTATCTTGATAAAAAAAACAAAGTTGATTCCAATACCCAAATTTTGGGCTGATAATTTTAAATTGTCTCTTAAAATATTTATATAAACAGCATGATTCTTTATGCCATCAATAAATACCAAATTACCTAGTCCTGATGCTGCCATGCACCCCCACACAAGGACACCTCCACCGCCATGCTTAACTGTTCCTACTAAGTTCTTGGGATTGAGTTCCTCATTTTTTCTTCTCCATACAATTATACTCCCATCGGAACCAAAAATGTTAAACTTGCTTCCATCGGCAAATAAGACATTATTCCAATACGTTTGGGGCTTATTTATCATTGATAGTGAGAGGGAAAGCCTGAGCTTTTTGTTTTTCTCACTCACAAAAATTTTTCTATGGGCAGAACGCCCATGCAATCCAGCTGCTCTGGAACTCGTCGAACAGTTTCAGGTGAAATTGAAGTTGGAAATGTTTCATTAAATTCTGCAGAAACATTTACAGCACTCAAACGTGGATTTTTCACAAATTTTCTAATTATAAATCTCTGATCACGTTTTATAACTTTTCCGGGCGACAATGATTTCGATTACATTCGATTACAATGTTTTCGATTCGATTTTCTTCTTTAAAGCGTTTTATCACATACTGCACAGTAGAATGGGATAAATTAAGTAATTTAGAAATATTACGAACTGATTTACCACTACTATGATGAAAAATAATCAATTCTCGAATGCTGTTAGTTGTTTCTTTACGACTACAACCCATTTTTAAATAATAAATAGAATATTACGGAGTAGGCAAGCAAAAATTGAAGTCAAACGATATTTTAAATGCCACCACAGTTCAAAAATAAAAATAAAGCGCCAGACGATAATTTTAATTATGAATTTATCCGAAAATATTTCAGTGTACGATGACTTTTGTGAGATAAAGTTTTTGTTACTTTTTGATTACTGGTTTCTTAAAAATGAAGTTTTACTATGTTTTCAAAATATTTCATGTACTTTTGTTAAGAATAGATTATAGATATTATTATTAAATACCCATTCTGAAATATTCATTTTAATTAATGGATAGACCCCTATTTCATTGAAAATCGTAAGTGTACGAACACTTTTGGGAGCCACTGTTTATAGATTATGGATTCAGATACTTCTATGCTCTGAAAACTCCAAAAATGAATAAATATAAGTAGAATATTTTTGTCAAACGGTGCGAATTCTGTATTTAACTGTCCGAACCTCAGGAAATTCGAAAGTCAACGACCGATCAAAGTCTTGAGTTGAGTCCCCCTTTTTTTTCTCTTTCGCAAGAGACAAGCACCGTGGCTAGATCACTATTGAGCAACGTTGCGTGCCAAAAGAAATACGCAGCGTCCCTTGGCCAGGTGCCATTCCACGCCTCGAGAGTTGCGCAATCACACTGCCAGCGTGGCAGTGGAGATTATCCAACAAAAATGACGCAAGATGCGTTGGCCATACACCATCCCGTCGCGTCTCCAAATGAGGTGACACAATTTTTTTTTTGTTTGTGGAGGGCGGGAGGAGTATATTCATAGGAAATGTCATATAGATAAAATTAGAGAAAATGAGGTTTTCTCCCATATATGCTGCTGGCAACGGAAATTGTCGGTCTGAGTTTTGGAAACTTAATTAGATTGTTATGGTTAACAGGCTATAAATAGGACTGCATGAAATCACGCTAGGTGTTGTTTCACGAGAGATAAACATGTTTTTAGCTTGATCTGTATCAACACGTATCTTTCAGGAATGTAGCTAATTGGAGTAAACTACGTGACACTTCATGCCATTGAAAGATGGGTAGTTTTAACACTGAACAATTTTTTTAAAAGTTTAACTTCGATCGATCGTTTCCCGAATCTGTCGTTCATATCATCCAGTCCCGATCATAATATTTCTTTGTTATGTTCCCGAATCTATAGTTTTGCAATAGGCCCCTTTGCTATAGTAGGCCCTTAGGTTTTGCAATAGTCAGTGGAATAGGTCCGTTTAAGGCAGTGGTTCCCAACTCGTAGAATTCTGTGGACCACTAAGCCAGAAATTGAACCATGTGCGAACCACCACCACCCCCCACCGACTTGAGGGGGTGGGGAACCTTCCGCGGGGAATTTGGGGGTATAGAATATCGCTCAGGCAAAAGGGATACAGGATTAACATACTCACATTCTAAAGTATCATTTTCTAATAATAAAATAATTGCGTTAAACTTTTAAGAAATTTTAATTCAACACCTGATAGTCATCGGATGAACATTTAGTTCAATGAACATTGCTTTCAAAATCCCCATTTATTTGGCAACTTTTCTATATGTGGAGCCGGACCACTCCCGAGGTTCTCGCGGACCACCGGTTGGGAACCACTGCTTTAAGGGGACCGTGGATATTTATTAGAGCAAATCTTTTTTTTTTTGTGTTTGTAATATTGATTGTGTTATTGCAAAAAAAAAAACTATATTTCTGTAGGATAATAGTACCAAAGTAGTTTTTTTTTCAAGTGAAAAATTATTTATGAAGCTACTACGAAGTAAGTAATAAAGGCAAATGTACGAGTAGTAATAAAGTTTAAATCTGTTTTTCTCAAAATAGATTTTTCAAGGTTTTTAGATTTTTTTTAAAAAATGCTCCATGCAACTTAATTTTTGTTCAAAATTCATGAAATTGATAAGGAAGAATCCTGATACTGTTTACAAAGGAATTGGGTATGCATTTTACAATTCGACTCCATTAAGGTAATTAAATTTGATTTATAACTTATTAAAAGGCAAAATTTTGATGAACATCGGCATGGAATTCAGAAAAAAAAAACTCCCAAAAATTAACTATTCAGTGGATTAAATAATTGAAACTAGATTTGTGTAACACTTTTAAGTGATTAAAATGAAAAATCGGGGAAGTATCTCAAAAATTAAGTTGCAAGGAGCATTTTAAAATTTTGCTTAAAAATTAAAATTTTTTAAAAACATCTTAAAATTATAATAAGATTGGAAATTTCATTTAAAGTATTCTATATACACTGCTCAAAAAAATTAGGGGATCAAGCAAAGAAGGATTTTGAAAGCAATGTTCATTGAACTAGAGGTTCATCCGATGACCATCAGGTGTTGAATTAAAATTTCTTAAAAGTTTAGCATAATTATTTTATTATTAGAAAATGATACGTTAGAATGTGAGTATGTTAATCCTGTATCCCTTTTGCCTGAGCGATATTCTAGAAAACCGTGCGAGACAGCCACGTATTGGCATAAAATGGATAGTACACGCGTATCAATGTGCAATACAGAAAAAAGACGTAAAAAAATGTAATTAAGCTTTAATTCTTTGAAAATATGGAAAAAACATGAAAAGATGATTTAGGGCAACAATTTGGTTACATGTAAACGATAAAAAAGTATTGTTTAGAAATGATGCAAGATTTTTAATATGGCGTGTGGTCTCCTCGAACAGCTAAGACTGCTGCACACCTGTTTTCCATGGATGCGATGATGTTATCGATAAGACTTTGGGGAATACTGTTCCACTCCTCAGGAAGTGCAATCTCCAAGTCTCGGAGAGTAAAAGGAGGCCTTGGTCTCGCAGCAATGCATCGTCCGAGCATGTCCCAAACATGCTCGATTGGATTCAGGTCAGGAGAGCACGCTGGCCATTCCATACGCTGTATTGTTTCAGCTTCAAGCATGTTCTCCACAAGACGAGCTGTATGCGGTCTGGCATTATCATGCTGGAAAACAAAGGAATCTCCAATGGCTGCAGCGTAAGGTATGACATGAGATCTCAGTATCTCGTCTGCATACCTTCGGGCCGTCAAAGTACCATTCCGAATGATATGCAGGTCCGTACGTCCACCTATGCTCATTCCACCGCATACCATAAAACCGGCTCGTCTGTATTGTGACCTTTCACGAATGAATGTGGGGTTATTACGAGTGCCCCTTTCCCTCCATACCAAAACACGTCGGGTGTCACACTTCAGACTGAATCGGGAATCGTCTGTAAACAGCACTTGGCTCCAATCTCGATGTTCAGCAGCCCATCTTCTTCGGGCCGCACGGTGGCGTGAGGTCAACGGAATGCAGACCATTGGCCTACGTGCATAGAGATCACCCTGATGAAGCCTATTACGTACTGTTTGGCTGGACACCCTTCGTCCTGTTGCCAAGAGCAACTGTCTTTGCAGCTGAGTAGCATTGTCCGTTCTGTTTCGACGAGCTGTTAACAGTATATACCGGTCATCAGTTGCTATAGTGGCGCGTGGCCGACCTTGCCCTGGTCGACATCTAACATTCCCTGTTTCTTGGAATCGATTCCACAGCCTTGCAACGACACTTAGCTGCGACACTTAGCGTCGTCACACCAATAGCGTCCGAGACACTACGTTGTGTTTGCCCGGATTCAAGTCTGCCTATAATACGCCATGCCATGGATTCCGGTAAATCACGTTGTTGAGACATTTTCAAGTCACCTCTTCTCAAAAAGAATAACTGAGCAATCGAATTTCACAGTTAATGCAGTGAAACAGACGTTTCTGCAACATCCCGATTTCCGCCCTTATGTTCTTTTTCTGGTTTTTGATATCATGAACTTTTATTTACATATGAAGTTTTCTTCTTCTGTTTCCTGCTAGACTTTAAATTATGGATGATTTATTTTATGTTACTTATCGGTGTAAGTATTTGCGTAATTTCGTCAGTGAGTGAGTGAGTGAGTCAGTTACGGAACTGTTTTATATATATATATATAGACAATACATCAATTAATTTATTAACTGGTCATCTCTCTACATTAAGATTTTAGTCGTGTATATAGGGTTCCAACCTATATCCGTTATACCCCCCCCCCTTAAGTCTAAACGGTGGCAGCTTAGGCCATAAAGTTGGTGTCTAGGTATAGTAAAAAGGTTATACGCTACGCAATGAGACAACTTACAATGTCATCTATCGGCAAATTTTGGAATTAGCGTTTTTATCTCAAAAACGGTACGAGATACGGGAAAAAGGTCAATTACAAAGTTGTTCAGCATCATCGATTTAGAAAGAAAAGATACCTTGCGCACAGTAATGCTTAAAACAGGATGTAGAAAATGAACATTTGTTTGGTCACGATTTCGAAAATTGTCATGTCATAAAGAGTGGAAGAAAGAAACAGACACTTCCCCATCTTCAGGATCATTTATTTATGTTGCTGAAAATGTTCTCCATTAGCCACTATACACATTTACACTCTTGACTGGATTTCTTGCTGCACATTGGTGCAACGACGTCATAGTGTTGAAATTCACGACCAAACAAATGTTAATTTTTTACATTCTGTTTTGAGTATTAATGTACGCAAGGTGACTTTTTTTTACTAAATCAATAATGTTGAACAACTTTGTAATTGACTTTTTTCCCGTATCTCGTGCCTTTTTTGAGATAAAAACGCTAATTCCAAAATTTGCCGATAGATGGCGTTGTAAGTTGTTTCAACGAGTAGCCCATAGCCTTTTTTCTATACCTAGACACCAACTTTATGGCCTAAGCTGTCACCGTTTAGAAGTAAAGGGGGGGTGTAAAGGATATAGGTGGGAACCCTGTATATATATGTTAGCTCAAATACTGTAATGATTCCGTCCCCTTTTCCGCAACGTTATTACATAATGTTTAATTTTTTTCGATAAGTTTTCATTTTTTTCACCATATGCATTAAAAATTAGTGGAGTAGACAGGGGTGCCCGCTAGTATTAAATATAAGATTAATATATTCATTTCTTAAATCTGATGAACTGTTTCACTTAGCTAAAGAATGATACTTATGACACATTGTCATAAATTTTTTGTTATATGAGTTTATTTGAATAATTTTCCCACTTCGAATGTTAAAAATGTCTGATTCTCAGTTTTACAGTAAAACAAATTGGAAGATCAGGGACAAATCTATAAGCATGGAAAAGTTTCTTCCCAAATTATATTTCAATTTGCTCAGTTCGACTGATTTATATCTTAAACATAAAATGCCCAGTTAAGTTAAAGATGAAAAGCATTACCTAACCATAATATTATGAATATGTAAATCATCAGCTGATACAATGTGGGGCTTTCTTTGAACGTACACACTTTACACAAAAACATATTGATTCTCGAATGCGCCTGGCGGCTCCCGAAATGTAAAAGGCGACAAGCAGTTTTTATAAACCTCAAATTGACTTACAAATTTCGTTTTTGAATATGCCTTCATAGTTAATGGGTCAAAGTCGAGGTGTTAGCAATTCATTGTATAATGCATAGGCATTACCTGTTGCTTTTCTCAGTGATAACATACAGATTTATCAATTTCCTTTTTCGACAATGATTAATTTTTAATGAAGAACTTAAGATATACATTGAAACTTCTCTAGCCGTCCACCTCTCTAAACGGCCATATTTTGTTCAGAACCAATTCAAGACTCCATGGAGCCAATGTTATGAAATAAACCTCTTTTCAACGGCCACCCCTCAAAACAGCCCCTTTTTTCTGAACCATTACTGGCCACTATAGAGAAGTTTCCCACTATTTGCCAGGACGGACGATAGCCATGGGTTTTAAAGCCTACAGATTCGAGTCATGTGTTTGGTACGGGTGTTTATAATTGTTCAAAATCAGCTATAAACAGTAGGTCCCGGTCTGTTTATCCCATGTATACCAAAAAAAAAGACCGCAAAGCTTTAAAAGAAATCTCAAATTTTGTCCAACTAAGCCATAAATATATGTTTTAATATACACGCTTCCGACCAACGGTATTAGCCCTCGAGTAGCAAATAGTTGACCGTAGCGCTTCAAACCAAACCAAATCGACGAACGGTACTTTTAACAGTCGTACCCAAGATAGTCTCGGGTTCTGCACTTGCGTTCCAAAATGTCCTTTCTTGCATCTTATTATCAAACCCGCATCTATCTCGGGACAAGTTGATTTGGGCTTTATTCAATAGATGGCAGCACTAGCATTCTATACGATATCTTGGGAAGTGAATTTTCGCTTTAATCAATAGATGGCAGTTTATGTACGTTATTTTGTACTAAACATTTGACTTTTGCAATAAAAGAAAACTGACATTTTCCGTACCAAAATCATGAAAATAACTTGACAGTTAAAATATTAATCAAGTCTCTATAACGCTTCATTTCCAATCACGAAGTGTCGAATCGTCGGTACAGGGACGCAAACTGCCGATCTCCTGATCTGCAAACAGACGCTTTAATAAATCAGATGACGTGAAGAAGTCTTATTCTGATTTCCTGATGACCCAAGTCTTTGAACTGTTTTCATCTGCACGGAAAGTGTAACATTATGTAATGAAGACATCAGGGCCTGATTTAGAAAATTCTTGACTATAGGCACAACTTGGGATGGGGGGCCCCCCTAACACTGATGTGGGCTTAAAATTTCCAAAATTGACACACAAAAAATAATTATGAATCATTGTGAAAGTACCATTTTACCAAGAATTGGCTATTTGAAGCGTAGAAGCTTAGAACATTATCAAATAACAAAAAGCAATACAACATATTAACTTCACCATTAAAACATCAATACAATACAACTGGAAAAACTTCTTAATCTCTTATATACACTATAACATACTTATGATGAACCAATCAAATTTGAAAGAATATATAAAAAAAATTGCTATTAAAAAAGGTAAAATAAAAAAAAATTGAATTGGGAATTTTCTTTTTTTTTTCCCTTTTAAAATTAAAATTTTTTTTGGGGGCCCCCAACATTCGGGGGCCCCTAGGCCCGTGCCTACCGGGCCTAATGGAAAATCAGGGTCTGGAAGACATGTAACAGAGGAATGTTCGAAGGATAGTGTCTGTTTATTACAAAACTTGGCTTCTCTTGATACCGTTTCATAACGAAGTTCAAATATTTTCGCATATAACAGGAGTGGCCAAGATAAACAGCTCTAAGAGCTATTTGGGAATGTCTACATACTTAGAAGAGCCAGAAATAGAAAAAAAAATTATATTTGATATGAAAGGAATTTTAAGTGGTATTTTTTCTAATGTTTTTATTAAAATTATCATTCTCCAATTGTTAGAATAACTAATATTCCTAAATTATTAAATAGCTATAATAGCATTAATAATTATTTTTCTAATGTTTTTATTAAAATTATCATTCTCCAGTTGTTAGAATAACTAATATTCCTAAATTATTAAATAGCTATAATAGCATTAATAATTATTTTTTCTTTTAATTGTTTTGCTCAATTATTCAAACCTTGCATATCGTTCACTCCTTTCAACAACATCATATCTCAAAAAACGTGATTTTTCATGAGAGTGATTTTTAAGTTTAAAAAGTAGAATAACATGCATTAAAAATAAATAAATATTTCTGCTCTCTAGCGGCTAAATATTGAGCGGGGAGATATGATGATCTTGCAGGGATATACTACTCTTTCAGGGCATTCTGAAAATAGGCATAACTAAAAATCACCGATTTTTGAGGTATGACATTGCTGAAAGAAGTGAGCGATATGATGAGTTTTTGAAGTTCGTAGAAATTCAGTTAAATGTTGATTTGTCCACACTAAGCTTTGTTTATTTTTTTCAACCTAAATGTAGAATACAAGGATTCACAGATATAAGTTGGGCCAAAAATGGAGGTTTTTTTGACATGCCGCTAATTTTAATTTTGGGTATTTTGATTCTTGAACAAGTTTTCAAAATTCTAGCCGAGAGACGCAAAGAAAGTAATAAACAGACTCATGCGGCTCGCGAGTTAGTTTGGTCAACACTGGCATATAAAGTAGTGTTCTTCATCATACTTGTTAGCAGTTTTGGGGGATTAATTCAAATAAATTGTCTAGTTTTTTTTTAGTTTCAACTTACAGGCATCTAATCATGTTTCACTGTGATAAATGGAGTCCATCCCATGTCAACGAGTTGTACCCAGATTTAAAAACCTTCTTAGAGTTGCCTTTCGAGACCAGAATTCTGAAGGAGACAATTTTTTACGGGAGTCTGAAGTAAATCGAAGCTGATAAGTCAAAAACAAAACGGGATAAGCAGTAACGTGCAGTATTTAAATCATTTGATATAAATAACAGCTAAATATTGTTTCTTTATGTACGGAAAAACACAAAAATATGAAGGATATTATAGATGTATGCATAATATACATGTATGTATAATATTTTCCAAATATATATGGGAAGAACTTTGTTTTTAAAGGGTGTCCAAGACACAAAATTCTTGAATTTTTTGAAAATTTTTTTATGGCATTAAAACATTCTGTGTTCTTTTCCACTTAAAATGATGTTTAAATCATGTTTCTATCTTAATTAGAACTGGAGATTTTTTTTGCACGATTCTAATAGCAGCCAATCTTTGTTTAAACCTGTACATGCGTTTTTCTCCATTTCTCGTCTTTAAAGTTTCTGTTATAAGACAAGAACCGTTAAAGATAAATGGTTCAAACTTGGAACATGTCTTTTTCAATTAATTTACTTTAATTTTAATTCATCAAATACGAAAAAATATTTACTTTTGAAATTATGATTTTTTAAAAATAAGTTACATAATTTTTTTTTGAAATTTTTACTCTAAATATTTAAAATTTTTTCAAAAAAATTAATATTTTTAAAAACATTGAATCGAAATTAAAACTTATATATATTTCTGTTTAATAAAATGAAAAAAAATTGAAATTCGACAAATAATATTTCGAGTTATAACAATTTTAAAATATCCCACTTTTTAAAAAATTTTAAAGTTTAAAATTTTTAAAAAACTTTACGAGAAGTTTTATGATGTGATTTTGTTTACAAATTATATGGTTAATCCTCCCGAAAAATTTAAAATTTTAACTCAATAAATAAACAAAATTTTAAAATGTGTCCCGGACCTCTTAAACACGTTGAAAACATTCTTGGGAATATAGGAATGCAAGAGATGATCCGGGTGAAACAGTATTATGATCTAGAAATGTGTATCTTATCACTGAGGAAAGCAACAGGTAATACTTAAGCCTTATACAATGAATTAATATTACCTCGACTTTGACCCATTGACTATGGAAGGCATATGTAAGAACAAAATTTGCAACTCAATTTAAGGTTTATAAAAATTACCAGCGTTTGCGGCCTTTTACGATTCGGAATCCGTCAGGCATATTCGAGACTCAATATGTTTTTGTGTTAACACAAGGACTAAAACAAAAAAAAATTAAAATACACGTGCTTAAATCCAATGAATGTTAAATCCAATCATTCTGACTCGCTTGGAAATTCTAGAGTTCAAGAACATCGATGTTTATGACCTGCAAGGCGAAAGTTACAATTTTTAAAAAAAAATGTCGCTCGCACTCAGTAAAGCTAAATACAGTTGCGCTTACAGAACCGTCACTGTTCGTATTGCTTATCACGTCATTCAGAAAAACATCAACGGAAATCACGTAATCTGCACTAAGCTGAGCGAAAATACGTACTTCTATTTCTGAAACCCCTTGGCAAACTGTTATTTGTTTACATTACATAGCGTGGCGCCGTTTTCTCTTTAAGTGTATTTACGCATGAAATTCTAGAGGAGTGTTTTTTTTTTTAGGGTTTTCGTGTCCTAGAATTTTTATAATGACTTTCTAAGAGACAGATTTCTCAGATGTGTTTATGGGAACACCATTTTGAACAATACTAAAGTATAAAAATTGTAGTAAATGAAATACCGGGAATCATGCTGTATATGACATTTCCTTTAATTCTCAGAGACAGTGCATTCCCCCTCTGGAAATATGTCAACGGTATATTCACCCTGTTAAATACTTTTTAATATTAATTTTAGTTCATAATAAGAAAATGCTGCTATTGATACTACGAGGTGCAAAGGTAAGCAAATTTGATTTTAGACTGTTTTCGTTGACTTGCATGTTTAGAAAATCCAAAAAGACATTATTAATGGATACATTAGAGCATTTTTTAATGTGTAAATTATATATTAAAGTATTACACAAATTAGTCGGACTATGGTCGAATGGCTAGGGCGCTGGCTTTCGGAAAAAGAGTCTGTGGGTTCGAGTACCACCGTTGGCATGGACGGTCTTAGCCATTCGGAATCGGCTTTAAGCAGTAGGTCCCGGTCTAATTTGTTCTCGTGCGTCAAAAATGGACCGTAGCACTCCAATCCAAACCAATAAACAAAAATATTTTAGATTCGTTACTGGTGATTTAAAAACTGTGGCTACATTTTAACCTCGCCCTTTTCACAAATATAGGGAATATCAAACTTTTTTTGGACTAAAATCTACACTTCTGTTGAGCTGCCGTCTTCCGTAAAAGACTCGATTTTTCATTAAGCACAGAATTAAACCTAACATTTTATCTTTCTTAATCAGTTTGAATTTTGTGCATCAGTATTAGTCTAGTGGTTGTTACTTTCAAGAATTGCTATTAAAAAAAACTTATAATATATATATATATATATATATATATATATATATTTATTTATTTATTTATTTACCTGTGTTTGACGTGTCAAGTCCAAAATCGCAGTTTAGAGAAAAGCGGGATTGAAAACTAACATGACACTATCCTTCAAACATTCCTCTGCTACTTGTCTTCGTTACATAACGTTAAACTTTCCGTGCAAATGAAAATAGTTCAAAGACTTGGGTACGTAAACAAGACTCCAATTTTTATCAGTTCAGCAAGGATTACTTACAGTAGTTACAGTAAATAGAAAATATCGGCGAGCGAGAATCCGGAATGTGAAAAACTCAATTTTTTAAGAAAAGTTTCTTATAACATTTTGCCATATAAGCACAGATTTGTTTCTTTACCTGAAAAGATTGTAGTCGGTCTACACTGTCTACAGAGTGATCAAGAAGCAAAAGACGTTGTGAAGAAGTGGCTGTATAGGTTGGCGGTAAGTTTCTTCAACGAAGGAATACAAAGATAGTCTCACGTTACGACTAATGCCTCAATAAATATGGCGACTACGTAGAAAAGTAAAGTAATACACGTTTTAACATTTGGCAATAAAAATCTTACAGAAACTTCTTCCTAAATTTTTTTACACCCAATCGGTTCTTACTTTCTGTATGCGCTGATATATGAAATATATACGTTCGGAACATTCAAAAATGTGTTAGAGTTAGGTTAGGCATGATGGATACAAAATCCACTTCCTTTTTTAAGATTTTCAGATAAAGTTTTCTACCGAAATGTTTAATAATGCAAACTTTTAAGGAATTTTTTTTCTGCACATCATGATTTGTCTTGGTTTGGGGCGCTACGATCGATTTTTACTACACGAGGGCTAATTATACCGGGACCTATTGTTTAAAGCCCATCCCGAACGGCTACAAAAGTCCATGCCAAGAATGGGATTCGAACCCACAGACTTTGGCACCGAATGCCAGCGTCCTAGCCATTCGGCCATCGTTATTCCACGCATCATGGAGATAAATAAATAGAATTTCCAATATGTTTACTGGATCAAATTTGGCCCTTTACCGTTGGACAAGACGGTTTCCGACAGTTTGGACAGACAAGCGACAAAATTCATGGCAGAGAAAACATTCTGCATCATGAAAAATAAATAAATGAATAAAAACACGCACAAACCAGAATTCAGGGTCCTTAGGCCTCAAAAAGTAAACGGAATATGTGAGAAATGCGAAAAAGAAAAAAAAAAGTGTTGGTTGAATACCTACCTCGACCAAGAGTTAAATGCTTTATTAAGGGTATACATTTTACTACCATAATTTATTGTACAATCTATGCAGGAACTGTACATTGAATCAAACTAAAAAGCTAATATTTGGCGTACTTGTAGTTATGCTACGTTCTTGCTATCATAGTTAAAAATTATCTAATGCGAACATTATATAAAAATAATGTCTACAAATCTGATCCGGAAATCCGGATCAACGAGGTTTTAGTGTAGCAAAACTTAAGGTTTACAGCAAAATTTAAGAATGACGCTACAGAGACACATTCTTACCTTTTGGGATTCTAGTTTTCGGTTAGTGCAGTGATTCTCAACCCACTGTGCCGAGGCCCTTTAGTTTGCCGAGATATTCGTGAAGTGTGCCGCCACTGTGAATACTCATACATAAGCAACGTCAGACACGTAGTTCAATCCGTTCAAAGGTTCTAGTTTTCGGTTAGTGCAGTGATTCTCAACCCACTGTGCCGCGGCCTTTTAGTTTGCCGAGAGATTCGTGAAGTGTTCCGCCACTGTGAATACTCGTACATAAGCAACGTCAGACACGTAGTTCAATCAGTTCTACCTTCCTAGCGGGAACTGGCTGAACCAGTGAGCATGACTGTTACAGTTCTGGATTGGTAGCTCTGGACTATTACAGGAATTTTAATTCAAAATATTAACCGTCCCCAGCGTTAGCTTATTCGGCATTTGTGAACTTGAAGACAAGTCGCTACGTAGCAGTACCTGAAAACGCTGTCGAGAGTGAATTTCACCTGTTCGGCAATTTGTATGGATCTGGGCACCGGACGGACAGTACAGACCTGTCGACCAATTAACGACTCCGACATGACTTTTAAATAAGGATCCCGAAATGAGAGTACCATTACCATTTATACGCCCAAATATAAATGAAGTTACCAAAAAACAACAAGCCCAAATTTCGCATTAAATGTAATTTGTAGTTAAATGCACATTTTGTTTACTTTGTAATGCAATTTCATTTTATATATATATCAATGAAAATTATTTCGTATGCTATTTTTAAAAAATATATTAAAGGTACAATCAATCAATTATCCAAGTAAAATTCTTTAAAATTTATCTTATTGTTAGTGTGCCGCCAAATTTTTAAATTATTAAAAGTGTACCATGATGATAAAAAGGTTTAGAATCACTGGGTTAGTGGATTGGTTTATATTAATATCAGTTGTGGAACAAGTGGTTTGCCTGTCCATCTACAGCAATTTCGGCCGTTCACTCAAGGAAGCATCTCCCTCTGAAAATTGTTTTTCTCTCTTTTAGCATCATAACCTGCCTGAATCGTTCACATTTCACTAGTAGAAAGTTTCATAAACTTTATGCTTTTTTTTTTCTTTTTACTGTGGATATCAAGGCTTCTGTGTACTAACCCTATTCGATTCGTTCACCTCAATGTTAACCTATGGAGAAAATTTATCTACTATTTACAGCTTCATAAACGCTGATAATCCAATAAAAATGGTATTTTTAGAATAGCCTGAACTTTTCTGCAACCTTGCAACAGGATTCATTTTATAAATTTCGTCCACCAAAGGAATTGATAAGCGTTTAAAACACCCTATACCAGATTTTTTTTCCTTGAATAATTTAAATTTTAAAATATTATTTGCTTTAAAAAAATTGAAAAATGCCCTAAGGTGTAAAATTTCTTTCTCTATTACACAGTAGAATTAAAGAAAAAATTAAAATCCAATCCTTGGGCTCATTTTTTCCATAGGTTAACATTGAGGTGAGTGAATCGAATAGGGTTAGTACACAGCAGCCTTATGATGCTGTGTGCTCATGTTATTCGTTTTCTACAATCTTCATGTAAGTAGTTAGTTATACCTTATACATATCTTAACTGGTGTTGTACGGGTAAAAATTCAGGTGATCCAAGAGTAGGAATAATTGTGGCATATTTATTCGGTTTAGGAGCCCAAAATGTGCCGCATGAATGAATATTATTCCCCCTAAACCTGCCCCTGACACCCTGAGTTATAAAAATCACTGGATTCATACTAAAACATAACACTGGTTAACAGTCAAAGTCCGTAAATACTAGGGAGATCTAAACACCTTCAGTTCATCCACTTTATAGAGCAACGGTGGGCAAATGCGGCTCTTTGTTGAGTCAAGTGCGGCTCCTATTAAAATTTAAGTGTTTTTTAAAATCTACATTTGCATATTTTGTGAACTCATTTATTTGTGACATTATTGAAGATTGATTTCCAATTCCTGAAATAATACTTACTGAAAAAGCGGCTGGGGAATTGGAGTTATTAGAGATGAAAGAGGATCAGGCATTGCAAATGCTTGCACAAAGCTTCTTCGATGATTGAATTTTGGTAACTCGTGCCAGCATCGAAATATCCGAACTTAAAGAAAGCTGCCTGTTGTCTGTTTTCGATTTTTGGTACAACATATTGCTGTGAATCTTTGTACTCCACAATGAAGTTCGTGAAGTCGAAATATCGTTCACAGTTGACCAATCAACATCTTACAGAATTTCTGCGGACAACTTTAACGAATTTTTAGAGTTTGTTAAAAGCTGTTTCTAATTAGTTAAAGTACTCCATATTTTAAAAATTTTGCCAAAGATTGTCATTAGATGTAATTATACTTTTTATTAATAAATATATTTTTATTATATTTGAATTTTATTACTAAAATTTTGAAATAATTATTTTCTTTTTCATAATTATATTTTTATATGTGTTCTTACATGTGATTTGTAAAAATATACAATTATAATAAATAAAAAAATTTGGATTAGTGTATCTAAGTGTGGCTCCTTATAAAATATAAAAAATCGGATTGTGGCTCTCTTTGGCCTCATATGTGCTCCCCACAGGTATAAAGTTTCATATCAAAAAATTCTCCCCAATGCACATTCAAAAGTCCGTGTCAGATTGGTAAAAGAATATTCTCACCTCGTCGACGTTCCTTCGAACGCTGTGGGAAGGTGCTCTATCTAGGCATCTTCAAACTAAAGTTAGAGCCCGAACTTGCTGAACAGATAGTTTCCATGGCGTCAGTACTGGTTACGAGTTGTAACACTAAAACCTTAGTAACGTCTTTAGGTAACGGTTCTCATCCGCAGTAGTATCAAATGAAAATAAAAATTGTACCAGAATCTGTTTCAGGTATCTACCTACGTTGAAATGGCTTGTTTTGGTGCAAAATTTCGAATTTTTTTTTTAGCACTCTAATTTTAAAAGCCAATTTTCTAGGATTCGAAAACTGCTTTACTTTTGCCCGTACTATCATTGGATGAGAATTTGTGGCCCATTTAATAAATCGGAAGCGATATTGAAAGACCGGAAGTAGCATCTTTAAGGGAGTTCAGGACACATTTAAATTTTTTTTTTATTTATTGAATTAAAATTTTGAATTTTTTTTTTGTGATGGTTAACCATATAATTTTTAAACAAAATCCCATTAATCACATCATAGAACTTCTCATACAGCTTAAAAAAAATTTTTAATTTAAAATTTTTTTAAAAAGTGGGGTAATTTAAAATCGTTACAATTCGAAATATTTGTTGAATTTCAAATTTTTTCATTTAATTAAACAGAAATATATAAGTTTCAATTTTGATTCAGTGTTTTATAAAATATTAAAAAATTATTTAGAGTAAAAATTTTAAAAAATGATGCAACTTATTTTTAAAAAATCATATTTTCAAAGTAATTATTTTTATCTAATTTGCTGAATCAAAATGAAAGTAAAAAATTGAAAAAGACATGTTCCAAGTTTGAATCATTTATCTTTAACGGTTCTCGACTTATAACAATTTAAAAAAGGGGAAATGATGAAAAAAACCCATCATGCAGGAAAACGCTTTTACAGGTTTAAACAACGATTGCCTGCTATTAGAATGTTGAAAAAAAATCTCCTGTTCTAGTTGAGATAGAAACATGATTTAAACGCAATTTTAAGTGAAGAAACAGAATTTTTAAAGCAATAAACTTTTTTTTTCGAAAATTTGAAGAATTTTGTGTCCTGGACCCCTTTAAATGTATTTTCTAGAAAACTCATTATTAAGTTACTTTTGTAAACGGGAAAGCTAACCATTTATAAAGTTTTCAATGCATTTTAATGAAATTTTGCGATAGTGTTTTGCATATTACTAATTATATTTTGAACTAGCTATACTTTCTAGCTATACTTGCTATTGTAACGGCATAAGCTATATGTGTTAATTGAATCGTTCTAAAAGATACCTGTACTTAAAAAAAAAAGATAATTAAAAAAAATCGGTGTTTTTTTTCACTTTTTTGGTATATTTCTGCGATTTTAGGAAATATTGTAAAACTTTTAGTTAAGAACAGAGGTATGTGCCATAGTATATAGTAAAGTAAAACCTCGTTTATCCGGACTAAATGGGACCATACGCAATCCGGATAATAGAAAATCCGGATAATATGAGTAATAAGCAAACCAAAATCCTTAACTAATCAGATTTACCGTTTATTACGATAAAAACTATGTTTTGTAACAAAATTACATAGTATTGTTTACAAGAGATTAAAAAATATTTAAAAAAAACTTTTCACATTTCTTAACAAAGAATTGGATAACAATAAAAGTCTAGTAAAGCTTTCTTAAACTCAACAAAAAGCATTTTATTACCACAATTTACTGTACATTCTATGCAGGAACTGTACATTGAATCAAACTAAAGAGAGAATATTTGGCGTACTTGTAGTTACGCTCTTGCTATTGTAACGGCATAAAATGTAAATAATTAATTTAAAATTTACTAACTCTCAAATATTTTTATAATTTTAAAGTGTTACTTTGTAATTATTGTTAAAATATTTTTTGGCAACAGTTAGATTCATAGTTTTCTTTAGAATCCAGTTGAGTTAAAAAATAAAATGGTTTGGTGTTGATAAGTTGTATTATTAGTTTTTCTTTAGTTAAACACCGTTAAAGAGTAAGTTTTTATTACGTTGTCACAACGTAAGGAGGACAACGACTGGTGACCCGAACGTGATAAAAAGTTACTCTTTGAAGATGTTTAACTAAAAAAAAACTAATAATACACCCTATCAACACCAGACCATTTTATTTTTTAACTCAGCTGGATTCTAAAGAAAACTATGTATCTAAATGTTGCCAAAAAATTATTTTTAACAATAATTACAAAGTAACATTTAAAATTATAAAAATATTTGAGAGTTAATTTTAAATGAATTATTTACATTTTATGCCGTTACACGATCATAGTTAAAAATTATTATCTAATGTGAACATTAAATGAAAATGTCTACAAATCTGATCCGGATTATCCAGAGATCCGGATCAATGAGGGCTGGATAAACGAGGTTTTAGTGTATAAAGGAATTTTAAATATATTGAGTTGTATGGAGAGCAGAGTTTCTGGCGTAAGCACTCAGTTGTACTAAAAAACTATAAAAAATTCCCTCCATTTTAAAATATGAAATTTTTACCAAAATTATATTTGTCTTCAATATTTTATATCCCATTTGAACTAAATTTAGACGTATTTAATCATAACTGTATATTTTTGAAAAATAGTGCTCCGAACTCAGGTAGATACTTTAACTAAACTAAAGATAACTAAAGATAAAACTGATCAGTACTGTAGATCCTACTTTTGACCCAATCTGTATGAATCATTAATGTTGTGTGTGTTCGAGCAATTTAATGGACAAATAAAAACAGAACACGATTCAAGAATGTTTATTCTCACATTCTTTCATGCACACATCACAGCTGAAAAGCCAAAAGCGGTTAAAAAGATTTTTTTATTCTTTTACTTACAAATTCATTCATTCAATTACCAAAGAAATCGAGCTTTAAAATTATCAACTAATCCATCGCTTTCTTTTTGATCTTACGGTCGTGAGCTTTATAAATAAAATTTTTAAAATAAAAATATCCACAGAGCATTGTTTAAACTTATAATCAAGATGATCCTAAAACTTCTACATATAAAATTCCAAATGAGAAATGAAAGATGGCAGTGAGAATAAATTTAAAGCCCGTCTTCTTTTTTTTCTCCATAAAGGATGCCATATCCTGACTTTTGTTTTCAACCCAACCAGAAAGTGAGAGAAAAAATTTCCAATCAGCAAACGAAATTTTCCTTCGCACTTCCAATAAACATCAAAGGCATCAATTTGAGATCACATTGTAATAAGTAGGATGCCATTCCGTTATTATTTAACACTAAGTCGTAGAAACATCTAAAATTTCATAATTACAAATTTCACCTAGAAGCATTAGAGCTGTTCATTTCATAGAAAATTATATGTATGTATATTTTACTCACGTATGTATATGTATATATATATATATATCTTTGTGATTACAATCAATGAAACAAAGTAGAAATTTATGAAGTGATACAAAAAATGCATAAAAAGACATGATAAAAATTACTCAAAAAGTGAGGAAAGATAAAAAATAACGAACATGTGGAATGACGTTTCAAACAATGGATAAAGATAAAGGTGGAGAAACATACGCACATCTAATTTTTTTGGATCAAGGAACTGATTCAGGCCCCACGAAAACTGGAGCCAGACACTCAAAAATTAAAGCTTTGAAAACAATTGTTCGAGCTGAACGAGTTGCATCAAGTTGATCGTGAACTTGTATCATTCCAAAGTCCGTGGAAATGCTGAAACTTTTAAGACACATGCTACGCATTTACACTGAGTTGAGAACAAAGCTTAGAGAAGTACACGGCGGAGTAGAGACACTTTTACATACAAGAAATAATAGAAGACAGTAATAATTCCAATAGAAACTTGCTTATCTCTCTTAATTTAACCCCGTATGCAGTCCAGTCCAGAGAACAACAGGTGAGCAGTCCAATATCTGCATGTATCCTTCGTACAAGTTTCTTCAGCAAAAAGCGGAAAGGCAAGTAGTAAAACATTCTCCTTAAAGTTCAGTAGAATGCTTTGCAGTTCTGTTTTTTGGTAAATAGAGCGCTGAATCAAAACATCAATTTTAGAAAAATTTGACAATATTTTTTTTTCTTTGAAGAACACAGAGTTAATGTCACTGAGTTTGATGTCTGTCGACTCCATACCACTTGAGGAAAAAATGTATGTAAACATCGGGTAAGGTGTGTGAGGATGTCTTTAAACAGGACTGCTTTTACCAATGCTTGTTTTTGAGCCTTTGGGAGATTTGTTTTTAAAGTTCTCGTCTATGATGAGGTCAGCCGGTCTTGCATCTCTGTTCCTGAAGGAAAACGAACAAAAGATATCGTCAGGAATAAAGAAGATTATCGGAAAATTATAGCACAAAATTAGAAACAACAAGATTTCATCGCAAAAAATTAAATTTCCGTATTCGACAAGATGTTTACATGCGACAAAATTCAACATGGAACAGAGGATAATCGGTCATCTGATTAATTTTTACCGATTTTCAGAGGAATCAAATTTTATTACAAATTTGATTCCACTGAAAGGGGAATCTATTAGAGGACATTAGAGGACATATCCAGGAAAGGGGAATCTATTAAATTCAGGTAGATCCCTCTGAATCTAATAGATGTCTGACAATCTGCAGACATCTATTAGACTGTCTTCTAAATAGAAGAAAATCTAATAGATGTCTGCAGTTTCAAGTGAGGTCAAACTTGGCGTTTTCCAAAGGTCTAAGATTTACAGAAACATTAAAATCACCTAAATTAAAATGTTTAGCGTGGTATTCTTTAATCAAATTTTAAGAGATTAAACGTTATTAGGGCCTACCAACTGGAATGCTGAAGCTTTAGACTATTGGGATATATCAATTTCACGTTTTAAACTTTTTGCAACATATAATTATTACTTAATACATATTGCACTCTAAATTATAAAATTGATATATCTAACATGTTACACTTAATTATATGGACGAGCAACATGTCACTAAAATTCCTCGAATTTTGACTCCCCGCGTTTTGCCGTTTTCGTATGTTTTATACTTTAGTCCAGCCACGACTGTCTTTTTCGTATTTGTCTGGCTGATTCGCTCAACTGCTTCTTGTGTCATTCGGACCAATCTATGCTTACATCTAAACGTGTGCCCTGCACTTTTAAATTTAAAGTCCCTTGTTTTGGAGTATTAGAGAGCCCGTGGCCTCGTGGCCAAATGACGGGCATTTATAAAATAAATAAATTTATTATTCTAATTTTACCCTACTCAGATTACATCGTGAAACACCTGTAACGAGCGGTTTACTGAAATTTTTTTCTTTAAAGTTTTAATTTTTTTAGTCCTTTTACTTTTAAAATTAAAGTATAGCTGTGTAATTATATAGTTAAGAGTTTAAAAAATTACACAAATATGTGGGAAACAAAGACTTGACTTTGCGTATCAGAGTGATTTCAGTAAGACAGACATCAAGTAACTAGAAATGAGGTTTATATTTTTATGTTGGTTAAGATTTGCATGAATTAACAAGTAATTGGGAGGATAACATGATACAATACTTTTTCAATAAACAGATATAAACAAAGTTGATACAAAATTAATACACACAAACAAATACAACAAATATACGATTCAGTATATAGAGCTGACAAATTCAGAGAGAATTTAGTTAAAGCATTACAAGAAAAACTTTGTGGTGAAAAGTGCAAGGAAAGACAACACCCATAGTGGTTAGTATATGAAGGAACACAGGAAAAGCAAAACAGTCTTGATGGTAGTATTTTAAGTTTGCTACAGTTCTAAGACAGATTACAGCTATAGGAAAAGATCAGAAACAGAACTGTCATTTTGTTTCTAATGCATTGTTTGCAGATATTTAACCTGTGGTAACAATTTGAAATATTTCAGTTTCTATGCAGGGTAAACAAAACTTGCATTTCGTAAACGAAACAATACTGCTGTTGAAAGATTTCTTTCGTTATAGCCTTTCCCCATATAATTTTTATTGAACTTTAAAATTATTAGAAATGAGTTTACTGAATAACTTGTGCTTAATTGCCAGCATTTGAACATCAAAGTATGCAATTTCCTTAAGATAGTTTTATCCCTTTAATTTTAATTTTTTATTTTTATGGCACTTCAGCCCAAAATTTTATCGAAATATTGATGTGTATAACAGTTACCATTTGTAAAGGAACACACACTTTAAAAATTTGTGCTTGAATGTGCATATCATTTGGCAAATCAAACTTTTAATGTGTAATAAGGGATTATGCATAAACATATTTTATTTTAGGTTTAAAATAAACTTGAAACAAAATGACAGAGGGTAACGAACACCGCTATATTAATCGCATGGTCCGCTCATAGTAACACAGCCGGGCTTGATGACACCAAATAGGGAAAATATTTTGCATAAGTTACTTTGAAACAGATTTTTTAACACAGCTTTACATTAAATTTGCAACACATACTGGCAAAGCAAATTTGGAATTCACACAGCGGAGACACGGGGACAATTGTTTGGCCAAAGTACACAGGATTATTTAGAAAATTTATACCCAAAAGCATTGTTTGAATTTCAACCTTCATCCACGCATTGGAATCATTGGAGCTTCTTCAAATGGGTTTTTGGCGATTTTTATATCTTCCTGTCGCTTTTTTCCTTTACTGCAATTGAAAACACTTTGATAAATACAACCCAACAACTTTAAGAAATCACCACAGGGAGCAGCACTTACAAATCAACCTTTACTGTTTCTCGATGCTGGCTTTGAATTCAGTAGAATAAGATCAATTATTGGTTGCTGCGTAGAATAAGATTGCAGTGGGATAAGCCTCTAAGTGCAGTCATACGTAGCAAAATAAAGATATCTTCAGGATTGTAGGATATATGCAGGATTATTAATTGTGATATTTCAACACGCTGACTAGAAGTTTAATTACAAGTTTAAACTACAAAATCTCTATCTATTTGTGTTGTTTACACTGTGTGATATTTTCTCCCCATAAATACTTTTTAAGCATTGTTTAAATATTTCGGGATGGTATTTTTTATTTTGTTCAACTTCCATAAGAAAGATTCGCACATAAATATATATCAATTAATACAAAGACCAAACACTGTGGCACGAAGAAAAAAAGAAAGGAAGTACAAGCTAAGGATGCAGATAGGATGTAAATTTAGATAAAGATACGCAAAGAAAGAATTTAAGGAATTTTTTTTTAAATTCTCTAATGGTAAAAACTCGCTAACATTCAAATTTCCTCTAAATTAGAGAACAAGCTTTGAATGAATCTGGGTCAATCTTAAATTGACAAGGGGCGTATCAGATTAAAAGAGAATAGGTGTTTAACTTACAATATTTCTAAAATTTTGATATGAGAAAAATATATAATGGTTTTAGAGGCAATTTTCAATTTTATACGTTATGCATTTTTGGAGAAACTAGTCAAATGGAACAAACAGGTCAAATTGATCAGTAAATTACTTGTGAAGGAATAATTTTTTTATCCAATAATGATTAATAAATGCTATACACTTGGCATTTATTTCGACTTTATGAGCCTAAATTGCTTATGATAGCAAGGCGAATTATGCACTGCTTATTTTACAGTAGGCATTTTCAAACCAGGGATTATTTTTTGGAAAAGAAAGTACAAGCTAAGATGCAGATAGGATGTAAGTTGAGATAAATATACATAAGGAAAGAATTTTTAAGGAATCATTTTTTAAAATTCTCCAACGGTAAAAACTCGCTAATATTCAAATTTCTTCATATTCACTTGTTCATATTTTTTGTTCATAGCTGCATAGTACTTTAATTTTTGACAGCTTAATTTTTTTTCTGGTATTATGGTATTTTAGATCAACTTATGGCCATGCTTATTTAAAGTATAAGATATCCAAAGTGTAGAAAAAATAAAAGGTAGACTGAATGAGTTTCAATTGAAACTGTCTTCAATTAATAGAAACTTTTAGTGCATGCAACATAATTTTTTTTTTGGCATAATCGACAGCATGTTATACACTTGCGATAAAAATTTGCCATGTTTGTCATTATTATGCATTTAGTGTAAATAACAATTCTTACTAAAAATGCATACAAACATAATTTCATTGCTTAAAGCGATAGCAAATTACTCACTACACTTTCTAATCTAGAAAGAAAAATATTAGGGAAATCTACGTTATCTACTAAAACATTTGAAATTCATTCTTACTCAAATGCTGGATTGTCCATTTCGGTTTTAGGCTTTTCGTCATAAGAAGAAGAGAGTTTGCTGTAAAAAGGGGGTAGAAGGGACAAATGTGAAAAAAGTGCACAGATAAAAGAATATGGGAATGTGAAGAGGAATTAAAAGTGCTGCTCGCTTTCAAAAAATTTTCTTTAGCTGCTCATTTAACAATTTTGATGCCGTAAATCATATATATACACACCAATGGTTTGTTTGTTAATTTTCGTTTAGTAATCTGTTGTTGATTAATTTACTTAATGATTTTTATGACAGGCATAGAAATATTTTTCTAAAGTATTCATTAAAATATTTGAGGAAATAAAATTTAGATGTCTATGTTCAGGGACATTTTATGTTCTAAGTTTTAAATTTATCGCATGATTATGTAATATTTGATTGTTCATGATTAAAAAATAACACAGTTTGGAAACTTTTTCCGAAACCAGAAAGATATTATCTATAAATTCTTTGATAAATTCAGTTTTTACAGTCACTTGGTAAAAAAAAAGACATTTTAATGCAACGTCAACTTGATGATCAAAACTCATAAAAATGAATTTAAGCAAATTTAACTATTACAGTTTTATCAAATTATGATCTTAAAATTAATGTTTATGAATACTTTTAATGTTTTCATTACTTAACTAACGGCCAGTTATAACATCAATAAATAACAAAGATATTGATTTTTTTTAACTTTATTGATTCAGTGACAAATCTTTTGATAAACACGTTTCACTTTCCATGATTAATCAACCGTTTGTAAATAGATTCTTTTAATTAATCTAAACGAAGCTGCATTCAAGATTCTTTAGCTGAATAAAAGGTTGTTTCAGTGTCGAAATTTAAAAATTAATCTTTGATTTTTATAACAAGGCCTGTTGACTTTATGAGTTTGAATATATTTGAGAAGAAAGTTTTGTTAAATCACAGTGTGCCGTTGCTATTATTACAGTAGCAGAAAACTAACTTTCTTTTAAATATTCAATAATATTGCATTTTAAAAGAGATATAATTAATATATTCCAAAGAAAGATACAATTTTATAAATAAATAATTAATATCACCAAAAAAGTGAAAAGATCAAAGTAAACATTTTAAAAATATATAGATAGTGAAGTATGATAATCATTTTGTTAAGAGAAATTAAGGAATGAAGTAAAACTCTGAAGAAAAATACGTCTCAGATTTAAAAACAGAAAATATCCTACACTTCAAATAACAAAGGCATAATTTTTTAGTTTTTGCAGTCGCGCACATTGTGAACTTTAAAATTTTATTAAAACTAAACGATTGTCCCTAGTCATATTATTCTTTGTAAAAAATGTGTAAAAAATGATTTGCAACATTAGATGAAAAATTAAGTGAATACTTAATTTTATAGCAGACGTCGTAACACTTTTGAAAATGAGCAACACTACAAAATTTTCATTTACATTATACTGACATATTCATATATTCAGGATCATCATAAAGAAGACAGACAGAAGTGAAATAAATATGTAAAGCAATACAGTCAGGGGTAATTTACAAAGCACAATTATCCATGCGAAACAGATGAAGCAAAGAACAAAAGGTTTTGAAGCAAGCAAGAAAGATTGTGAAGCGATGTATCAAAAGCATCAATGTATCAAATGTTTTCTTCTTTAAAACTTGTAAAATTATTTAAATTAAATTGGCAGTTTCACAATTTTTATAAAAGAATGAAATTATCATCAAAAGGAAAAAGAGGCATAAGAAATCAGCAGCCCGAGAAAGAAAATATAAACAAAAGAAATATCCATAGAAAATGCCACTTTGTTTTGTTTCTTGATTTCACAATTATATGGGTAAAAATTTTTGATTTGAGACTGAATTTTTTCGTGTTTACTTGATGCTGTACAGGAGTAATAAAAATAAAACTAGGTTGATATCTTTCATTGTAATGTTGTTTGATGGATAATTTACGGTAAGGAATATGCAGAAGGTCATAAGTCTTTATAGATCGAAATTTTGTGAGAACTTTTTTATGCATAAATATGCTTAAAATGAACAGAAAAGATAACATTCGGCAATAAGTCTCTTAAGTTTATATCAAGTAATCTTGACGTACTGGTATAGAATATTGAAGAAAAGAACTGCAAATATATGAAAGAAGTGGATATAATATAATTGAAACGTATGTTTAAAATATGATAAGATATAGCTGAAATATAACATTTATACATATTTTCTCTTTTTCAAATAAAGTGTTCACAAAATAAAATTTTCTTAGGAATATAATTACGTTAAAATAGACTAGAGAATTAATTTCTTTATATGGCTAGCCATAATAGTATAATGGAAATTATAGTAACTGAGCTTGTGATATTCAGATGGCTTAAGACCTTAAGGACTAAATTGTGAGGTTAAACGAGTTCAGAATTCAGTGCCTGAGTTCTCTTAAATCTGATCTTTCAATTAAAAAAAAATTTAAAAAAATTTGAAAAAAATTGAAAAGCATGTTTTCAGATTTCCAACAAGCCTAAAAAAATTCTATGGCCTACACGCCCATGGAACGTAAATACAGGTAACACACACCACCTCTCATTTCTAATACATAGCCCTATTGTGCGAGTTTAAAAATGTGTTTACGTTGCAAAATTTATCCATCTGTTTTCTTTGGTAGTATTTTATGGCTAGTAAATGATATTCATGAAAAAAAATATGCATATTTGAAACCATATCGAAATATTGTCCAGTTTTCGTTTTTATCGAGAAAACATGATTCTTTCGCAACACATTTCCTCTATTTAGACTTAAAAATAGATAAAATTGTTTTTCTGGGTGTTTGAAATTGTGTTGATAAGGATAATAAATAATTGTGTGATTTAACAAATAATAGTAATTTTGTGCTTGAATAAACAATAATTACTTCTGAAATTAAGTTTTGAAGGAACAGATGCTATTCCTTTATTATTCAATAGCAGAGAAAAGCCTAAAACTTTTTACAAACTTAAGATTTAAATATTTTTTACGAAAAAAACTGACATGTAAAGTTTCTTGTACGTTATTGTAATTTTTTTTGTTTCGTATGTTCGACTGAACATATTATAGAATCAATATTTCTTCAGCTCTGATTTTATGAACTGAACAATAGCTGAATATATATACAAGATCTAACCATAAAATTAATTTTTCTGGTATGTAGATGAAATTTTATGAAGTGACTCAACCTCTATACAGAGAAAACAATGCAATCGCAGGTAAGCAAAACTCAGTATGATATTAAGTTATATTAAAAATATTTTTATTATTTGATTTAAACTATCATGGCAGTAGAGTTTTGATAGCATTCTTAACTGTAAATTTCGTAGGATATCAACTACTTTAATGAAGGGAAAGTAGATAACGAATAGTCTCAGACATTTGAGAAGTTTCAAGACCTAGTGTGAAATAAAAGTTGCAGTTAGTACCAATACATAATCATGCAAAAGATAATTCATTAATGGAAAGCATGCTGTTTTAAAGACCAGTTCCTCCATGCTGTTAGTGCTAACCTCTAGTCATGCGATATAATCATGCATACTAGAGTATATTCTTACTCGGGTGGAGGCAGCTGATCAGGAGATGAAGGAGATTTAAGTTCCGTCTTAATTTTTCCATTGTTAGCTGTAGACACTTCTTTCACACTGCATGGAATAATAAAAATTTACACAAAAATTAATTTGGTAAGTGCTTGCGTCAAAGATGGTCAAGTCTGATCGAATTAGGTTACTAGGTTTATTGGACCCGAGGTAGCCAATTGGTAGCACGTCGGATTTTGGAGCCGAGGGTGCTCGGTTTGAATCCCGACAAGTTAAATCCCGGCACGTTATATCTGTAGACCGGAAAGTCCTATGAGGTCAGAAGGTGCGATTCTCCCCAGATGTCGATCCTAGGGGTGCTCGGTCAAAATTGAGGTGGTACATAGCTAAGACTGACTCCAACTTCTGTGGTGCTATATTGACCTCCCTGGAACTTCCCCACAGGGGCATTTGCAACAACAAGTTATTTGGTTTAAGGAGACTTCGTTCAATTAGATTAAACTTTGAACGTAAGATCCCAAGGACAAAAAATTCAGCAGATTTTTACTTTTTGCAACTGTAAGACAGGCATGTACGTATTCACTTTAAAAGAAGAGATTGACCATCTTTGACAAGCAACAGTTTTAGTTTCAGCTATTCCTAGGAGTAGATAATACATACAATTAAAGAAAAAATAACAAAAACAAAAAAAGTTGCTTTATTTTAAAACACTTATACATTATCTATCAATGTCATTAAATATATAAGCCATTGTGCAGATGAGTAAGACAAAATATCCATCACCATAACAACCTCTTGGGAAAATTTTAAAGTACATTTGAAATGCATATATCCGATAATATGTGCAATTAACAGTAAAATGAAAAAAATCCAGAATGGAACATTGAATTTTATCGAGCATCGGACAGTTTGTCTATGTCTTTGTTTTGTTGCAGAGTATTTATTGTGTAAGACATGAAACTTTGTCTAAAATACTCTAAACAGAGAAACATTTTCTACTTGACAAACCATAAAATAATATTATTTAAAAACATCGTAACAAAAACTACTCTAACTCCTGGAATACAAATAAAAATGCTCCTGTCTGAGGATAAATGCTAAGAAATGCCCAATATTTATATGATACATTACGATCTTAAAAAACGGGGCCGTGGCGGCCTTGTGGTACAGCGCGCTGGTTTCCGGTGCTGAGGGTGCTCGGATCGAATCCTGGCGTAGCGCCACTAAAATGCCTCCGTTTGTGTCGTCCCTTCATTGGAGGGCAAAGCTGGTTCGCCTATATGGCTCCCCCATAGTAAAATGGCCAGCAAAACTGCGGTGAATTATAGGCGAATGTCTTCGCGACAAGTGCCTCCGCATTGAAAAAAAATACGATCTTAAAAACACACCAAATATCTTAAAAATGAACCCGTGTCAGCTGAAAAATAGTTTCTCATTCATGTATATATATATATATATATATATATATATATATATATATATATATATATATATATATATATATATATATATATATATATATATATATAATGTTCTTGAATTGAAGAATGGCTTGAACCAAAAATTTGCCACCTTTATTTGGTTCAATTTTCCTCGAAATTAGGTTAATGAAAAAATTATCTTCTTACTGGCTTTTCCAACTTTTCGACTTTGAAATCCTTGAAATAAGCAAATATTCCTGTATCTCAAAGCGAAAAAAAAACCCCTTTATCACAAAATTCCAAAGTTACTCATAGTTGTAAAGTCTAGCTATCATATCATCGGAACATTGTTTTCAAGCGCACAGTGTCATTAACGAGGGCTAAATGCCGGAAAAACGGATGCCTCTGTCAGAAATTGTGGGAATTAAAAATCATAGTTAGAATGACTTTTGTTCTTTTGTTTAAGGCTGCTGTGTACTAACCCTATTGTATTCGCTCACCTTATTTTTAACCCATGGAGAAAATTTGTCTAAGTATTGCCAACTTTGATTCTAAAGATTTTAAAAAAATCAACAACAATCTGTACTCCGTAACAGAGAAAGAAATTTTCAACAATATCAAAAACAAATCAACAGCAATCAACAACAAACTGTACTCCGTAATAGAAAAGAAATTTTACACCTTGGGGCATTTTTTGTTTAAAAGAATGCAAATAATATTTTAAAATTTAAATTATTCGTGGACAAAATTCTGGTATAGTGTGTTTTAAACGCTCATCAATTCCTTTGGTGGACGAAATTTAAAAAAAAAATTAATATTGTTGCAAGGTGCATAAAAATTCACGCTATCTGAATATACCAATTTTATTTGATTATCCCCATTTATGGTGCAGTAAATAATAGACAAATTTTCTCCATAGGTTAACATTGAGCTGAGCGAATCCAATAGGGTTAGCAAACAGCAGCTTTGAAATGTATGCGTTAGACAAATATATCGATGCTTCTGCATGTTCAACGGCTTCAAAATTTTCTCAAGATAATCACATTATTTCGATGTAATAAAAAAGGAACCCTTAAAACTTTCATAAACTGATGATCTGTCCGTATCCTTACCAAGCTCTTCCATCCTCCAAGCTTCCTTGAACTTTTTCTGGAGACCTACCGCACGTTCTGTACCGTATGAGGTAAAGCAGCCCACAGTGGTACCTGAAGAAGCAGGTGACATCGAGAATGACTAGAGTAATGAACAGTGCCACAAGGACTATGGCCACTATGATTGGTATGGGAAGTTCTTCATCTGGAAGGCTGATGTGTCCATCATTTGTTTCACCTGTGTAGTAAAAGATTATTCATTATATGTAGAAGCTCTTGAATTTTGCATATAGCAGCTATAAATTCATATGGCACAGGAATTACCGAAAATTCACGCATCCTTTTTCACCATTGAAAAAAGAATAGATTTTCCTTCATGAATTAAGTGTAGAATAACAAAAAGAAAAATTCACAAAATAAATTCACAAGAGAATTTTCTAAACTTTGCATATAGCAGCTATAAATTCATATGATATAGGAATTACCGAAAATACACGCATCCTTCTTTTAATATTGTAAAAAGAATAGATTTTCCTACATGAATTAAGTGTAGAATAACAAAAAGAAAAATTCACAAAATAAATTCACAAGCGAATTTTCTAAACTTTGCATATAGCAGCTATAAATTCATATGATATAGGAATTACCGAAAATACACGCATACTTCTTTTAATATTGTAAAAAGAATAGATTTTCCTACATGAATTAAGTGTAGAATAACAAAAAGAAAAATTCACAAAATAAATTCACAAGAGAATTTTTGAAATTTTGCATATAGCAGCTATAAATTCATATGATATAGGGATTACCGAAAATACACGCATCCTTCTTTTAATATTGTAAAAAGAACAGATTTACTGCATGAATTAAGTGTAGAAAAACAAACAAAAAAATGCCCAAATTAAATTCGCAAGAGAATTTTTGAAATTCCCTTTGCCGTCATGATGACCAGTGAATTCTAACTGGTACGGTTGTCATGCCAACCACAAAAAGTCAGGCGCTAAATATAGGACGGAGTAGAATATTTAGCCGTGACACATTTTACGTCGTAATAGTAAAGAACAGTATACGACGGAGATTCGTTTTCCTAGACTTCAAAGGAGAAAGCAAACTTAACTGTTAATGGGTGAGAAGTGATACTGTAAAAATTAAGGTTCTATTAGGACTAGACCAATGACATTAATCAGAACATGGAAGACTCACACTTTGTGTAAAGTAACTACTTTCTAAACTACTAGTGAAAACAAAAATATGTGCAAAATAAGTCGTGAAAAAACAAAATAAAAATAAACCCCAAAAATAATCCTAAAAGTATCTACTAGGAGTTAAGTGAATATTTGAGGTTATTTTTGTGTATTAATTTATCTATAAGTAACACCCTAGTACGTATTACTATCATACCATGCTCAAAATCACTGAAATCATATTTTCATTACTCTCGGAATATCAGTTAATGTTTATAACGCAGTGATAACATATCAGGCTTTGAACTATTTATATGACTTTTTGTGCACAAATAAACATATCAAGTTCAAATCAGTATGTTTTAGGAAAAATCGATTTATTACAGAAATTTAAATTAAGGCTTTAGAGCAAAATTTATTTTTCTAAAATATTCTCGGTGAATTTAATTAGATAATGCAATTTGATTTTAGGAAATAATTCGTAAATTTCCGTAGTAAACTCTATATTAAAATACTCTTGAAGGAGCCGGAATTATGCTCTAAATAATTCTAATTTCAAAGTTTCAGTAGCTTTATTTTTTAAGCTCTGAACAACACGTGCATTCCGTGAAGAATAATGTAACATGCCAAGTTGACTTTATTTTTACCATTTTTTATTAACTTGCTTTCTTGTTTGTGTGTGTGCTTGTCCTTTACAAATCTTGCAATCGATTTTTAACTAACTTCCCGACTAGCTAGACATTTGAAACTTTTAGAATAGCTCAGAACACGATGACAATGCATTTTTTAATACTTTTAGACATCTTTAAGCAGATTTGAATACATTTTCAGTTAATTTTGTTTTGTAGACTGCTGCAGCCATCTATCGACCGGGACGGGAACAGAAAGTTAAACGAAAGTTAACTACCAATTAACTTCATTTTCTTTCAAGTTGATCGGATAACTCATCAAAAAAATTTAAAAAAAGTATTTATTAATACATAGAATTGTCAAGTTTATATGATTCAACAGAAAATTTAAAAACATGGTATATAAAAAGTTCTTTTTATCTTGTAATTATTAAGTCATAATTACTTTCTCCTTTAGATGAGCCATGAGAAAAAAAATGAGAAAAGTCAAGAGTACCTAAGAGAGAAAATACATAAGATAGCAAGATGATAGACAAATGACTACAATAAAATCGAAATGCATATTTTCTAGACTAAAAACATTTCACGTTTCCATGCTAAAGTGATCTAAGCTTTTTTCCCCCATAGATATTTGCTCAGCCCTAATACAACAACAGACACATTTCACGTACCTTTACTGGTTTTAATAACAACAGATTCTGGTAAACTGTTTCCTATTTCATTGGTTGCTCTGATTTCAACTTTATAGTAGGAGTCAGGTATCAGTCCGGTCATTTCGAAGCTGAGGTCTCTTGCATCGACTGTACGTTCAACTGATTTTTCTATCTGAGTCCAGTCTTTTAATCCACGCTCCACCTATGAAATCAGATTAAACATGCCCATTTTAAATCACTAACAAAACAAATTTTTTTACAATGCTTAAATGCACTTTATAATATCAAAGTGATGCAGGAATATAAGACAGGAAATGATGCAGCAATAGCTTTGTCGTAACACTACGGCACTGTTTAAAGATTAAATCAGTGATATATCAGAATTTACATCAAAAGTGGCAGTAGTTTTCCTCCGGGAGTCTTTTTTTTCTGTATCTACTACTACTATTTAGCTCTCGAATAAACTAGTTTAAGATTCAGGTAACAAAAACTATCAATGTAATCGTGTCGCTGTTGTTGCTTCCAATCCCCTTGGTGTAGAAAAGCTTACACCAAGTTCAAAGGACCTAGGTCCTCAAATCCTAGGTCCTTGGCGAAGGGTAGTAAGCAGCTTAAATTAAGGCGAGGTACCACTAGGGCTGAAGTTTGACTTGACCTCGAAGAGTATCGGTCCCGTAATTTTGAACCGAGTCAAGTGACGAGACTGGAACACTTGACCCCGCACCTCCAGAGGTAAATTTGAGAACTTTGAGGACATTGAAGCCATGACCTATTTCACGTGCCCCGACCACCCTTAGTGAACACGGCGGTGGATTTGCAGCGACGAGCATAGAACCAGGGACGTTCAGATCAGTGGCCCGCTGCTCTTGCCAACTGGGCCACTGCGCCGATGTAATCGTATTTAAGCAGATCAATGTAACATTTCGTGAAATAAATTTCGTAAATGTTTCTGTGTAGTATCGGATGTCATCAACTTAAAACTTAGGATGCTTCGGAGCACTTTGCTATATGTTCAGTAAAGAAATGAATTTCAAAGTGCCTTTTGAAAATTAGTTTTAAAATATTTATTGAAAATTTTTGTTTCATATCAGTACTGAATGATTAAATTATAGAAATGTAAAACTATAAATGTAAATATTACGTTTATATTTTTTCACTTTTAATAATTCTCCTAAACCACAAGCTATTCTTCTTGTTGTGGCTTATGCCCCTTAACCGACAGAATATTAGATCAAGTCCATAGAGGCTATTGGGCAGAATGGTGCGGCTCCGGTTTTGAATAGCACCACAAGGGCCGGAGTCCCACTTGGCTAAAGGACCGGTCCCGTAATTTTGAACCGAGTCAAGTGACGAGACAGGTACACTTGACCCAGCACCTCCAGAGGCAAATTTCGAGAACTTGGGTGACATTGCGGCCAAGAAAAATCTTTCGTTCACCAGCCGCCATTAGCGTACACGGCGGCGGATTTGACCACGACCGACGTCGAAACAGAGACGTTCAGATCACTGGCTCGCTGCCTTTGACAACTGGGCCACCACGCCTATCAAGCTATTCTTAAAACTGCTTACTAGAAACAAAATAATCGAAATTTTGTTTGAAATATCAGTGATTGTTTCTTCATTGTCGATTTCTATGCATTATTTGATACTGATATTGCTGTTAGTCTGAAAAATGAGAACTTCAGTGCAGCTGCACATTGATAATAACTCTCTAAAAGGGTCCCTTTTTTCTAAGGAAAAGGGAATTTACGAAATTTTGATTTCTAGGGTTTGGGATGAAATGGAGAATACTATAATTTCTTCTAATATTTAGGTTTCTAGAGACAGGTGATCCTAAAACCAAGGTTTCTAGAGACAGGTGATCCTAAAACCATCACCATGGTCAAGTCACTGTTTCAAGGGTAGACATGTCATGTGTTAAGAAAAATAATTACAAAATAACTAAATAATAAGGAGGAAAAATGGTGGTTTACTCAAAGTGGTTATGATTACAACACCAACAGCAACAAAAAAATTAAGGAAGACTAATTGTACACACATTTATACTGTATATTTTACTGAGTAAACATCGGAATTTAAAGTTTATTTCATGGCAAACATCCATGCTAAGAAATCTTGAGGTGTTTTACCATTGCTTAAAATTAGACGAGCGGTTAACATAGAAGTTCAAAACTCTCAAGGCGAATAACGATATTTAAAATGTAAATCCATACACATGCACACACACACACAAAACTCAGTTCTAAACATTAAGTAGACTTTAAAACGGTCATTTGTAGTTTTTAAGCGGAAAAAAAAAACTGAGAGAATACATTTTAAACGCAAAGAGCAAACAGTACCCTAAAATAACGAATTCCATATTTCACGATAGGTTTGCCATTGTTGTTTGGGACATCCCAACGAACTTCGAACCTGTCAGGATATTCGGAGACGGTATCTACTGGAGTTTTAATTATAGGTGGTTCCGGCACAGTCTCCTCTGGCATGACATATATCGCATCTTTATAATCACCGATACCGACAACATTGATTGCAGCAGCACTGAATTGATACTTGGCTCGTGGAATCAAGTTGCTCAGGATATAAGGCGTATCTGAAAAGGAAAAAGGGTGTAAGTTAAATGCTAACATTTTCCTCTCTAGTTGTAATTGAGGCTCGCAATATTTTTACAATAGCCCTTTCTTTCATGCAGTTTTACGTATTTTATTAATTTATTACCACATTGTGTGCTGACACGTTACATTTTAATGTTTTTTGTTGTCTTCTACTGTATTCTTAATCTTTTGAGTACAAACTATCGCATGTTTTTTTATGTTGTGTGGAAAATCTTGGGATATATATATATATATATGGATATATATATATATATATATATATATATATATATATATATATATATATATATATATATATATAATTTTTTTTTTGTTTGTTCCGTTTTTCTCGGGTTCGTTAAGATTGAATAAAATCTCTTCAGAACTGCACACAAAATAAAATTTATTTTTCTGTAAATTCTTCAGGCGTATACAGAAATTCAAACAGAAAACACGCAACAACTGTCATCTATACAGCAGAAAACTCTAAAATCACAAGTCAGGATACCAGAGTCTTCAATACAATACACGCCTAACGCACTTTCAACACATTCAGTTCTTAGTAGAAAAGAACTGAGTTCCAATGCCGGAACTCAGTCTCCGTTCCAATCAGTCAAATTTTCCATAATCAGGTATATTTTCCAAAGCGCCCCCTATCGGTCAGCAAGATACCTCTAGAAAGCTCCCAGAAAGGTCTAGACGGCCAAGTTGGCGACCCCCACATATAACGCAAAAAATCCGCTTGAAGTTTTAAAAGCTCTTTGACTGATCATCAAGCATTCCTTGAAAAGTTCGAAACTTGTTCAACGTATATTCCTGATAAATACGTTAAAGATGTAGGCTTTAGATTAGGGGTCTTCAACCAGTGGATCATATGGATATGTTCAGGCCCGGACTTAGAGACCCAGGGCCCCTAGGCACTTGACATTTGGGCCCCCCCCCCCACCACCATCTCGAAGCTATTTTGGAAATTTAGCAAATTAAATGCACTAGCTTTAAATACTGCGCAGTGTACGGAATGAGAGAGCCGCCCACTTAGGCACGTATATTTTGGCCCATTTTAATCTTACCCCCTCCACCGGAGTTTACCCTCCTGTCTCTAGTCTTCTTGCATCGACATATAGAATGGACTGCCTGCGCGTGGCCTGGCAATGCTGAGCGTGGATACTGCAGGCGAGAGAGAGGGGAAACGAAGAGGCTTAATTCTAGCTTTGTTGCGAACAGGGCTGTAAGTTATATTATGAGCGCCCTGTTTCGGCAAAATGTAGTAAAAATATTTATTATAATATTATTTTCTATAAAGCTTTTTGATAAGGCAAGAAAGGCTTTTGAGCTAATGTAAAGCCACCAGGGCCCCTAGGCTGGCTGGGCCCCTAGGCCGGGGCCTTGTAGGCCTAGGCAGAAATCCGGCACTGGATATGTTCGATCATGCAAAACGAAAGTTTGATATACATTTGAAATGTGTGGGGAAAAGTAGTCCATGGCACATAGGCTTATCAAAATAATTAACTGTAATAGTATTTAGAATCTTAAGATGAAATAAACACAGAAAGCAGCATGCCAAGGCTCTTTCTTTCTAGAACCTCACGTGCCTCTTGACTTCCTGCATTGATTCTGTTTAATTCAATATAAAGTACAAAATACATTGATTCAACTCGCGTTTTTTTTGCTGTTTGTAGAAAATAATAAATAAAAACATTTTTTAATTAATTATGGTTATAAAAGGTACAAAATACTTTATTAAACACACCATACACACAAAACTTCAGTGACGTGTTTTGAAGGACTTAATCCTTCATCATCATGCTATAAAAATCAAATCAAGCAGTCATATCAAAGGCTGAAGCTCGTTGATGAATAATACATTTTCCCCTCTGCCTATACTACTTATTTCACAGATGCGTGGCCAGTGGAACTTTGCGAATTTATTGGTGTGGCCCACGAATGTGAAATGTTGCTACTTAAGATCATTCATCAGGACTGAACAAATTTTATACAGGAAGGAAAATAAACTTCACTTGAATTTAAAGTGATTCAGCATGCTTACCTTTCTCCCATGTTACTTCTTTGACTGGATCCTCCTTCTGTTCAGCCAGCCTATATTTCATATTATATTGAGTAATGGGCATACCTCCGGTATTACCTGGTCCCATTAGTCTAAACGTTATTGTTGTGGATGTAACCTTGTCGAACACTATCTGCGTTAATGCACTCGGACGATCTGGAATAGAGAACAAAAAAGGGTTAATATTTTATAGCAGATATACATTTTGTACATTCAAGGTACTAAATTATGTATTTAAAAGGTGTTTTACTGTATAGGGGGGTTGTCATGTGAATGTGTTGCTCATTGCTGCATAAGCAATATAATATGTATAATTCTGCTCAAAATTTTGACAGTAAATCTTCGATTTCTATGGTACCTGTTTTCGATTTTATATGGTATTACATATATAATTTGTAAAAGTATTCAAAAATTTGTCACTTTCCCATTAGTATTTAAATCTCAGACTAAGGGTCTGTTCACATAGGAGTCCGGTAGCGGAAGCGTTAAAGTATTGAAATACAGTGATTTCCGCTTATAAGAATCACGTTCGTTATTACTGTTTTTGATTCTTATAAGCGGTTGATTCTTATAGCCGAAATTTAGGTTTTTGGACAGGCACACACACACCTATATATACAGATATTAGATAATTTACTATAAAATACTCTTTAATTTACGTTAATTATCTTTTATTAAAATTATTTTTTATAATTTTAAAAATACAACTTAATTTCTAGACTTATAAGTAGATGCACATGATTATAGTAAGAGAAGAAAAAAATCCAATATTTGTTACCACATATCTGCTTAACAGTTTTAACATTTCAACTACAGGAAGGGAGCAAGAAAAAGTTTTCTATGGTAGTTTAACGTAATGAAGTTTTTAGGAGTCTGTTTATACCTCTTTCAATACTAATAGTCTCAGACGAAGATTCACCTTCTTGCTTACGTTTCACGATTTGATAACGCGCTGAATCTACTAATGTCCCGTTTGCCTAAGTGATAGTGGACACTTCGCCGAAGCTTTATGTGTTTCAGGGTCCAGGAAGCTGCAACCAGGATGTGGGAGGTGGGAAAATAAAGAGTCCCTATTTTTGTTTGTCAGTGGAGAAAAGTGAAATCGGACCCGGACGGGTAAAGATGCCCCTGGGTCAAGCTAATATGACAGTGTTGTGCTAAAGCGTTTAAGGGGAAACTATTATGTTATATCTAACAAAGAAAGGGATGAATTTTACAACTATATTCCATCCCATCGTATCAATCTTTCTTTTTAAAAAAAAGAACTTCGTCCCTTTTGAGGGTTTCAATGGTTTTTTTGGAAAAATGAAAGGAAAGCGAAGAGTTTAAACTGATTCTTAAAACCGGCGGATTGATTCTTTAAAGCGAAAATTTTAACATGGAAATAATATATTAGTTTTTGTTTTCGCGATATTGATTCTTATAAACGGTTGATTCTTATAACCACTGATAACTATCACTATAAGCGGTGGTTATTGTATATTTAACCAATGACAAACCTCCAAACGATTAGCAACGAAATTTTTAACGCCTATGATTGGTTTATTTCCGCCTCAGCGCCATTTTTCCTTTTACGCTTCCGCTACCGGAATCCTATGTGAACAGGCCGTAAGTTGTTTTTATAACATTCCCGAAACTTTGAAGGAGGGAATATTTCAATACTACAACATAGCACAAAGATCATCCATCAGATAAAAGGTACGCCATCCGTGATGGACTATTGATTGAAACCTCTTTTCTTCATAATTTATTTATTCGAGTATAAGCATGTTTTCAGGATCAGGGCTGAAGGGAATGAGCACGGAACGATAAAAAAAATCCAGTAAATAATAAATAGTAAATAAAGGGATATATTTTATTAGTCTACGTTATACTTACATGCTTTATCCAAATTGATTGTTACAGAGTTCTCTCCGAGAGCATTTCGAGCCTCACATGTGTAAGCACCAAATACATCGTAGTCCTGCCTGTCTGCGGTCATTACCTGGAATAATAAAGATTTCATAGATTCCATCCCAAATTTATGCAAGCAGCATAAGTCACGTTTAGAACGTATCACATTTAGAACAAAACTTATTCATGAGTTTTAGAATACTTCAAAATTTAGTAAATATTTCCGATGGTTAATGACAATTTCTTTTCTAATTAGTTATGTTTATTTAAACTGTAATTTTTTTTGTGTGTTTCTACTTTCCTAGCCACGCACTTGTCAGACGGAATATTATAAACTTTAACTTGAAACTGAGACAATAACTTTAAAAAATTAGACAAATTCTTTCTAAACTGGGAAAATGGGGCTATTCTGTGGCATGTAGCTTAATGCAATCAGTGAAAAATTTTCTTAGTACCTTTAAGTGGTTTTTCTGGTACCTTTAAGGAAAACGCTTGATTGAATTTTCGATCAAAAATTTCAAGTGCTCAAATGAGAGCTTATTGAATGTAAAATCTGTATAATACCCTCTGAGAGTTTTAGTTCTTCTAAAATTAATAGGGATCTCATTAAATTAATGAAAATAAATTTACTATTATACAATGAGAAATTCCTCGAAACATGAGTTATTTTCGAGGGCTCGACTCAAACATCTAAGAAAAAGTTATTGCAAGTTGTAACAAATATAATTTTCGTCCCCGCTGACTAGAGTCAATAGGTACCTTTCTCTCCCCCCCTCCCCTCCGAGTACTGATAATAGGCTCATCGGAATGTGAAGGGAAACGGGTGTCTCGGACGAGTCAGTGAGAGGGTGTAAAATGTCTAAGCAGTTGATGTTAGAATGTAATCGTGTGTTCCAGTAACTACGTGATAATCGTGCGTGTTCCTAAAATATGTGATCGTCTGTTGTGTCAGTGAATTTTTATGGCAAGATATCTTGTGTAATAAAGTCCATGTTCAGCTTGCCGGATGTTGTTATTGACACAAACTAGGACATTTGCCACAAAGTTGTATTTTTTCAAGGAGTTTTAAAAGTCTGGTATATCAAGGTTCAGCAAAGAAATCCTGGACTAATTATAAACAACAGTAGTTGGCAGTCATTGATAGAAAAAATTGCTCCTCTTCATTTCTTTTCGTGCGAAGCATGTTGAAAATTTCCATGTAGTTCTGAATAGCCCCCCCCCCCCGGCTGCTCCCTTAAAACAATCTGACAGACTTCGCATATCCACCGAGGGGTTTACAAGCTCCATGCAAACAAAAGTGAAATTACCAAAAGACTGCTGTATGAATCTCCTCCAAACATCTTGAATCTGTCATCACCTGGTTCAATGGGTTCGCCTAGAAATTTCCAAGTGATGGTGGCATTGGGGATGGCCTCAGCAATGCACGACAAGTTGGCTGGATTGTCAGACCATGTCTTCACCGAAGTGATTTGTGTGCGACTCATGTCAGGGCGAACTGTATTGGAAAAAAAATATCACATCACTGTTAATAATTCAAAAATATTTATTCACAATATAACGTTCAAAATTAAAAATTCTGTAAAATTAAGGGCGTTTAGTTCGTGTTTATTGCACGATTATCGTTGCGATTTAATTAAATCACTTTTTAAAAACTCTAATTTATATAGCGATGTTAAATAGTGATTAGAATAATGTATCATACACTGGACTTGTAAGTGCCCCGTTTTTTTCGGCAACTCCGGCTGCATTGGATGCTTTGCAGAAGTAGAGACCATCATCTGATCGCTTAACATTAGTTATTCGAAGGCGGAGGAGATTATATTCACCATCGTCAAACACTTCAAGTTCCATACCATCATCCTGTAATGGAAAAAAAATTAACATTAAAAGGTATTTCTTACAAGTTTCGGTTAATTCGTTCTCTACATTCTTGAGATGAAAGCTGTGTAACCTGAGATGGAGTATTCAAAGCATGCCGAAGACAAGCTCGATGTGCTGCCCACATAGTATAGTGGTTAGCGTTCTGGGTATGGGTTCAAACCCTGAATAAGGCTTGGTAATTTCAGTGTCGTTCCCTCATAAGGAGCAATGCTGGCTCGCTTATATTGTGCTCCCATAATAAAGTAGCCAGCAAAACTTATCGGGTCTTCATGGGCCAATGTCAGAGAAGTAACTTTTATCAGGGACAAATTTTATGAAAACAGAATACTAGGCGCAAGTAGGATGATGAAACTCTAGGCCGAGGGAACTATGTTTAACAAGTCGATGCTAGCTTTTCAACTACACAAAACTGAAAAGACGAAAACTGTGCACTTGTTTAATATTATTCATCATTTAACTGTTTTATAACGGAAAATATTGAGGAAAGATCTAATTAAAAATATATGAAAGGTAAGAAAGTGATTTTTCATTTTTAAATAATAAAGTGTTGCGAAATCATGTTTGGCACAGTCGTTTTATGAATTCCCTGCTGATTATAATAGTAAATAGAAAAAAAAATATCATTTAGAAATTAAGCACTTTGCTGACATCGTAGGGGATGTATTGACTTTAAATACATCAAGAATCTTGATCACAACAGGAAAAATATATAAGCGTTAGTTTTCAAATAAAACGTAACATCACACGAAATGTTTATTATTATACACTTTGTCCCACTTAAAAATGATTCATAGGGAAGAATAAAACATTTAAAATAAGTTTGAATCAATTTAAAATAGCATTAGTATGAAGAACTGGTGTTTTAAATGGCTGAAATATAAATATTTGATTTCAAGAAAATAATTTACCGGGTTATCAATTATATCTTTATCAGAGTTGTCTTTTCTGATGGACATTAATGGTTTCGGAACACCCTCTGCCTTACATTCAAAGACTGCATCTTTCCCTTCTTCTTTGGTAAGGTTTTCCAGCTGTACAATGTTTGGACGAACTGAAAAAAAAATGGAACGAAGATTAATTTCCTACGCCAAATTTCTAATAAAACTGGTTCTTCACAGTTGAAAATGAGTTAAACAACGAAAGGACAAGGGTCCCAATCCATTACCTTGAACCTCGATTCTGACTGTAGCTTTATCCTCTCCAGCTGGATTAGTCACTCTGCATGTATACTCTCCTCCAGCATTTCTTTCTACTTTAGATATTGTCAATCTTCCCTCGTTTACACTGTAGCCTCCCACTTGACTTAAATCTCTGAGATCCTGCGAAAAAATGGGAGAAATTAGTGAAATTACAGATTTAGCTCAAAGAGATATAGTAAAACTCTTTAGGAGAACTAAGTTAGTTACAGAGATCAAGTAGAGTTACAGATTTGGATCTTCATTATAATATATATACACCAGCTTTTTATTTTATGTTACAATTTTTTTCCTAAGTAATCTTTGGTTTAGTCAGATTCTAATCTAATCTACGGCAAACGAAGTTCTCTTCAAAAACTAAGAAAGCATATGGTATACCTTTCGTTTGGTAGTATCTTAGCTTAAAATTTATCATTAAAGTGCTCAATAGAATAAATCTAGATTAATCTTCGGATGATCAAAATCATCAAAATCCGGACCAAAAGAAACTATGTAAAGTTCCTACATTCCTGAAGATGCCCTTTGGAAATTTATTGGACTTTTCTTTTTCTTTTTTAACATAAAATGAAATACTGATTCTTTTTTAAGTCATGATGCTGATAGACTTATAAGCAGCTAGTTTCAAATTATTCCTTCATAACTAGAGTTCTGAGCTTAAATTGTATTTTTAATTTGTCTAAATTTCAAAAAGTTAGGCTTAATTTTTTGGTCTAATTATATTGTAGATGTTAAATGTTGTTGTTGTTTATGCTACTTGACCTACAGAAACATCAGATCAAGTCGCGGAGGCTATGGGCGAGGAAGATGCGGCTCCTGTTTTGACTGGCACCACAAGGGTCGGAGTTCGATTTAGCCAAAGGACCAGTCCCGTAATTTTGAACAGAGTCAAGCGACGAGACCAGAACACTTGACCCCGCACCTTCAGAGGTAATAGATGCAAAATAACAACACTAAGCGTTTCCTTTACATCCTTTTGATATAACTGAATTTTTTTCTTATTTTTCTTGTTGATTATTTCAACCTCTCTAACCTAAATCTGACTCTTTTCGGTTAAAGTTTGATGAACTAGGCTAGTTCATAAGATCTACTTACTGTATCAAACCAGGAATATGTAAGTGGTGCAGATCCAGTAGCGTCGCAAGTGATGGTGTATTCTTCTCCCTGAATGACAACGAAATCCGCAGGAAGGTCCTCTATCTTTGGTGGAGCTGCAAACGAAATTTCAAGATTACAAGACTGTCGGTAACAGAACATAGTAGAAATTCAACAATATACCATTCATTAGTTTGTCTATTATGCTTATTTGTATTTATTTTATTATTATCGTTAATAAAAAAAGTCCTGCTGGAAATAACTAAGCTACCTCAAGTGAAATCCCAAGCATGGTAATTCGACAAGGATACGTCGTCCACAGCGTTTAGCTTATGCGACAAATGTGAACCTGAAGACTAGTCGTTGCGTAGCAATTCCTGAAAACTCAGCCGAGGGTGAATTTCACCTGTTCGGGTAATTTTTATGGGTTGGGCGCCGGACGGACAGTACAGATCTGCCGACCAATTGGGGCAACCCGAGGCCCTGCCTAAGCATGGTAAAATATAAATGCACTAATCAGCTCTCTGTGTTTCAAAGATACAAAATTTTACGTGTTTTAAGGCGTATTTTTTGTAAGATAATTTTCAGAACACAACATTAATTTTTAGAAAGATCCAATTTGAAAAATTTTTAATGTACTTTTCGAGAATTATAGATTAAAAATTATAGAACATTTATTACTGGATTGATATACTAACCTTAGTTAGATAACTTTAATATTAATTCTTTGAAATAAACTTCTGGTAAACATCTAGAACGGGTTGGTGAAAATAAGAGTAAGGCTTGAAAATCTAAAATTCAATTCAAGGCTGGTCAGAAGTAATTTAGATCCAGCCGTTAGCTGTAATATTTTTAATGCAAAGACCAGTACTTTAATAAATTTACCGGGATTTAAGAAGTAGGAATTTCTTGAATACATCTAGGACGAAACTGTTTTGATTAGTAGGAGGAGAAAAGCCCCGTTTGAAAAACTTTTTAAACAGGACTGTTTTTTTATTTTTTAAAAAACAAACTTGGAGTGGCTACAGAAAAGGAGTTGTGATCAATTGAAGAAGGCATAGAAAAAACATACAGTTATCTTTAATATGTTGAGTTTCTGCTTATGATCAATATTATTTTTGTATAGTGGCCAATAAGTATTACCAAAATAAGGAAAAAATACTGAAAATTGACTGCTTGGGTATTTATGAGCGTTGCAATCCATTTCTTTGTTCTAGCTTTGCTTCAAGATGAACAATAATTTAAATCTTAAGGCATGTAAAGCACTGAAAGTATTTCTCGTCTGAATTCGTCAAGACGGCAGCTAAAGAAATGCAACAATGGATACCAAGCGGATTAATGAGTCATACTTTACTTTCGGATGATTCAGAGAACACCATGCTTCAAATTCGGGTATGGGACCATCGGCGAATTGACACATTTTATAAAAACTTTAGCATTGGGTTATATAACAGCCTAATCTACGAACGTTCTAAATATAGATCAGGCCGCTCAGAAAATTACGTCGTTTACTTGTCGCCAAATGTCGTTGATCGTACTTTGTTGTTTGTAAACAAGTTATTTTCGTTTTCAGCCTATCCTTAAACAATCTGTTTTTCAAAATCTCTTCAGTAACATCGCATGAAATTGTAAATAATCTTCTTGAAAATAAAACGTTAATTTGATAGCAAGAATCTAAACGGCTATTTCTTTATTTAATACTTAATGATCTTCACTTGAAATATTCAGCGCCTATTAAAGAAGTAATAACGTGATACAAGTCAACAAATATGAATGTATATCTCGAAATGCAGCTAAAAGGAAGATTATCAGAAAAAGAAGAATTCATAATTGACTCTTTTTTAAAGTGGTAAAATACGAGCTATTATGCAAATTGTTAAAGCTGGAGCAATATAGACACTTGTGTGTTGAATTATATATTTCTGGAACCTCTAATATGGTGAGAATGGCGATTCAGCATTGATTTTGCCCCTGGAAACTTGTTTGGAGTTTGGAGGATTCTGAAAGTGCCAAACTTCGGAATGCCTAATGAGGATATGTACTTCAAAACTACATTGATGCATGTTCTTTATTAAAAAAATTGTCCCAGTTTCAATTGGAATATTCTTCGACGCAATATTTAAAAATGTTACTGATTTCATACTAGAGAGCAAACATGTTGAGCAATGTTACTCAGCAAGTAAAGGATGTCCATTTCTTATCACTTTCGTAAGGATTGCTTGACTTCTTTAACTTTCCACAAAATTTGATCCTCATACATGATTACTGGAACTTTTAGTTCCGAGGATATTTACCAGTTCGAATATAACAAAGGTGACCAAACACTTGTTATATTCACCTTTTATCATCAGATTTTTATCTTCAGATTCATGCAGGAAATCCTCTAGGAAAAATTCTGCAGGATTCTCTTGAGTATTTTCTCAATTGAACCCTACCGCTCACACGTGAAATGTTTTCCAATCGGGATTTCGGTGACTGTACAATCCGCCACCGATCTCAAGGCTTTCCCCATACACGGAGGGGGAACACACATCTGCACTGCAAAGTACACAGGGGGAAAACGAGTGATTTATGGGCAGCGCTCTCTGCAGCGATCCTTCGGTCGAGCGGTTCTTCAGCAGATGATCAAAGAGATTCGAGGGACCTTGGGGGGGGGAAGGATCGTAACTAATCGACCCCCAAATGTGTCAAGTGTCGGGGGACTGCGTGTCTAGATGTGTGTGACTGCAGCATCAAGGTTTGGACTGCGCAGTCAAAACCTCAAGGATTTCCTCTACGTACATGGGTACCTTAAGGAAACATTCCATGCACTCATACATATCCATATAAACACGACTGGAATTAAAGTTCAAATGAACATTTTCAGGTATTGTACAGTGTTTGAAACGAAGGTAATATCACGCTAGACAATCAGGGTGGGTCAGGTAAAAAAAAGTTTAGATTCATGCAAAGAAAATCCGTACAATGGACCGTCATAGTATTTTACCAATTCTGTTAAAGGGAAAATTCATAAATGATCTATGAAACTCACTCAAAACATTAACTTTAATTTTTTTGAATAAGTTGCTTCCTGTCTCTTTCACGAAGGCTTCAAGAGAATAGGTTCCTCCATCTTCGATACTGACACTTGATATTGACAATCCAAATTCATCGATGGATATGCGATCTGACTTGACCGCGACGCCATCTTTTTCCCAACTAATCGTTGGTCTGGGATTGGCAACAGCTCGACATTCAATACGGCCTTCTTGTCCGACCACTAAGTTCTGGATTTCTGGGCATTCTTCAAACTGTATGGATTCTAAAAAAGAAGAAGAAAAACAAATTTTATTAGGAAATTTAATTAGTAGCCGCTTTCAAATTTAGGGAAAATGAAAATGTAAAATTCATATAAATGCGAGGCTGATAAAAAAATGCTGCTATTTAAAATTTTTAAACTGGCTGTTTAAAAATTTTAAAACAATAAGAAATATATTTTCATAGGACAGTCTTTTATTCAGACTGTGAAAAAAAATAGATCTTAATTTAAGAACTGAAAACATAAAATGGCAGTTATACTCACAAAATTCGAGGGAAGAACTTTTAGAAGGCAACGAGGGATTTTCCATTATTCTGTGTAAATTTTTGATGAAATGGGGAATTTTCTGTATACAGTACAAATGTTTGAATTATAGCTCCTACAAAGCTGTTGGATGTCAGATATTGACACTAACTGGAGTAGTGTGGATACTCCGCCTTTTAGAATGTCCTTAACTGGGGTACAGTGAGTACTTTAAAATGAGCTTTTAGAACGAGATTTTAGAATGTTCTTAGGGCTCAGGCACCTATGAATTGAAGCTTTTAAACTTTACGAAGAAACGAGAAAAAATAAAATGACCGCATTTATATTATTCTCAATATAGACTTTATTTCTCTCCTCAAAGTTGTCGTCTTTTGGTATTACTGGTACTGGACTTATTTTGTTAGCCTCTACGTATCTTGCTATGAATAGATAATAAAATTGTGATAAAATACTTTACACCCTGGTGAGTGATAATTGTTACAAGAATGAATACTACTTTGCTTTGACTCATCGCTGATCTCCAGAGTATTAATTTTTATATCAAATAGTACCGTCTCTCTAAAGCTTCGAAATTACAATAATTTTGCTACCTGAATTACACTTACTAAAAACGCATAAAATCTTTAATTTTCTAGAAAAAGGTTGATATTTCTCCCTTTCGTGGCTGGAGAAACGAAAGGGACTAATTTTTCGTATTGTGCCAACGCAAGTAAATTAAATAGAATATGTAACATCGTTAAAAGATTAGTCTATTGATTAAAAGATAACTATATGGACCGTAGATATATTTGTCCCTTCTTATGTATAGCTGCCGTTTTTTTTTAGACTGATTTTTTTTTTCCCCTTCAAATGTAGATTTATCAGCAGTATCGTTTCCATAGCTTTGAGGGCAACCCCCTCAAAGATCGACCCCCAAGGATCGACCCTTGGGGGCCCAGGATCGACTTTGGGGGTTGCCCTTTTTTTGAGGGCAACCCCCAAAAGAGGGCAACCCCCTCTTAGATCAAAATCTACGAAATAGTTTTGTTAATAAAATGTGTACATAAATAATTGCAAAAATACGTTTAAAACAAAACCCTACAGTTTTGCATGTCTTACAGTCTAATTCAGTTGAATCAGTCTTCTATAGATTACTCCTTAGTAAGTAGTAACTCTTCCATGTTCTCTTTTTTTTATCAGTAACGAAAACTATTTCCATAAATTGCAAGTTGTAACCAGGGCTCGATTTAGAAAATTCTTGACTATAGGTACAACTCGGGATGGGGGCTCCCTAACACTGATGTGGGTGTAAAATTTCCAAAATTGACACACAAAAAAAATAATCATGAACCATTGTGAAAGTACCATTTTACCAAGAATTGGCTATTTGAAGCGCAGAAACCTAGAACATTATCAAATAACAAAAAGCAATGCAACATATTAACTTCATCATTAAAACACCAATACAATGCAACCAGAGAAACTTATTAATCCCTTATAGACACTATAACTTACATATGATGAACTATTCATATAAGTATACATATGATGAACCAATCAAGGAATCAAATTTGAAAAAAAATTGAAATTATATAAAAAAAACCTGTTATTTAAAAAGGTAAAATAAAAAAAAATGAATTGGGAATTTTTTTTTTTCCTTTAAAAATTAAATTTTTTTACCCGGGCCTACCGGGCCTAATTGAAAATCAGGGCCTGGTTGTAACATACGTCTGAAAAACTTCCACTGCAACTTCGAAACGTGTTTTCTTCTCTTTTCTTCTATTTGGTAGCCATGTTTGAGTCTCCCCCCCGTTTTGTATGACTTTCGATGAAATAGAAACTAAAAAGTTTTCTAATCACACATTGTAGTTATTTCATTATTTCCCTTCGGACTGTTTTTAAATCAACTGTGATGCAGAAATTTTCCTTATATTTTTAACATTTTTGCTTTTTTAATTTGATACTTCATTGCAGCCAAGATGCAGCCCTTTGCTAAATGAAGCAAGCGAGGAGAGCTGAAATCATAAGCTCAGTTTACCATGTTGTCCCAGATTTATAATATACCCAATACTAATGAATGAACCATAAGTTTAATCCTTAAATTTGTACTAACATTTCTCCCCATGAATCATAAAATCTAGCTTTTTACAAATATTTCTGATATTGTAGGATATCTTTTTGTTCTTGTTATTTCTAATCATGGCTTGAAGTTCGAAATTCGGTCCATATCGGCTTCGGGCTGAAGTGTGCGACTCCGGGTTTATATATCACCACAAGGGTAGGAGTCCGTCTTAGCTAGTTGCCACCTCAATTTTGACAGAGCACCTTCAGGGGTGACATCTGGGGAGATCATACCCTCCTCCCACCCTCTCTGACCTCATAGAGGGACTATCCAGTCTACGGAATTTTACGTACTCATATCTGGCCTAGACACGGACGTATTTAACGGCGCGTGTCGGGATTCGATCCGAGCACCCACGGTACTGAAAGCCATCGCACTATCACAAGGCTACCTCGAGCCATATCATTTGTTTAATATTACGGAATATAACCAGGAATATATAGCTGCTTACCATAAAAATCCACTTTCACTTCCTCTTCTACGGCCAAAGTGTTGCTGTAGAGAGCAGTGCATTTATAAATTCCACCATCTTCTACGGTTGGATTTGGGAATGTTAGTTTCAGCATGGTGTCCATTTTTCTGACATTAGCCCTAAAAGGATGATAAAGAGAAAAAAATTCTATAGCACTTAATTGAAAAGGTTCATAATTACTGTGCTGTGTAGGTCACCACCGTAGTCTCGAATGTATATCGATGAGTTATAGTTCGAAATTTCGTGTTTACATGCAATGGTGTGCATCATGTATTATGTGTGTGGGCCTTTATATACATACGTCTTTATATATATGTATGTACCGCTCTTATCACACCAAAGCGACAAACTGTTTCTCGTGCGTATGCGTAGAAATATTAAATACACAGTAACATACATGCATGGCCTGAAATCTCTGAGATGACTTCATCGAATTAAGATGTCGAAACGATATTAATGTACATGATTTTTTTTAACTAAAGAAAAAACAGAAACGAAAATTTCGGATGTATTTTCTGAATTTAACGCAACCATCTGAGCCGACTTGAGTCAAAACAAAATACATTGTACTTCATCGGTAAATCTGAAACTCTAATCATTTCAACACACCGAGGAATTAAAATGATATAACATGATATGATATGATACGAGATAAAGCTATAATACAATGGTGAATATGAGCTTCGGGACCCTATATTTCAGAATTATTATCTGAATCAAGTACTCATCGCTGAGAAAATTTTAAATAGAACTTTCAGTTCTTTTTTCCACCGACAGATGGCTGCATCTAAAGAACAAGACAAAATTCGTGTACCTTGAAAGGAGACGCGACTGGTAAACAAAATGACTATCACGTCTCATGATTTTTTGATTGTGCCCAGTCAGCGAAAAGAGAGCCTTTCCTTTTTCACTTTTTATTCTTTTCGAGCGGATTGTTTTAGTCACACATTTCGTGCATCCGTCTTCCTAATGTGTTACATGCCGTAGTGATGAGCCGAAAGTTTTGAGACGTTTTATCCTGTTCGGTTGCTATTAATTGAAAGGAGAAGAACAGGATTTTACCTCTGATTTTGTCTATCACGTCCGAAAAGAACGTGTGTACTTAACCCATATTGGACCACCGTCCTATATATAGGACAGCTAATAAAACTTAATTAAAAAAAAAGTAATTGAATATTTTCTGGGTGAATTTTACTATGCCACCTTTAATACAGAAGTGTAACATACAAAAAAATGAGACAATGAAATTAAATTTAATTAAAAACATATTTTTGACATGATATTTTTGTAATACTAGTACTGCTTTGGACCGTTGTCCTGTTTATAGGACAGCTAATTGCTTAAAAAATTAATTTTTTTTTTCCACAATTTTGGTTTTATGTGCTTAGTAGCTCTGTATTAATGATATAGACAAAGATATAAAAATTTTCAGAGATATTTATTAGGTGAGGTCCAATATGGGTTAAAACCCTTTTCTCTCTCCGGCATATGAACCGCTCTTCAGTGCGTTACATCTCGCTAAAAGATCGTATTACACGAAAAGCATATAAATGTAATACTCCCATAACTATGTTGTGAAGTTTTCTAAAGATTTTAACGTTCCCACTCTGATAGTTTCTATCATTTCTTTTTACTTCAGGAAATTATACAAGAAGACCTCCACTTGCACGCGGGGCACGTGCATAGTTCTAAACCGATGAAATGAATCACAAAAACTTTTGAAACAAGTAGAAACGTGCCTTAAGTTTGAAACCACGATAGTGGCCGCGTGTTACAGTGATTATCGGAGCTCGTAGCATTGCGATGTAGTGAGACACAGCTTTTTCGAGTAAAATTCGGCCGGCCTATGCTATGTTCAAAACGAGCGTTGAGATTCACTACAATGATAATCAATTATAAATACACGTCAACATTTTTTTTTTTTTTTGGGGGGGGGGGGGGCTATTTCGAGTTAACCTAATGGAGTTTATTACTGATTATCCAAAATTAGTTTTTCATACTGAAGAATACTATTAAAAATTTTAATGATATATAATAAGTTTTAAATTTATGATAAATAAATTTTTAACCTATAATAAAATTTTGAAATAAAATTTTAAATCTTTATATATGAATAATTTGTTTCTATAAATTTTATAGTTATTTTCAAATAATTTATTAAAAAAATTAAACTAGTGAAAAATAAGTTCGATGAGATTCTTGTACTAGGTTCTCAGATAAATCAGTTTATTATAATTCCTTGATTTTACCTCATTATACAAAATTCTGTTTTTAGTTATAATAACAGATTACAGTAATCAATAGAATTTATTATTGCTATTATTTTTGCATGGTTATGACGTATTCGGTTCAGATGTGTTATGTTATATTTTTATCATAGTTTACAGCACTTTACAACAAACGTCAACATTCTTTATAAATGACCTTGTGTGTATGATAAGCAATATATTAAAATTATGAAATTGTTGCATAAAAAGTTCAGATCTGTAAGAAACTCACCTAATTTCTTCTCCTTCAGGGTTAAACCACTTCATGTCTGTAAATTCACCTTCCTCGGCTTTACCTTCACACATGAGACCGAAAGAGACTTTTGCAGGAACCGTTATCGGATTTTGATTAGGGTAAATATGCAACTTTGGTTCTTGTGTTGCCAGGGCCAGTGCCAGAAAGCATGCTGTAAAGAATAAATAACCAGAGTGAACATAATTTTTTTAAGAAGGTCACTGAAAAATGCCCGTTGAAATTAACAATATCAAGGGTAGAAAATATCAACATTTTTGATTCCGGAAAATTTCTCATAGGTGAGGAATTACAAATGTCGAAATTAAAGCTGGCAATTAATACAATCAAAAGAGAGAATTGCTCCATTTTGCTTTGCCCGATAATTCTTTTGGAATAAAAATAGACACATATCAATCTCTTTGCTGTAGAAACAAACATCCGAGAACGAAGGTTATAGACTATAGACCACATAATCGAAATTTAGATTTGAGGTCACTGAAACAACTTATATTTATAAAATACACGGAGACTAATTTATGACAGACTATTTTACTATAAACAACCTTGAACTGATGAAATCCCTAGGAGACAAAATATCCTTTCTTAATGAAATATTTATTTGGTAATTTAGTAAATATTTAAATAAATAAATAAATATGGGCTTTTAGGAAACATACTAAAACCTAAAGCAATGTAACTTGTTTAAATAATTGTATAACCTTTAGTATTATGAAAGATTCACTGATCATCAAAAATGTATTTTATTTGAATAAATATTTGCATAGTCTGCTTTTCAAAGTTATCTACTCATGCAATATTTTCTGATGTAATTATTTTTTTGCCGTTTTGAAGTGTGGTGATATATATATTAACACACACGGATGTCAAAGTCTCAAATACTTGTAATTTTTCTTTGCTTATTTGTAAGAGTATTTTTTAGATCCAGTTTTAATATTTGATATTTTTTATGTGAAATAGCCGTTTAAGGATGCACTAAATTCAGTATTTAAATTTAAAATGATTATTATTTAATTTACCTTTACGTATAACGCGTACAACTTTATTTCCTTACATCTACACTAGATGGCAGCACTAAACTTACAGTACTTGGCGAAGTTATTAAATAAATTCCTGCAAAATACCGTGATGAAGACGTCGGTTGCTTTCAAGTATTTCGAATATCTCTATCCTCTGAGCATTTAAAATTAAAGGAAAAGCCTAATAAGATATGCGGGTAGTTATGGTTGTTGGACTAGAATTGAATTTGATTTTTTTTTCTTGTTGTATATTTTAAACTATACGTTCATATTTTGCGCATTCCACAGGTTTCATCTAAGATACTTCTATATAATTTAATAAGTATGAACTTTCAGAAATAAATTTATAAAAAAAAGAAGATTAATTTTAAAAATTGCATGCTTAATAGAACAATTCGTAGTTTTTTCTTTAAATTTATTTCAAGATGATATTAAGACCCGTTGCTTCAATCAATTAAATTACTATTTATAAAATTAACAAGAAATATGGAATTAGATTGGCCATTTAAAGAACTGAGTGATCGAAGGCGTTTTTATTTCATACGGAATTCAGAATGTTTCTGTAAATTGTATTCTGTGTGAGCAGGTTCTAACCTCAAGATTGCTTACAGCAAAAGAGTACAATAATGCTGCACAGTCATCGAAACAACCTAACATAGGCTAAGAGTGTTTCATCGAATAGTTGCAGGAGAGCAAAAGCAGAGACTAACTAACTAAATATATATATATATATATATATATATATATATATTTTATTTATTTTTTTTTTCAGGTAGTCTCTTCTAACGAAACTACCACGGGTTAATAATGTAGGATTACTTATCGTTGCTTACCTCTTTTTTTTTTGTAACGCATTTTGGTACTTTTCTGTTTAACTGTTTACTGCTGCTACTGGGTTTGACGAGCTACTAAAATTATAACTCGCGACGCAGGACAGTTTTTTTCTCTCCAAAAGACCGTTATTGAAGAACGTAATCCTACGTTAAAAAAATTGAATCCTGGCAAGATTCTTAAGGCTGCTATGTACTAACCCTATTGGATGCACTCACCTCAATATTAACCTATGGTGAAAATTTCCCTGCTATTAACAGCTACATAAATGCTGATAATCCAACAAAAATTATATTTTTAGATAACCTGGACTTTTCTGCACCATGCAACAGGATGCATTTTATAAATTTCGTCCACCAAAGGAATTTAGGAGCGTTTAAAACACACTATACCAGATTTTTTCCCTATTTTTTAATTTAATAACTTAAATTAAAAAATATTATTTGCATTCTTTTTAACAAACGAAAAATGCCCCAAGCTGTAAAATTTCTTTCTCTATTACGGAGTACAATAATAATATAAAAAAAACCCTTTAAATCCAAGTCAGCAATCCTTGGACAAATTTTCTCCATAGGTTAACATTGAGACGAACGAATTCAATAGAGTTAGCACACAACAGCCCCTGGATACGTTATAGTTGAAGAAATGTGACGAGAATCTCACTGCATGATATTTGACAGAGCTACAAAATGTTTCGTAATTTGCAAAAATTAACGTTTCATACTCTGTGCTGCAAAACAAAAACGCACAAATTGCTGGGTTTTTTAAAATTTATTTCCTTTTACTTTTTAAATTAGGGCTCTTTTGGAGCAGTTTTTATTTACTTTTCTACACGCATAGTCGTCTACCCTCATCATTCTTTTGAAACCAGAATAGTTAGAGCAAAATAAACTACGCTGAAAAAAGGGGGAAAAAGTTTAAGAAAAAAGTAAATATTGTATTTATAATGGTCTACCTTTCTCTAACAATTGTTTATTTAAGAAAAACCTCATTTAAACATGCGTAATTTTACTGTTCTTCATTAAAACAATTCACATATTTCTGGACTGGTTTTACCAGATAGGATCTAGAGAAGAGAGCATTTAATTGACGAGGTATTGTTATTAAGTAGCAGATTTCGTGCGAGGAATATTTCGTTCTTGACTGACGAAAGATCTGTCAACAAAAAAAACAAACAATTAATGCAATTACAGAAAGGAAATGAATGAGGTTTCTAGCACGGATCGTGATAATCGGGAATAGGTTATAAGAGAAGAGTTTTATAGAGGATTTAATAAATGATGTTTCACAGCCTGTAAACTACCAAACATCTATAAAGCTGTTTGAAATCTTGTTACGCTTTGCGTAGACTTAATATTTACATCCTCTACAACAGGGGTGTCAAACTCAAAGGCTACCTTGGGCCAAACAAACAAGGTTTAACTATAGGTGGGCCGCAAAAAAAAAAAAAAATCAATATTGATAGAAACGTAGGTTTATTTACCTAATTATAGTATATTCAACATAAATATATGCATTTTGTTTAATAATAGCAAAAAAGAGTATCATTAAAAAAATTTAGCGAATTCTTCCTATCTTATAATTCTGCGTCGGTTATTTTATTATATATTATTGTGCGCCAATATATTGGCC